>OU426993.1:20614717-20682217 GCA_911387935.1 Dolichovespula saxonica | reverse complement strand
CACCGCTCCAATTCGCACGGCTCTTACACACGACAATGCATTTTTCATGGTGCGTAAGATCGCTGCGTGCTTGGCCCCCATCGCCCCGCTACACCCCACCGCCGTATCGCCCGCCCGGTGCATTTCAACGGAACAAATCGAAAAAGAGAGAGAGAGAGAGAGAGAGAGAGAAATGAAAAGAAAAGGGGGCAAATAAAACAAAAAAAAAAATAAAATAAAAAAAAAAAGACAAGAAGAGAAAATAAATGTAAAAAGGAGAAACAAAGAAAGAAAGGAAGGAAGAAAGAAAGAAAGAATGAAAAAAAAAAAAAGAAATGAAATAAAAGGAAGGAACAGTCGGAAGGAACGAATGCATACATGGACGACGGCCTCGTCGACAAAACAGGTGACGTTTTACATAAAAACTTACCTTTCATCGACGGCCGTCACGCCGACGCGCTCGCGCGCGCTTATCTCCTGCCTCGTCGTCGCGTCGTCGTTTACTCTCTCTCTCTCTCTCTCTCTCTCTCTCTCTCTCTCTCTCTCTCTCTCTCTCTCTCTCCGTGTACGTCAGGCCGGAATGATCTTTCCGGTTTTGCGTTCGCTCGTGAATGAATCCGTAATGAAAACGCACGGAAGTGCAGTTGGCGGCAATGCAGGACCGTTGAAAGAGGAAGGAAGAAGATAGAGAGGTACGAAGGAAAGGGGGACGTAGAATAAAGAGATAAAGAGAGAGAGAGAGAGAGAGAAAGAAGAGAGAACTCGCGTAATGATCTATCCATGTATGCACGTGGTGGCGAGGACATGCTCACGTTTACGTGCTTAATAGCAAAAAGAAGGGCGGATATGCTATACGTCGAGACGTCGCGTCTGCCAGTTTGTGTGAACTGTCCTTTAAAGATTATCCCAACGTCAAATGAAATCCTCGTATAATCGAGTGTTCTTTTTCTTTCTTTTCTTTTAAAAAAAAAAAAAAAAAAAAAAAGCTGGCTCCCTTCTGAAGCTTCATTAGATTGAAATTGAAAAAGGAACGTATTTTCCTTTGACCGTCGTATGCGTATACGTGTGTGTGCGCGCGCGCGTTTATGTGCTGTTGCATATATGCAAAGAAATCAATGTTATTTATGTCATACATCGTGGATGCGAAACGCGCGTTACTTATCGATCTTAAAATGGTCGCGATAACACTTTTGTTTTTGTTTTTTTTTCAACGATTATAACACATCCTCCTTCATTTTATTTTTATCGCGTTATGTAAAGTGCTTACGTCCTTACGTTCGTATTAACTATTTTCATTATCTTTTATTTCCATCTCGGGAAACTCCGATATGATCCTATAGAATGTTATAAAGATGGTGTATTTTTTGTCACGACCACTTTTTATCTCATCCCGGAGACTTTGCTCGCAAACCGCAACCTCCATAACGACGAACGAGAGGCACTCCTCCTCTTATTCTCTTCGATCTCAATCGACCGTTATTCTTACGATGACGTAGAATTATTACCCGGCAAAGAAAGTATTAAAAATTAGATACGAATTAGCGAGATACGCAAAAGTTTCCCTCGTACTTTGGACACAAGCTCCATCATTCTACTCAGACATAATTTTATCTCGCTTGAATTCTTTTTTTCTTCCCTCTCCCCTTTCCCATCTCTTTCTCTCTCTCTCTCTCTCTCTCTCTCTCTCTTTCTCTCTCTTTCTCTCTGTCTTTGTCTCTCTCTCTCTCTCTCTCTCTCTCTCTCTCTCTCTTTCAAATGCATTTTCAATGAATAAATTCTACTGGCTATTCTGAACTTTTCACACGGGAAGAAGGAGAAAGTATCTTTTAACGAAACCAAAGTTTGCTGAAGCAATGAAAATAAGTCTCGAGTTCTATTTTACTGCGAGAATTAGGAAAGTAGCGAGGGCAAAAAGGATCGAGAAGAGCGAGGACGTGCATAATTGAACTTTGATTTGTGCGAGATTATGGAGAGAGACAGAGAGAGAGAGAGAGAGAGAGAGAGAGAGAGAACCGGAGATAGAAAGAGAGAAAAGAAAAAAGGAAAATTCGTTACAGGCACCGAGAGCCTTGTGTGCGTCGTAGTATCGATATCGTTCCACTCGAATAATTAAAACTTTTGAATCGTCATAAATCTTTTCTTCGCGTCGAGAAAATCAATTAAGAAAATGTACGACGTTGAGAAGAATGTAAAGGAAGCCAACGCGACGTTCAAATATTACATAATATTCTAATAATTGTCCTGCAACGATCCTTGAATGGAAAAGAAAGAAAGAAAGAAAGAAAGAAAGAAAGAAAAAAGAAAAGATATACGGTTTATATCGTAGTACGTTACACGTTCGAGTATTCTCGAAACGCCGATCAATGATATTGTTGATCGAACGTCTTCATTCGAATTCAAATCAATCGTTGGCAAATACTCCAATTGGCGCTCGCTCATTCCTAACATTTACTTTGATTAAGTAATCGTTTAAGAGCAGAGCAAATGCTTTAAGTGCGAAGCGTTCGAGCGTGCAACACCAACCGAACGTACGTACGAACGAACGAACGAACGAACGAACGATCCGTAATTCTCGTTAAAAAAAAAAAAAAAGAAAAAAAAAGAAAAAAGAAAAAAAAAAAAGAAATTTCTCCGATATAATCGAGAAGTTACTGTCGCGAAAATATTTCCAAACTATTTAAGCGTTCATTTATTGATCATTATCAAAACCGTATTTTGTACGGCGTTATTATCTTTATCTCTTTTCACACATGCCTTCGGCATACGTTCCATTCAGGCATTATATTTTCAGCATCGCACCAAACGCCGACTGGCTTTTGGCAAACGAAAGCACGCATGCTTTGCACGACGTGCGAATACAGAAAGAGAGAAAGAAAGAGAAAGAGAGAGAGAGAGAGAGAGAGAGAGAGAGAGAGAGAGAAAGAGAAGGAGAAAGAGAGCAATGCTTTTCAGAAAAAGAAACAAATATCCAAGTTGAATGGTCCTCGAGATCAAAGCAGTGTTACGATCTGATAACTTAGACTAGCTGCTTCTGCTGTTCTCAAAAGTAGGTAGATATGTGGGGAAGGGAGGGAGGGGGGGGGGTGTAAAGGGATATATACCTATATACGTGGGTAGGTATGTACGAATGTATGTAGATACGAATTGACGTCAGAACAATGTCAAACAAACCATCGAAAGTTTACGTAATCATTCCGGACGTTCCCCTTGAAAAATCACGTATTTAACGTGAAAGCACCCTTTCTCGGCGACCTTCGTATATGTACGTCGATTTATCCGTCTTTCAAAGTCTTCGGGTGTACGATCGAGACCCGATTGATTCAAATACGACGTCCACCGTCGCTTCGAATCGCGACGTTTACACGGGAATTACCATATCGCGATCTTTTTCTATAAATAATTCATTACCGTTCGAAAGTCGTCTCCGTTTCTCGAAAGTGCCTCAGAGTTCTCGTCGTGAAATAAGGAAGGAAGGAAGGAAGGAAGGAAGGAAGGAAGAAAGGAAGAAGACAAAGAAGAAGAGGAAGAAGAAGAGTAAGAAGAAAAAGCGTTTTCTCTCGCGTGTTCATCGATAAACCATTTCGTTCTCTTCTTCCTCTTCCTCCTCTTCTTTTTCTTCTTATTCTTCTTCTTCTTCTTCTTACTATTACTTACGATCCGATCAAATAATAAAACGATCTTATCGATCTTTCGAAGAATACGATGGAGATCGACTCGGAGGAACACGGGACGGGCTAATCCCTTTTCCATGGTACCCTTGATACACGCAAATAAATTCGAAGTATACTATTTGTAAACATAGCCGGGTTATTTCGAAAGGCCATTTAGAATTCGGCAGTGTATAAGCGGAAATATGCGTTCAGAATTCTGTTCCAACGTGCATAAACACGGGCGATCCTCGTTGTAGCGCGCACCTTGGCGTTTTCACATTATTCATGAAGCTTGGGGGGGCCCTACTGTCAAAATTAGCACAACGATCGATGTTCGATATCGAGTAATCTCGATGCAAATTTATTCGGCGGCCTTCTTTCGAATTCCAAGGAAAATTCTTTATCAGTGCTATGATGAGAGAGAGAGAGAGAGAGAGAGAGAGAGAGAGAGAGAGAGAGAGAGAGAACGAAAGAGAAAGAGACAAACGGAGAGACGGATTCTCTAATTATTCCTTCCTCTTTTAATTAATTATAATCGAAAGAAAGAGGATCGATTAAAATCAACGTAAAATTTAACAATTAAATTTTACCTATGTATTATTTCTCGTTCGTTTATCTCATAAATCGATTCGTTCGATGATTCTCAACATAAATAGGCGAGTTCACGATCGACCTCTCGGTTCGAAATGGTCGAGCCCTCTTCAAACAGGAAAACGATAGACGATTCGGCACGATCCGTAATCATTGGCATAATGTGTCGTATGACACAGGTGCGAGCACCGCAGTAGGTGCGGTTCACCTTGGACGTAAACGGTAACTAGCGACGTTAACGTCGATCTTTATCGTTCCGCGAGAAACTATGTAAAATTCAGATCGGCTTTAAACTCGAGGGTGAAAAATGTATGAAAGACGAAGGGATAGTTAAGATACGATTCTTCAATATGATCGAACGTTTGATCAAAAGTAATATCTAAATGCAGACAAATTATCGATCATTTTTCGATTTCTCCGGGGTATAATCGTATTATGCAAATAGATGTATGCAAATATATACTTAAAAGTCAACGCGTCAACGCTGTAACTGCATAAAAATCGAAGTTCAAAGTCCTATAGGAGTTTACAAATGATATACGAACGTTTTGAAAATTAATATGCATTAGCATAAATTTATTTAACATTTTCGATTGCTGTACGAGATATGTATATACGATACCACGTAAAAATAATTCATTAACCCGTCCCGTCTAAGAGTCGAATCATTTCGATGACATAACGTTCCACGACGATTCGTTATAAATAGGTCGATCTCTTACATTATCAGAAACTTGTCTGGGACGAGGACGATTAACGTCGATTAACAACGAGATCGTGTATTAGTCGTGCGCTGTTTAATTTAACGAGTACCAAGAGATAATTTCCAAGCGTCTCCGACGGCGACATAATCGTGGCTTTCGACTTGGAAACTCGAAGGACGTTTCCCTGTTGCGTTCGAGAGCTTGCTTCCTCTACTATCTTTCGTTAGTTTCACGATAGACAAAGCGAAACGCGATATATACGCTTATAGTGTTTCGAAACTAATGCGGGAATAGTCGAATATCGAAAACGATCGAAAGTGGCCTTGTGATTCTGCATTTTTGAGTAATTTTTCCTTCGTTTCTATGAAAGGAGAAAAGAAAAGACAGATAGACAGATAGATAGAGATAGATAGATAGATAGATAGATAGAAAGAGAAAGAGAGAGAGAGAGAGAGGCGTGGGCGAACTCGAGGAAAGCAGGGTTTCGCATAGTGATTCAATCATAAACTTGTAATCCGATATAATCCGCGTTTGACGGCCTCTGCTCAACAGGTCAGGGGTGCTGCTCGACGGCATTGTTTTTTGTAATCCTGATGAATATTAATGCGAGATTTGTGAAAAAAAAAAGACGTTCCGCCTGGACGCGTGCTACCGCCTCTTTCTATCTCCTTTCTTTCTCTCTCTCTCTCTCTCTCTCTCTCTCTCTCTCTCTCTCTCTCTCTTTCTCTCTATTTCATCTCTTTGTCATCTTACGTTCTCCTTCTCTCTCGGTATTCTTTTCGCGTGTGGCTTAGTCACCAAGAAAGACTCGCGAGGGCCCGCGGTGAATCCACTTTACGTGGGTATTCAAATTTCGAGTGTGTGTGCCCAGAATGAAAGATCCCGCCGTCATAGTCGTCGTCGTAGTCGATGGATCGCTGCTCTTACCTTTCCTTCTCTCTCTCCCTCTCTCTCTCTCTCTCTCTCTCTCTCTCTCTCTCTCTCTCTCTCTCTCTCTCTCTCTTACCTCTTCTACTTTCCTCTTTACCTACATTTTTTCTCGCGTTTCTTCTTTGAAATCTTCGAATAGACGCTATTCAAACGCTATTACCTCTTCAAATGACGTTCCATAAATTGCGATGGTTATTTCGATAATAAAAAAAAAAAAAAAAAAAAGAAAAAATATCGATAATAAAAAAATATCCATAATAAAATGATCCATAGGATTTTCTTCCTCTTTTTTTCTTTCATTCCTTTTTTATTACTGTTTTTTTATTTTTATTATTATTTTTTATTTATTTTTTTTTTTTTTTTTTTTTTATTACGTTCAATCGACCATGATTTACAACATCGATGACCACGATCGAATGTAAGAGCCACTTATCGTTATGTTTGTACGATGCGTATGGATACTTTAGTACGTTGCAATTGCCTCGACAATCCAATCGAATTACACAAGTGTACATTTTCATCGGTTTGCCTGGTTTATCTTATATCTTTATTTTTCTTTTTTTACTGTTTTTTTATTTTTTTATTTTTTTTTTATTTTATTTTATTTATTTATTTTTTTTTTTTTTTTTTTATATCACATTCGCTCGACCACGATTTACAACATCGATGCCAATAATCAAACGTAAGAGTCACTTATCGTTATGTTTGTACGATTTTCGTATGGATACTGTAGTACGTTGCAATTGTTTCTTCCTCGACAATCCAATCAAAAACACAAGTGTGTATTTTCATCGGTTTGACTGGTTTTTCTTCTCTCTCTCTCTCTCTCTTTTTTTTTCGTTGTTTCTTTTTTCTGTATTTTTTTTTTGTGCTCGTCGAACGATGATGCATCATCGGGAATGTTACAGTGAAAAAGTCCATCGATTACAACTGCGTACGGTCATTTTTACGAAGAATATCGATAACGAACAAGCTACGAGTAATTCCTAGTTTCGCGTGACAAATGGTACAACGTGTGTGTACTAACTAAAATAAAAAGATTATAGATAGCTATCGCGTGTATATCGTATTAAGAATAACGAGTCCCTCGTTCCGTGACACTTTAGTCTCCATTTTGAAGATCGTTCACGCGTTCCCACGTTGCGTTAATCAATCTAAAAAGGATCGCTTAATACTATTTATCAACGTTGTAGTTCGGCTCGAAGTGAGATATTTGCGAATTGTGAAACGTTTATGTCGAGCGTGTACCTCGACGGTGAATTAATTTGAAGAGAAATCTCGTACGAGAGTAACGTATCTACGTATATTTAATTGGAATTATTTCAAGTTAATAGAACGAACGGTTTACATACGAGATATACATAGTTGTAGATATTTTGCGGTAACAAGGATAGGCGTTAACGTCGAAGAAATCAATTCGAGCGAATCATTTGCTCGATGTGATACGAAATTTTTTTTTCTTTCTTTCTCCCTCTCTCTCTCTCTCTCTCTCTCTCTCTCTGTTTTTCCTTTTATTTTTTCTTTTTTCTTTAATAAAAAATCTTCCAATTAGAGTCGGCCCGAAAGAGCTTATCTTTACAATATCGTTTAAAATGTATCGTAGACTAACATAAAATATCTCCTCGACAATTAAATCAATATTAATGTTCGATAACGATCGAATCACGACACCGATTCAAAGAGGGAATCGGGGATTAATTTTTAAAGGGTTATCGGATATGTTAACTCATCGTTCTACATAAAATCTACCGTGTTAATAATAAAACGTAAAATCGAACGTACCGCGAATTTTAAGCTACCGTGCAACCGAGGAAGTTATCGATGCTCGCGTACACGAGAAAGGCATGAATTTAAATTGAGATCCGCGGAGTTAGTGCAACGTACGATCGCGTGTTCAACCACGGTTATATACACTACGTTACGTACAACACATACGTCCTCTATACGTGGCTAACGCAACGCGATGAAATACGAATTTGGTAGGACGGAAGTGACTCGTGGAGAATTAAAGACGCTTTCTACCGAAATCGTTTCAATTTACGAACCGTCAAAACTTTATGATTTAATGAATGAAAAAGAGACTTGTGCGTCTGAAGGCCACCGAGCTCTCGAAAAAATTCGATATATCACTTTTTCGTTCTCCCGTCTCTTCCCCTCCCTTTCCCTCCCCCTCTCTCTCTCTCTCTTTTTGTGAGATACGAACTCTAATTAGTCAATTGCCAACTGTCAATTCCTAGACGTTACACAAGCTTATCTATAATTTCCATATAAATCGCTTGTCAGCTGATATATTTCGTCGTGCACGATAAAACGTAGTTTTATCGTCGATTCGTATACTCACTTGTACATGTTTCTGATACATCCGTTGCGATTCTTTCACCCTAAAAATAAAATGCTCGTTGAGGATTCGTGGAAGTCGTAATATCAGCCGAACGAGGACTCCTCTCATTTGTTTCAGCTACGAACGTTGTACGTGCGTTACGACGGCAAACCGGCTTATTTGACATAACGTCAGAAATAGATTCGGAATCGTATCATCTCATCGGCGCTCTCTCTCTCTCTCTCTCTCTCTCTCTCTCTCTTTCTCTCTTTCTCTCTTTCTCTCTCATGCTGACGCAATAATCGACGATGAATCATGATAATAGCTAGAAGACCACACGTTCGTACTACGTTCTCGTTCTCTGGGGTTAATAAGATACAAGAAAGACTAGCTCGAGAAGGACGCAACGAGACACGCAGCGAGATATCATTCTCTCAATCCTCATACCTATAATATATTGTGGGTTATAGAATAATGTCATTTACTCGAATGAAATTTACGTTAAGTAGAAAAGGAAAAAATCAAGGATGGTGAAAGAAAGGAAGAACGTAACGAAAATAAATACACATATTTTACAACCTTTTTAACTGTTATACCCGTCCGTCAATGTGCCTATACGAGTTCTCAGCTTAGAAAAGTACGATCGTCGAGAGCGGTCGAGCAAGGTGATAATCTCCAAGAGAGACGCTTATTACGAGCGAGATATATCTCGGCTAAGATAGAAAGAAAAAATAAAAAGAACGAGAGAGAGAGATAGAGAGAGAGAGAGAGAATTTGATCGGGAATAGCAGGCGAAAAGTAGACGATCTGGATGCAAAAACGATCAAAGAGGAGTTGGAAGGTGCGAAAAAAGATGGAGGAAAGATATCGCGTTATAAAGACGGAGATACGTCTCTGTGCGTGTGCGTGTGTGTGTGTGTGTGTGTGTGTGTGTGTGTGCGTGTGTGTGTGTGTGTGTGTGAGAGTGAGAGAGAGAGAAAAGGCGTATCCGTCGTGCAAACCGCGGCATTCAATATTATTAGCTGGCGCTAGGAGCTCTCGTGGCTTTTCTGGCGGTATAGGCGCCTTATTGGGTTGCACGAAAGTGAGTAAGATAATATACACGTAGAATGCGAGATATTCGCCAAGTAAAAGGTGCACGGGACTCGCGTTCGCGTTTGCGCGCGCGAGCTCACGCCGTTGCACGCGGCTGCCCGGCCCCCGTCGAGTCCCCACGGCCTGATAAAAGGTTATGCCAGGAATGCCGTTTTCATGAGAGCCACGGAGACCGCGATATTAATCATTGCTCGCGAAATTGCCCTCTGTCCGCGAGCTCGTCGATCGCGCGCTTCGACGAGTTAGATATATACATATATATATATATATATATATATATATATATATATATATATATATATATATATATATATATACACACACATACGTACGTATGTAAGATCGATGAACGAGTTTTTCGATGAACAACAACACCGAGCTACACTTACGACTTCTCCACCCTTTTTTTTATATACTTTTACCTATTAATTAAAACCCATAGATTAGGTTTGATTTCTATCAGTTAATGTTACTAGTACTTATTTACTTATAAACGACTCGACTTTCGGGCATTGTTAACTTAACTTCGTTGAGAAAATGTACAGTACGACGGTCTGATATTTTATTCGCGATAAATCCCCGATAGAATCTAATTACATTCGATCATACATTCGTTTGACGCGTTTGTTCGTTTTGTCTGTTTGTCTGTCTGTTTGATTGTTCGTTCGTTTGTTTATTTGTTTGTTTGCGTGTATGTGCGCGTGGATGGTTGCGTGTATCTCTACTGAACAGATTTTCGGCGACACGGAAATGTTTTCATGAATATTGACAAGCGAAATTCGATCGATTTAAAGGGCCACATTTTCGAAATACAAATATGGTAAAGCCGCGTGTACGTCGAATAATCGGAGCCCGGGGACGGGGGGAGAGAAACAAAAAATGAAAGAGGAAAATGAAAAAAATAGAAAGGAAGGAAGAAAGAAAAAAGGAAACGAAGATAAACGGAAAGGTAGGAATGCCATGAAATTAGCAAAAAAAACCGCGTACCGCGATATCAATTATCGTTCCGTAACTTTAATGCCGATCGATGAAGCGCATCGTTGACGAGAAATTCGAGAGGTCCCTCCCCTCGCCCCGTTCCCCATAATGTTTCCTCGTCATCATCGAGAATGAACGATCGTTCCTGGTATATCATTTTCTTTATAGGACCACCGAACGCTGCGCGGAAAATTTATCGTATGATATGAAATACCTTCGACGAATAATTTCTATCGATAGGGTAAGAAGAACAAAAGGCTGGTATTCTTGTTGAAATTGTTTCTTGTAGTAAAAAAAAAAAAAAAAAAAAAAACCAAAATGTCTATACACATACACATATACATATATACATATATATATATATATATATATATATATATATATATATATAAGATAAAAATAAAAATAAAAATAAAGATAATATAAAAATAAAATAACATTGCATATAGAACGTCGTAGAAATTTATCTCTACCGACGAAACGCATTTCCGGATTCTCCGCACGAAAAAGAGAAAAATATATATACGTCGTTCTTTCTCTTTCTCTCCTTCTTTCTTTTACTCTTTCTCTTTCTCTATCTCTTTCTGTCCTTCTCGTACATACATTGAACGATAAAATGAAAACACTCGAGAGAGCCATCGACAATGGTTTACGATCGTAAATCGAAACTCGCGCGTCTTTTTCCGTACGCGTTACGCCGATGACGTTGTCGCGTTTCCGAATGGACATCGTACTCGATGGACTCTCCAACGTTAACTCGATGTTACCATTTGCAACGTCGATCGTTGGTGCTCTCAACGCGATTGACCACTACCGATGCTGATGCCCACCGCGAGAACGACGAGCAATCGCGAATGTTTCTTTTCGACGTGACGTGAACGCTATCATATTTGATTGCTCTCGATGCCGTACTTGTACTCAAACCGGACGTTTATGCTTGCAAATTTGCGATGTTCTCTCCGACTGTCGCATACGAAAATCCGTGAAAATATTATACCCGGCCTTTACGTTTATTCCGTATCGGAAACGATCATTATACGTGACGTGTTTATACCTCCTCTTACTCCCCGCTTACCTTCGCCCACCCTATTTCGTCGATAGTACGAAACGTATAGTAATTTACGTCGAGTACGTATTGTTTGTTTTCTATAAAAAAAAAAAAAAATATATATATATATATATATATATATATATATATATATATATATAAAAGAACATTTTTTCTCGCCTCCATCGATATATGTCGTACGCGAAAAAGTTTAACGTTTATTAAAATTCAAATAATAACGAACGTACGGAGGTAGAAACGGAGGGAACAGAAGAAACGAACGAACGAACGAACGAACGCGGAAGGGGGAGATAGATAGAGCAACGCACTAACCAAACCGGAGTAACAGTAATCCGTTTTCCACGCTTCAGATTCCAGATTCCAGACTCCAGCGCCTCGCACGTTCTCGATCGGAGAGACGGCGACGATGGCGGTGGCGGTGGTGGTGGCGGTGGCACTGGCGGGAAACCTGACCATCGAAAGGAGTATTCTAGGGCACTGTACCCGGGGCTTAGAATAAACTCGATTTACTTAAGCATGACGGGCATGCATATGAGTACGAGAGGCAAAGGAGAGCCGCCAAGCGCCATCTACCCAGTGGCCAGAAATAATTGTCATTCTACTTGGAGACGTACCCGCGTTGCACCAAGGCCTTTACCATTTTCTCTTTCTTTATCTCCTCCCCCCCTCTCTCTCTCTCTCTCTCTCTTCTCCCTTTTCTTATTTCTTCTTATTTCTTCTTCTTCTTCTTCTTCTTCTTCGTCTTCTTTTGCGGTTCTCTTCTCGGTCATTCCTCGCCGCCGATGCGATGACTCCACGCCCGTTCCTCCTCCCCTTTCTTCTCCGCTCCCCTCTCCCCCCCTTACCAAGCAAGGATAATATCGTCTCGCATGTCGGCATTCTCTAAACTGAACCTAAACGAAACCCATCGTCATTTAGTTCGCGAGCACGCGCCCCATACGACTATTCCGTTCTCGTCCCTTTAACCCCTTCTTCCATGGTAATAAACCCCGGGTGATTTCACCGGGTTATTCGAGGGAATAAATGAAAATAAAATTAACATATACGTCAATGGTAAACGAAAGAACAGATGGTTCAGACCAATCTCCAATGTCCGAGCTTAAGCTCCTTCCGTACCTAATAGTGCTTACTTACCCTACCATTACGATAGGATTTCCTTCGAAAAATATCTTCCTGTACATTCGGAAGGGATGGGGGCGGAGGCGGGCGGGGGGCGGGGGCGGGGATGGAACAACACCAAGGATGTACCTCGACTCGTAACCGGGATTCTCTTATGTTTCTACCATAAAATCCCATCGTCAATTTACGGGCTTTAAACTCGTTGAATTTTAAATTAATTTCCAAGAACACGCGATTTAGAATTTCGAAAACAAGAAGGAGGGAATTTAGAAAAAGAATGGAGAAAAAAAGAAGGTTACGAGAGAAGAAAAAAGAAAGAAAGAAGAAATAGAGAGAGAAAAAAAATAAGAAAGGAAAGCTTTTCGTACGACGAACAATTTCGATCAGGGTTAATCCCTGAATAACCGAAGAAGCAACTACCTACGTAATCCGTGCTACGAAGTACTTCCTTACTTCGACTTCGTATGGAAATGTATTTTGCGACTGAAAAGTACGTCGAAGGACAGTGGTTCGTTTCTTCTCTCTCTCTCTCTCTCTCTCTCTCTCTCTCTCTCTCTCTCTCTCTCTCTCTCTCTGTCCAGCAATAGAACACGCCTAGCTAAAGACCAAAGAAAGAGAACGAAATATAGAGAAGTAGGATGAAAGAGAGAGAGAGAGAGAGAGAGAGAGAACAGACTAATACGAAACGTTAGGAGCGAATCGCCTTTCAAGATTTTGCATCTCGCAACACATTACGGGATTCTCGCGACACACCCTATGTATATATATATATATATATATATATATATATATATATATATATATATATATATATATGTATGTATGTATGTATGTACATATACCAAGCACGAATCGTACACCTTAGTCTCGGATTTAGTAGTACCTACTACCTAACCAGATTATGCGATCGCGTTTTCACGTTGCACGAATTGCCATTACGTTGCCGTTCGAGTTCGCGCTTATAAAGAAAAGTCCATGACGACCGGCCGTCCGTTCCTTCTAAACGTCGAACCCGAACAATTTATTCCGTCCAATAGCGCGTCCACCTTATTAGAAGCAAAAGCTTATCGACGAAATTAATCTCGCTTCAACGTTTCTACGTTAGAAGGTGCCCGACCATCGGGAACTCATTTCTAAGTAATTTCGTTGTTGCCGTTCATAATACGTTTTTTTTTTTTTTTCAAATCAAGCAAATGAAGATCGAAGAAGTTAGTTCGTACGACGTTTCTTCCTTTCTTCTCCTCTCTTCTCTCCTCTTTTCTCTTCTCTTCTTTTCTTTTCTTTTCATTTCATTTCTTTTTTCGCACTTTATCGCGCACCATTCTAAATATAAACGTTTTAAATAAAACTCCATCACTTTTTATCTCGTTAATACGATCGACGTTATATGGATGTATTCGATACGAGAATATCGAGTGTAGGTAGTACTCTCAAAGGCGTATTCATAATCTATAATTGACTCGTTCCAAAAGGAGATACATAAATGTTTCCCTTTTACAACGTGATCTCTCGAATCGATGACTATAAAATATATAGTAATGGGGCCGAGCAAGCTCATCGAACTGTGAAAGGTTCTGACTCGATCCGTTAACGTTGGTGTCAGAATCAACTGTGGTAAAACATTGAGAGCAATGTGTCGGGCTCCTACCATCGGACGCATACATTTTATTCCCGATCGATTTTTATGAGCGTCCACAATGTTACGAGATCGGATAGGTGAAAAGGATAAAAGAGGAAAAAAAAGGGGGAGGGAGGAGGGGAGAATTTTGGATCGATCGATCGACACCTGTCTCAGAAATAATACAACGACCCTGACCTCGAAGGAATGCTACGCGAGAATACAGAGTCCAAGAACGAACCGATGCAAAACGAACGATAAGATCGGCCAACTCCGTAAACTCTACCTTCCTGTCCTCCTATTTCCGATAAGATATCGTTCCAACGACCAACCCGTTTATTTCTTCCTTTCGAAAATCCTTTAGATTCGTCTCCTTTAATAAGAACGAACCCGACGAAACATCGTTCATAAAACGCCTTTTTAAGATCGGACCTTTTCGTTTTATATCCTTTCATTTTTATTATTATTATTATTATTATTATTACTATTATTGTTATTATTATTATTATTATTTTTTTTTTTTAATAACAAATAGATATACCAAGTTCACACGAACAAGCCTTTTCGATGATACCAAAGAATCATCGTCGGACGAATTTACCCTTTCTCGCCTCGTCTCTCCTTCGTCGCGTCGCTGCATAGTTTCGTTAACGGTGGACACTTTGCGGAGACATCAAAGGTACGCGCGCTTGTATTTTATGTATATTTATGCGGCCATTTATAACTTTCACCTAAAGCCACTCTCCGCTCGTCGCGTGCTTTCGGTATGCCGAACGATTTCGATCTTCTCTCTTTCTCGCACCCACCGCGATGCGGCCATATGTCGATCTCTCTCTCTCACTCTCTCACTCTCTCTCTCTCTCTCTCTCTCTCTCTCTCTCTCTCATTCTCTCACTCTCTTCTCTCCTTCCCACTTTATCTCGACGCTCACCCAGGTCGCGCGCTTCATTATTCTGCCGAGCTCCAACTTTGACGTGTTGTGACTCCGATACGATTCTCATCCGGTGTTGGATTACGCCGGCGTTATCGATGTCGATTATTTATATAACAATCTCCATTGTCTATTTGACGGATCGTCGGCGTAGCTGAATCACAGTGCGACAAAAAGCGATACGCGAGGCTTTTCCCAAGTGCACCGAGGCGCCTGTCAAACGATCCTGCACTTCGTTCCTTCTGCGAGATTATTATTATTATTATTATTATTACTATTATTGTTATTATTGTTATTATTGTTATTATAATTATAATTGTATTATCTATATTCCGATTGATACGATTTTGTTTGTAATCAAAGAAGTATCTTAACGGTGGCGATAGCGGAGTCAAAACTTCCGATACGTTCCGTACGAATCGATATCACCGGGATAACGCACGTTTCAATAGATTTCTATCGTTATGTATCGGGATAATCACGATAGGAAAAAGGTTCATTCTGTCGGTTTCAATGTTTCCATGTTAAAAGAAAAATCCTCGGTGGATCGTTACCGAGTAATATCTCTAAGTAAGAGAGGTAAACCTTTTTCTATTTCGATAAAGTAGCGATTGAGAGAAGGACGATGCGTACGTGGCCGTAGGTCGTTCGTTTCTTTAACCGATCGAAACCGTATTTTATTCTTTTGTATCGTTTAACGTAGATAGATAGAGAAAGCTTTTAGAAACTCTCTCTCCCTCTCTCTCTCTCTCCCGGTGCTTTCTCGCTTTGTTCCTTCTCCCTAAAAGGTCGATTCTTCCGCTCCATGGCACAGGGATGGATATATGCCACAGGCAGTATGCCACTGCCGCGATTAAAGCACGTACCACCGTCTATCCCGGGGGATTTCCTGTGACCACGGGGAATGGATAAATAACGGCATCCAACATCGCGCCGGCTTGCTTTTGGTTTGGCCATGTTTCTCCGTT
This sequence comes from Dolichovespula saxonica, assembly GCA_911387935.1. Lineage (NCBI taxonomy): Eukaryota > Metazoa > Arthropoda > Insecta > Hymenoptera > Vespidae > Dolichovespula > Dolichovespula saxonica. The sequence goes on along the minus strand of OU426993.1, from coordinate 20,666,265 downwards.
CGAGAGCATGGAAAACTATTATATCCCAAACACAGCGGCTTACCGCTATTTTACGTAAATACCTTTCGTCTAAACGCCCGTTACCGTCCGCAGCTTTTTGAATATCTCGTTTTACGAGCGGACAATGCACCCTCCGTACGATAATCTCAAATAGTAACGCCGTCGATCTTTGTCAAAATCCTTTATCGACGATCTTTGATATCGTGTTTCATGGTCATTAGATTTCGATTTATTATGTTTCATTACGTTTTCTATCCTTTTTATCACTTTACCTATCCTACTTTTCAAATTTTACATGCCTTCATACGCCCTAACCGTTTCCTTTCTTTCCTTCATTTTTATATATTTTTTTTTTTTTTTGGCTTTTTAATTTCGAAAACTTGCGTCCTTCGAACGAGATCGATAGAGTACTTAGGCACGTTGTTTTCGATGTAAGGAAATAATACGAGAGACAATCGTTGGCATCGAATACTCATGGTATTAATGAGTTATTATTTTTGTTTTTCTTTTCTTTCTCTCTTATTTTTTTTTTTTTGGATTTTGGTTTTGGTTTGGAATCGGACGAACGAGTTCCGCCATCCGTGGATACGAACGAGCGAACAATTCGGTCGTAATACCCCTCTTCTTTCCTCTCTCTCTCTCTCTCTCTCTCTCTCTCTCTCTCTCTCTCTCTCTCTCTCTCGTCGCGTATCGCGTGCGACCCCCTTTGTGGAACGCGATAAACACACGAACGGTAATTAGCGTATCGTCGCTCCCAGACGTTTCGTGGCCAAGCGCGAGTCGTGGATATCGATCCTGAAATGCGATATATATATGTATATATATATATATATAGGAGGGAGGGGGATACAAGATTATCAATCTCTCACGACTTATCTTTCTAATCCCGAGATAAATTCTAACGGAATTAAGTAACTAATCTTAAATATTACACACTGTCGAATGATATCGGACGAGAGGATGTTTTATTTTATATCTTTGTAAAATGAATAGCTATAGTTATTGCTGTGATACGAACGTAAATTGTTGATCTCTCTCTTTTTCTAGTCACTTTATTGTATATTTGTTCGCGAACCGTTAGTTTGCACGACTACACAACAATGACAACGCAACAACGACAAAGACGAGAGAAGGATGAGAACGACGAAAGGTAGATACACTTGTAACGTTATCCGAGACTCCGTGTCGCCATATGCGAGTTCGTTCCTGTTCAAGGTCGAGCAGCAACTGGCCTAGCCTTAACGGGTCCGAAACTCCTTACTCCGCAACCGATTCGGTCTTCTCGAGGCTCCTACTGGAACGATTCTACAAAAAGCGCACCGCTCCGACTCGAATGCCTCGAGAGACCCGAGCAAACGAAGGAATATTCATTGTCCCATTTTGTCTTATCACCGTTTCCCGTAATTCATAATCTCTTAAAGAAAACATTATCAACAATTACGACAATGACATTTCTCGCTCTCGAATAAAGTTTCAAATATTTTTCCATTTATATCGATTTCAACGAAATCGAAGCATACACACACACACACACACATATATTTATATGTATATATATATATATATATATATATATATATATATATATATATAAATATATATTTCCATAGGTGAAATAAAAAACAAAAAACCACGTACGTACGTAACGTTTTCATACGTAGGTATATTTGGTATTCGATACAGATAACAATTACAGCAACCTGCCTTCGCACGTATCCTACACTCTCTCTCTCTAATACATATATATCTATCTGTATATCTCTTTCTATCTCTACCAATATCTCTCTCTCTCTCTCTCTCTCTCTCTCTCTCTCTACAATTTTTGTGCGATACCGTTACCGACGATCGTTGATTCAATTCGAAAATAAAGTATACGTGAGAGAAATCGAGCGGTCCTACGAGTAAATCATGACGCGTTTCAATCAAGCGACCGCTTGATGGCAATCCGTTGTGGATCGTTCGACAAAATACATACATTTTCCGAGTAACAAACGTTTATCCGTTTTCTCTCTCTCTCTCTCTCTCTCTCTCTCTCTCTTTCTCTCTGTTTCTCTTTTTCTCTTTCTCATTCACCGGCTCGCTCACTCACTCTCTCGTTTATTCTCTGTCTCCTCTGTTTCTCTATTTCTCGTTGCCTCGAAGAGTGAATACTACTACTGATGACGGCGCGACGAGCGTATAATTCGACGGCGAGATCGCAACGCAACGAACTTTTTGAATATATGCATCAGCCGTGGAATAATCAGCGACGGCGTGCAGAACGGTGTCCGTCAGGTAACGAGTACTTTTAATTAAATCTACTCTAACAAATGACAATTACACGTGCGCGGCCTTCTCTTTCCATATACTTCCCGATCCACGCGCATAAGTAGAAATTTCGCCGTGTTAAAATTAACGAGTTTCAACCAGGGTGGAACCGCCGCCGTTCCAGTAAAGAGACCTTTATATACAAATTACGTACCGAACCGATGGCTCCACGACACCGGTTTACGAATTTGTCGAAAGCCGAACTGAGCTCGTTTATTTCATTTCGCTAATTTTATTAGATTTTGTTACATCCTCCCTTCCCTTCTACCTCTCTCTCTCTCTCTCTCTCTATCTTTTTCTTTGTCTCTCTTTATCTCTGCTTATCTCTTTCTCTCTCTCTCTTTTACTCTATCTTTGTCCCTTTCTGTTCTTAATCCTCTAATATATCCAAGTAATTCGTGCGTTGTTTTCGATAATTCTCTTTCGCGTGTAACACACTCAAGACACACACACACACATGCACACGCACACGCACACGCACAAAGACACATACACATATCGGCGTACTTCGACAAGATTAACGAGGTTTATAACATCCCAACCAAAGCTTTCAAACTACGATGTTAGTTTAGTACTGTAAACATATAGTGCTCTTTACTTACCTACCTACTATGAATACGTATATCTCACTATGCGTAAACAAGTTATAAGATTTGACTTAATAAAGGAAGAGAATGCAGTATGTGCTTATCTACGTGTATATACGTCAACATTGAACGGTGAGGAAAGGAAAACTCAAAGTGGGACTACACATTCGCTCGTTGCCTGCGTTACATGCATGCGACAACGCGTACCATCGTCTTGGACCACGTTAGGTTACAGGGTACAATGCAATAACGGCAGGACACGCTCGAACGAGCCTCGTACGTCGAGGTGGGGTCTCCATCTCGCGTTTTACTTAACGACCTCGAGAACACCCGAGATTCCCTGTGACTTCTATGCCACTTTACTTACTTACTTACTTACTTACTTACTTACTTACTTACTTTTAGCCCGGGTCTCTCTCTCTCTCATCGTTTATCGAATTACGTTCGACGTTGAAATCTGCCTTGGGATAGAGCAAAGCCACGTTCATTCTCGTGGAACGATTATCGATCTCGAATGTACGAATCGATTCGATTAAACCGACACGAACGTTGTTCTTTCAACTTCTTGAAATTTTTCGACTTTCCTTCCTTTTATCTTTTCTCTTTTCTCTTTTCTCTTTTCTTCTTTCTCTTTTCCTTTTTCTTTTTTTTTTTTTTCTTTTGAAGCAAAGAAAGTAATGACGAACGATTCGAATTTTCAACGATATAAATATTTTCAAGTCATTACACCCGTTTATCCTTATTCATTACGTATTTATCTTTCTCCGACGTTCCAATCATTTTCCCGAGTTAAAAACGATGAACGTATGGAATATATCGTGGGTGGTTCCCGTTTGTGGGTGCGTTCGGCAATTCCAACGTCGTTGCTCATACGCGATGATCTCAGGGTCGTTCCCGGCGTGCCTTTGTGAATCGCGTTTAAACGTTCCAAGTGTCGATCGTATCGATGTTTCATCTCGATGACGAGGTTCAAATTTCTATGAATATCTTCCAATGTTAATAATGGTAATAAGATCTACCTTTTACCTAGGTCGAATATTAAAGAAATATATTCTCTATCTCTTTTCTTTTTTATCTGAGGATGCTCGAATAAATTTGATTTATTTATTTATTTATTTATTTTTTTGTATGTATGTTTTCATTTTGAATAACCAAGTAGTCGTTCTTTGGGATAAGAAAGAAAAACGTAATTGCGAATGTTGCCGTATATTTCCTTAATGTCTTTAAACGTAGTCGAAAGGAAATATTACGAGCGTTGTTCCGTGACGTGCTTTTGAAGTGAATTCCAACCGGTGTAACCCTCATTCTTTCAGACAATAATATCAACATAAAGTTAATGAACTTTAACGTTAGATATCGTTGGGAATAAATTAGCTATTTCGAAAGATTTAATTCTATCCGTTCGCAGATTCTTCTTGAATCGTTATTGAAGAATTAAGAGGAAAATTTGAAAGGAAACAAAAGCGGGACTATATATATATATATATACTATACTATATATATATATACTATATATATATATATATATATATATATATATACTATATATATATATATATATATATACTATACTATATATATATATACTATATATATATATATATATATATATATATATATATATATATATATATATATATATATACATACAGTTATTTTATTCTGATATTCATGTTATTAAAATTCTATCAATAGAACTAAAATATCTCCATTTTCCGGTATTAAAAATTACGAGGGGTAACGTTAATTGAAGTTCGAATGGGATATTTTGTTCGCCTCTTCGTTTTACTTCGCATCGTTATCGGTTTGTTTTCAATTTTTTCATTTTTTCACATTATTTTGTTTGTGTGAAAAGCGAAATATTGATTGTGGGAGACACGTCTATTGAATTATTCGCATTAAATTTTAACGTGCGTCATTTTCGGAACGATCGATTTGTTACCAACAAGAGAAAGAACGAAAATATAACGCCGTAAAACTGTTATCGTTACGCGTACGTCCGATAGAAATTATGTTTTATCGATAATCATCAATCTCGAGATTTTGCCGAAGCTATTTCATCGATTTATATTTCCTTTCTTTTTCTTTTTTCCTCCCTTCCCGTTTCTTTTTCTCCTTGTCCGTTTTATCCTCTCCCCTTTTTCTTTTCTTTCTTCGTCCTTTCTCGTCTTTTCCTTCTTTTTCTTTTCTTTTTTTTTTTTTTTACCATCTCAAACGGTATCGACAAATTTCGTTCTCTTCGAACGAAACGGAGAAAATAAAGTCGGGTCCATCGTGTGGAAATACTTCGAAGTAATTGCGATTTTCACGGAACCGAACCGTCCTCGTTATATCTTTCTGAAATGTTCTTAATTGCGTGCATAATAAAAATACGAGGACCGTCCAATTTGAGATGGAGTAGCCGCTACGAACTGTCATGGTCGTTCTCTCTCCTCCATCTCGTATTATAATTGCAGAGCCTTTAGGAAGCACTACTTAAGTTTAATTCGACTTACCCTCTCGTAAAGTTTCAACGACAAAAGTTATTCTTCAGGCTGGGACTTTGCGATCCAATAAAATTCGTTCTCTCTCTCTCTCTCTCTCTCTCTCTCTCTTTCTCTCTCTCTCTCTCTCTCTCTCTCTTTTTCTCTCTTTCTGTCTGTCTCGCTCTTTCATTCTTTCTTTCTTTCTTTCTTTCTTTCTCTTCCGCCCCTTTTCTCTCTTTATCTTATACGCTTTTCCCACAAAATGTCTTCTTATTTTTCCAACGAAATTTATTTATAAGGGAAAAAGGGTCATAGATGTGAAAACGAAGCTCTCCTTTCTACCAAATTCGCCATCGTTCCACTTCCCGTACTATCGTCTTTCGCATACCCTCATAAATACGCATAAAGTAAGACGACGTAACTCTTATTTATCGATGATATTAAGTGCCTACGCCTCGCCATCGAGATAAGTGGGCCACTCGTCATTCCAATTATCGTGGCTTATTATGTTTTCTATAAAAAAAAAAAAAAAAAAAAGGAAAGGAGATCGATTCCCTCTTCGACGATTACTGATTTCATTGTTTCGTCATCGACGTTCGCTTATCTCGTCCTTCTCAGATTCCTTTATATATATATATATACATCTCTGTCTCTTTCTATTCATCGTAACATTTTTTTTTGCGTCCATAGATGCGTTTTAATACCGAGGAATAATGAATAATCGATGGTCCTTATATCGCTAACGAGAAAACTACTCGTTGCTATTGTGATTGCTTGGTTTTTTCTTCTTGTTTTTACTTTTTTTTCTTTTTTTTTTTTTTTTCAAATTGGAATGTTTACGATTTTATCGTTCTTGAACGATCCAATTATTCGATAGAAAATTATTCAACGATTTCTTACGTCACGATATAATCGATATAACGAAGAAGAAAAAGAAGAAGAAGAAGAAGAAGAAAATCGTTCGATGTAGATAGATTAAAGGACGCGCCCTTACTCGAAGAATTTAACATCGACAATTTCTCTTTTCGACTTCCTATTCCCTCGTGGGTCGAAGTGGTCTACGTTTTTATTGGAGGACGCGTGGGCAAACGGAGAGGGACGTCGATATTGTCGTAAAGTATGACGTAGCGTCCCTCGGCCACACCGGAAATTGGAAAGATCCAGTCAACGTAAATATACACTAGGCAAGGTAAAGGGACGAAACTTTTCTCGGTATATGAAGCCATGCTCGGCATAACAACGGCACGGTGTGCTTTTTATTAGCGACTACGAATAATATTCACTCTGAGAGAGAAAGAGAGAGAGATAGAGAGAGCGAAAGAAAGATAGAAAAAGGGAATAAAGGGAATAAAGGTCAAACCGAGAGAGAGAGAGAGAGAGAGCATGGGTCCCTAATAATCCTTGCAAATGGCACGTCCAACATTTCAGCAGCTCGAAAAAAGCCTCCTATTCATTTTCTTAATTATTTCCTATTATTTAAAAACATTTCATTTATCTCCTCCTATCCCAAGTTGGTCTCGGGATATTTTTCATCGAAAGCAAAGAAACGTGGAGAGTTCGAAACAAAGGAAAAAAAAAAAAAAAAAACTAAAAAAGAAAATAAAAAAAAAAAAATAAAAATAAAAAAGAAACACCCAATGATAATTTTAGATGTAATATAACGCAACGTTTACGACATTTTCCCCTCAATTCATGGAGATTTTATGCATAGAAGACTCGTAGAGCCACGCGCCGCTGGCAAATACGTATCTTTTGCTAGAAAGTGGACCAACATTCGTCGTCGTCGTCGTCTTCTTCTTCGTAGTAGTCGTCGTAGTCGTCGTTGTAGTCGTCGTCGTCGTCGTCGTCGTCGTCGGCGGCGTACTGACTCACTGAATTTCTAAGAAGCGACATTAGGAAGTCTTTGGGTATAACGAAGAGCCAAGTGAAATTAGATGGAGGAATAATCTCGTCCTACGTCAGACTACGAGCATTGTTTTCTCTCTTTGTGAAATGCAAATCGTTCGAACGAGCAAGGATCGCGTAAAATTTCATTTCTCGGCACTCGTCGGGCCTTCAGACTGGAAATACCAGCGGGTGGCGAATGGGATGGGTTAGGCGACGGGGAGGAGGGAACGGGGGGATGGGGCGGCGGGGAATCTCGTAATCGCTCGCATACATTTATTTTCGTAACTGCTAGCGCGTCGTTATCGTCATCGTTTCATTGTTTCATCTTACCACGCAAATTCACTCCGCGAAACTTTTACTCTCTTTGCCTCTACCCAAGATAATCCCTCTTTTCCTTTTCTATCTCTTTCGATTATTCGCGTTAACGTCTATCCCCGTCTCTTCCCCATCCCCTCCCCTCCCCTCCCTTCCATCCTTCTCGTTTGGATTTTTATTTTTTTTTCTGTCGTTTCATTTTTTCTTCGTATTCTCTTCTCCCTCCCCCTTCCCCTCCCCCTCCTCCTGTACTTCTTCGTTCTTCCTTCTCTCTCTCTCTCTCTCTCTCTCTGTCTCTCTCTTTACTTTCTTTTTTTTTTCTTTTTCAAACCTTATCGAAGAAGACGAATTTATCCATCGGACGAGTATACGAATGCAGAATGAAGAAATCATTGACTGCAGAATTCCGTTCCAACCGTTCGGTTGGCGCCACTCCAAGAAAGTAAATCGCGTCTAGATTGATTTATGACCGAATCAACTTTTCATCCGTCCGGGAGGGACGTCCCGCTTATCAGGTTTTCTTTCGTCTATCCCATTGAAACGATTGCCCTGAGAGGGATGAACGTATGTAGTTAGGTAGAGGAACGATACGATGATATTAATTGCCGTCAATTCAATTAACGATATATCATATTAGTCTCGTTGCTTTAAAGTTATAACAAAATAGATAAGCCAAGATATATTTATTCGTTCGGTAAGATGATCCATCGTGGTTTCTCGTCGGATAATTTTTGAAACGTTGTTAATACTTTTCTTTCTCTCTCTCTATTTTATTTTCTTTTTTTCATTCTTTCTCTTTTCCTTGTTTTCTTTCTCTATTTTATCTGCAACAGTAAAATAATACGATTTTTACAAAACTTTGTATTACAATTTCGCAGACACGCGCAAAGTATTTTGTATGCGCGCGTGTATGTGCGTGTGTGTGTGTGTGTGTGTATGTATGAATATACAGAAGTTATAGGATTGTCTGAACCGTCGCGATCGCAGTATTCACGGTTACCCCTAGGGACGATCTAGTTAGACTTCTCTATGATGAAAATTAATGATACCGAGTAATGGGTTTATTTGATATTTACCATTAATATATTTCATGGAACTACTATACGTGCCAGTCTAACTTTATGGAATATATATTCCCGTGTTAGCTGTTTTGTGACAGATTTGCTCGTCGAATATTATTGTTATTAATATTCATAAAAGGGCTTTGAGGGCTATGAGGGCTACAAACAAACAAAAAATTCTATTATCCCGTTAAAGTTGAAATTAATCGGACCGGGGGGGGGTGGGGGTGAGTGTTACACATTCGACGAACGATAACATTTCTTTTTCCCCGAACAATTATATTATTATCTATCATGTTTTTGTTGAAAACGTTGTTGTTTGTACGTGTGTTAATCGAGAATACGTAAAAGAGGACAATTCTTGGTACTCCGACTCGGTTCGTTTGGCAGATGAGACTGGCATCTGCGTACACTCGCAGATTTAGGTCAGATTACGATCGCTGAAATACGAGGGTCGAGAGAAGAATTTTCTTTTTTTTTTCTTTTTTTTTTTTATAGGTGTATTACTGTTACGTTGTGGTTATTTACGATTGCAAGTAATTAATCCAATAAATGTCGACGGGTCGATAAGAATTCGATGTTTCGTCAATCGTATATCCTGATTGATGACATATTCCCCCGTTTGCGTCTCCTGTTTTTTTTTTTTTTTTCCCCTGATAATTTATTTCTTTCGGCTTTGCGGAAACCGGAGGAAAAACGAAAATATAAAACGGAAAGGAAATAATAAAAAGAAACAAAAGAAAATAATAATAATAATAATAATAACAATAACAATAATGGTAATGATAATAAATAAATCTGATCTTAGAGTTGTACAATTGTCCTTTGACATCCTTTTCTTCTTCCATCTTTTCTCTCTTCCGTTTCTCCCACGATACAATTGATCGATCGATCGATCGATCGATCGATCGATCGATCGTACATGGTACGTAGACCAACAAGAATTTTCCCGTGATTTCACGATGGTTCGGAAATTGGCCAATCTTTGGTCGTGCACCAGAGAAAATCTCTGCGGCGCCATTGAGATTGCCACGCTGTTGGTTTTTCTCCCGCTTAACGGTTCACGTAGCACGATTGGCTCTTCTCCGACGAGCTTTTTGACCAAACTCGCGCCGACATTGGTCTCCCATTTTTCGTTCTTCGAGAGAGTAAACTTTAAATGAATTTGGAAAATATATTGTATTAACGTGGGGATCACTTACGGAAGTTTTATTTGCTTTGGGAGAAATTTTTCTTTCATTTCCAATCGTCGATCATCAAAGATACACACACACACACACACGCACATATATCCATAAATTTTTTCTTTCGAAGAAATCGCCTTGGAACTTCGTAGAAGGTTACAAATACGTGTTTCTTTTTTTTTCTTTTTTTTCTTTTTAATAACTATTATTAACCTTTGCCGATGACACGTCTTTACAAGAGAAACGACTTCGTATTCTCATAATTATCACGAACACGTTTGAAAATGTTAAAAGGTCGTGTACTTTCATCTTCGATTATTTTTTTTTTTTTTCAATTTATTTTACTTTAATTTCCACAAGTAGGTATATATTAAACACCACTAAGTTTTGCATCGCATTCATCCGGTTTCTAGGTCATAGTCGTTTACACTACGAATCTACTCTAAGATTCACGTTAAAGTGAATCAAAGAGGAAACGTCGAGTGGCTGTTCGACTCGTCGCTCGGAGATATACGCTCGAATACGAAACTTTTCTACGACTCCTCCACGTTTTCGTACCTATGTATACATATATATATATATGAGTGTGTGTGTGTGTGTGTGTGTATACACGTGTGTGTCGAGAAACTCTATTTGCGGCTTGTTGGATCACACCGAGGAGATTTAATTAGTCGGGTCAAAAACAAGAGTCGGTAGATCGAATTCCAAATTTACGATTTGATGATATTGATAACGATAAAAGGAGAAAGAGAGAGAGAGAGAGAGAGATATCTTTGAAAACGATTAACGGATTACGATTAAAACGTGATACAATTCGTTGAAATTAATCGTTCGAAAGTTGGAGATCGATATAATACTTCACATTCGATGTATCCAATCTGAATGTAGTGAACGCCAAGTATATAATATTAATCGCTGTATCATTTATACGAATACGAAATATTCGAATAGACGTTTACGATGTCAGATAGAACGACCAACGTGTATAATTTAAGTAAGCTCGTTTCTATCGATATAACGTCTTATGATTACTCGTCGTGTTTTATCGTCGTAAGAGAGACTACTTGGAAGTTATTATATATATTGGAAGTCATACTAAGAGAAGAGACAAACTCATACCATACATATATATATATATATATATATATATATATATATATATATGTATGTGTATATACCACTCACAACGAGATTAGTAAGTAAGTAGTTGTGCTTTGTTACAAACGTCGACATTCAAATAAACTCAAACTCGAAACTGTTCGAACGTTTCCCGGAGGAAATTTGCCTGATATTGAAGCAATAGAACTATTGTATGAGTAGTATAAGTAACTTCGAGGGACAGGCTCGACTTTATTCACGGTTAATAACACTTTTTAAATAAACATTTGATCCGCGGACGTTCTTTTTTTTTTTCTTCTTTTTTTTTCTCGTTCTCTTATCTTTTTATCGTTTCGTTTTTATAACGTACGAAAATAAATTTCTTCGTGAGTAAGATAGGGAGGATGATCGATTAAAATTCGTCAATGGGCGTGATAGAGCTTTTGAGAATTACAACGGGTATGGCGTTAACGTTATACGGCGATGGTAGTAGCAGCGTGGTGGTAGCTGCGGTGGCAGCAGTTCGTGAAATATTTCTCTTTCATAACGTTTCTACCAGTAATCGCGAAACAGAGCGGCCGGCAAAGAGAAACGCGCATGACTTATGGCCGTGCGGTAAGCAAACCGAGCGAAAATAGCTTTTGACAGTCCCGTGTAACAATCACAATAAATCTTGCTTCATCGCACGCTGACCTAACACTACCGCTATAATCTCGAATAATATCAATGGGTTTTATGGGACTCTTTACAACTTTTTACATAGTTTCCCATAGTTTATATCGTTTATTTCGATTCTCTATCCCGTATATTCCAACCATCGATACGCGATATATTATCTTTATCCGCGAAACTTATTCGAACGCGCGAAGTTCGAATAACTCTTGCACGTAAAAGTTTTTTCTTTTTTTTCTTTTTTTTTTTTTTTATTTAATCGTCCTTAACTAACATCGATAAACCCACACGTTATATCGTTTCATTTCGACGGAGATACGACTTCATTAAAATTCTTTGCCTGTAGACGAGCAATACGAATAATGTAAATACGGAATGACGAGTTCCCGTGAAAATAATTAGAACCAACCAAGAATATATTTAGGAATGCAGATCGTTTCCTATCTCTCTCTCTCTCTCTCTCTCTCTCTCTCTCTCTCTCTTTCTATTTCTCGGGCACTCTCCCGTGGTATTAATTAAACGATTAAAGGAAAACGCTTACCGAATACGGAAGAAAGAGTTTTGCCGTGGGAGAAATCGCGGACGCGATCGGTCGTTTTATGGGGTAAGTTTTCTCATCGACCGAGTAGTAGTCATCTCCTAAGCAAAAGTCGCTTTTAAACTCCGACGTAGGTGGTTGGAGTATCCGTGCTTTGTGCTGCCTTGGCGAACGTGGTAGAAGAAAAAGGGTACGAGGGGTAGAGGGGGGGGGGAAAGAGGGGGGGGGTGTCACGGAACGTGCTCAACATCGAGCTACCATCGTCGGATTCGTGGAAGACAGTTGGCGTTTAAGGCGCCCGCGAAAACTTTTCAATAATTGCCCTACCTCGTAACAAAGCCGAATAAGCGCGAAATTACCGCGAGCACGCGTCTCGCCACGCGGTCCATTATTCGAAAAGTTTAGGGAAGCCAACGCTTTTAATGGCTTTCGGAAAAAGGGCCACCGTATTTCCGTGGCCACCGAGCTCGAAGTCGTTACGACTTCACCCCCACCCGCACCTTTCTCTTACCCTCATTCCTCTCTCCCTACCCTTCACCCTACACCCTCCGACTCTCCCCGCGACACCCAATCCTTGTTATCTCTTCCCCTTCACCCAACCCCCGATTATTATTCGACTTCTTCTTCCTCTTCTTCTTCTTCGTTCTATAATTCCATCGTTTCGGAAAATATTATCGAACCGTTACGATTCTACTACCTCGCTAGATTCGACTTCGAATCGTTCTTAAATGTTATCGTGAAAACTTATCGAATCGTCCGCCAATGATCTCTTAATCGTTGTGCCTCGGGTCTAAGAGAGAGAGAGAGAGAGAGAGAGAGAGAGACTGGGTGGCGAGGTGAAGGGGTGGAGGGGAGGGGAATAAACTCTCGGAAATTCTTATTATTACGTTGGGAACCATAGGACAAAACCGAATTACGCGCCGCACGATAATCTTATCCGCCGCGGTACACATCCGCCCTTGCACGTTCGCATGACCCTAATCTTTGGTCACGAGCGAATGAACCCACGGTAAAAGGGTTGAAATGGTAGTAGGATAAGTGCTCGAACGGTTTGTTGGAAGGTAGAAATAGGATAGCAGACGTAGGATAGACATCTATTTCGTCGGTTTGAATAAGTAAACGAAATCCGATTGATAGCTTATGAACATTTAATAACGTCGAATTTAAACTTGAACGAGGTGGGTGGTCGTATTAATTTGTAAACTCCGTTAAAATTGTACGAATACGTGTGCGTTAAAAAAAAAAAAAAAAAAAGAAAAAAGAAAATAGATGTGATTCGTTATTAGCGATAATAAGAGAAGTCGTTAAAAGGTCTTCGATATGAATCGTAAAAAATCGGAAAAATCGTACCGTCGAATCGTTAAATATTATCTAACGTATTTCTATCGTTGAAATATATCAATCCTTTCGTTGGTAAATATTGATTCGAATAGTCGCAATCATATTAGATGCAAGTACGCGAATAGATTAAGAGAATCCAGGGAAAGTTCTACTTGAATCCGTTAGACGTTTAAATTGCTAATTAGATTTCATAAGCGAAGAAACATCGCGTGTTCCTTCCTTCCCACCGACGCCAAGATATAACTTCGCGTGATTCCTATTTCAAGTTTTGAAGCTCTCTTCCGTCGACAGGTTGAACCAACAGAATTACCGCTAGAACACACGAAGTAATAGAAATCGATGAATCTATAATCGACCAAATTAACCTATGTATGTATCTCGAAAAGCCCTTCGCGTAAATTAGTCCGCGTTCCGGCGTCCTCGAATTCGCAAAAGATTAATCGTTTTCCAGGACCACCGTATATCTCCCTTTAACGTTATTGATATTCTGTTTATAACGCGGCAATTAGAGTGCCCGCTGGTACAACTATACGGCCATATAAATTATCTAATTGCTATAAATATGAAGACGTTGAAAAGGGATATATCCGACGAAATCAAATCGGATTACCTATCCATATATGTGGTTCTCGATTTCACTGACCATTACTCGATCAATCGAAATTTTATTAGAGCTTTTAACAACTATTGGCGATATCGATTGTGAATATTTTAAAATGCCTACTATCGGGTGTACTCTATTTCGGAGAACGTAGATGTACAGAGTGGAAGTGGAACGTGAAAGAAAATGTAATAAAAAAAAAAAAAAAAAAAAAAAAAAAAAAAAAAAAAAAAAAGAAAAGGGATAGAAAAAAACGAAAAATTAAATTTATCGGAAAGCCATAGCCTGTAATACTATGAAAATTTGTCCAACAAACGAAGGTAGATTGTAGAAAGATCTTTCTATCGTAACAACGTTCTAAACTGTGTGTGCTTTTAGAAAATGGCCTTTTTACCTAAACCAAAAAAGGACAAAACGAACCTTTTTCGAAGCATCGTTTGGCAATATCATAAATCTTTCGATACTGGCCCGGAAGAAGAGTTAGATGGGGAGCTTACAGTAGGGTACTTCGAGGCACACGTCACACCCACACAGACACACCCACTATTACCTCTCTCTCTCTCTCTCTCTCTCTCTCTCTCTCTCTCGTACTCTAACTCTCTGTCCGTCCCCCTCTCCCTCACTTTCTGTTTTCCCCCGGACTGAAGTTTGATTAACAAATAAATAGCTGCAACGTGGCGCTTAAAACAGGCCGGCACACGTATCCACAAATTCCGGCGAATCAATTACCGCTGATTTAAGATCGACGTTTACGACTCACCCGTTATCTATCTTCGCTACTGTCAGATAAAATACGAAAATTAATCACCGTATCTTTCTTCGAAGGGCATTATAAATGAAGTCAATTAATTAATTGGCCAAGTAAAAGGGAGACTGTTAATAGCGATTTATATATACATATATATATATATATATTTATCAAAAAAAAAAAAAAAAAAAAAAGGAAAAACAAAAGAAAAAAAAACATTTACCTCTAATCGTATAATTTCATTTTACTCTTACCGTATAATTTCGATCGATTGACAATCCCGCCGGGGTGGTAAGATGATAAAAACAAAAAACAAAAAAAAAAAGAAACGCGAAAAACGAAAAAGAAAAGAAAGGAAAAAACAAAGCGGATCAATTTACGGTCTCGAACTAAAGAAAACAAAGAGGCACCAAAAATCGAGCCATCCGCACTTATGAAAGAGAGCACGAGATTATCCACTCGTTCGGCTCTCGTCGAGAAATCCCAGCCAATGACACATCAGCGACAGTTTTTCCCCGTTCTCGCGATCCTCCTGAACCTTTTGCTGTCTGCTGCCCTCCATCGAAAAACGAGATAAACGCAGAAATCGTCTCTCTATTCCCCTTTCCTCTTTCACGTACTCTCACTCTCTCTCTCTCTCTCTCCCACCCTCTCTCTCTCTCTCTCTCTCTCTCTCTCTCTCTCTCTCTCTCTCTCTACCTCTCCAGGTCTACTCGACGAGAATCGACTTCCTCGTCACTCGCTAACCCGACTGCATCGCTGGCAATTTTAATCTATTGGCAGGCGCAGTGCTAATAGTACGCGGCGAACGTAGGAAAAGAGTGCTTTCGATGCTGCTACAGAGAGAAAGAGAGAAAGAGAAAGAGAGAGAGAGAGAGAGAGAGAGAGAGAGAGAGAAAGCAAACAAAAAAATGAGAGAAAGAGAGAACGAAAGGTCTCTTCGTCGGGTCACGAATTCGATGAAAATCGATGATGGAAGCGACACACGCGGTTGATGTAGGTGAAAGGAAGACTAACGCAAGAGAGAGAGAAAGATAGAGTATGTTAGTGCAACCAAGAGAGAGAAAGAAAGAAAGCAAAAGAAAAGAGAGAGAGTGAGAGAGAGAGAGAGAGAGAGAGAGAAGGGGTGGACCGGGGAGATTTGCTCAGACACGACGTGCGCCTTTGCAATTTCAGCAGCTCGCAACGCAAGGGAGAGGGTTGGCCCACCAGAATGGAGTACTTAACGCTGGGATTGAAATATATTGGCCCTGTATAAAGAGGACGATGATGGAGACGATAAAGCCGCTGGCGCGGGTTACGCCTCTCCGTTCTTGCCCGCAAATTCTCCTCCCCCCCCCCTTAACCCTCCCCCCTTCCCCACTTCCTCCTATATCTTCTTTTTCTTTCTCGGTATTCACACACGCGCGCGCGCGCGCACACACACACACGTTCTCTTATCACGATTGGAAATTCTGAAATACCTCTTTGCGCTTTCAGCTCGTAACCTTGGCCTCGTTACTAATTCCTATCTAACGTGGTAATAATCGTACGATATACCGAATACGTCGGTAGATAATCGAATTCCCTTGAATATTTTATCATAGATATAGAAATCTATCGAGAGGTTATAACTTTCGATTGGTTATATACTTTCTCGTGAAAAGGGATAACTTAGTTCGAGTATATATACACATATATATATATATATCCAAAATTTATTTCCGATCTACTCGTTCTTTACGCGATATCGTTGAATTATTTAAAGGGAATAATTTTATACGAACAAACGGAAGGACGTGACTAATTTTGTTCTTGTCAAATGAAATTGTAGAAATATATATATATATATATATATATATATATATATATATATATATTTCTTTTTTTACTTTCACGTTCATTATTATCGACAATAAACAGATGTATAACGTGGATTATATTAATAATAGGTTAAAATTAATATCTCGTTTCAATTGTAGTAGAGTACAATTGAAAAATTAATATCGCACGGATGTATTGTTAATTAAATTATACTTGCTTCGATGAGAGTGGATGAAAAGAGAAGGTGAGAGAATAAGAGAGAGAGAGAGAGAGAGAGAGAAAGAGAGAGAGAGAGAAGGACAATGAAAGGTCCACGAATTCCTTTTTCCCGTTTTCAATCGTCTCTCATTCTTTTCAAATCGTTTCAATCGTCGCGTGTCCGGCAAATTAATGATTTATAAATAGAAGATGTAATTACAGAATCGACCGAACCACGAGAGCGAGAGAGAGAGAGAGAGAGAGAGAGAGAGAGAGAGAGAGTAGGACGAACGTCGGTGATAATTAAATCAAACTTGCTAATGAAATGCGGCATCGACAAATCGCGAGCAAGCTGCGTATCCGACAAGCCCGTCTCGTGGGACAAGATCCCACAATTGTACGTGGAAAATTATAGCTGTTTAAAGGACGACCCTTTTAGAGTAACCCGTAGCAATACTCACGAATTCATGATCATTCGAATAAATCTATTATGTATTTGACGATATTGTTTTAGCTACGTGATGTTTCTACCATGTTACCTTTTTCCTTCGATGGGCGAACGTTGAAAATATCGAGATATCCGTACTGCCGCCTGCCTTGCATTATTAAATTCACAACAAATTTTCTGACGTGGAATATTCATGAGTATTATGATAAAGAAAACTTGGCAGACTTTTCTTTGCCTTCCCGACACAAAGCTGTCGGAATCGATGGAAAACACCGAACCTCTTTTCTTCTCTCTCCCGCCCCCTCCCCCCCCACCCTCTCTCTCTCTCTCTCTCTCTCTCTCTCTGTTTACCCTCTTCAACTTTTTCCTCGGAGCACCTTCCCTCCGTGTTTCCATATTATTTTATTTTAAAACCCCCCTATAACATATTCTTCAATTAACGCGAAACGTTATAGATACGATGGATAACTTTTATGTATTAACGTAAGTCATTCTTGAAAGACAACGACAAACGATTTCCATTTAAAAATAGTTCGAGTATGATATCAAATATATAAAGCTTATCATCTCGATTGACGTGTGGTTTGTGAAATAATTAATTGACGGGATCTCTCTCTCTCTCTCTCTCTCTCTCTCTCTCTCTCTTTCTCTCTACAAGTAGAGAGTCTTTGCCTCATCTTGCTTGGTACATCGTTGGTGGGATGGTGGGGCGGAGGGAGAGTAGCGGGAGAGGGATAAAAACGGAATAAAAAGAAAGTAAAAGAAGAAGAAGAAGAAGAAGAAGAAGAAGGAAAAAAGAAAAGAGAAACAGAAAAAATTCCTCCTTCCTTTTCTCCCCCCCCCCACCCTCTCCCCCTCTCCCCCTGCCCCCTTTCTTTCACCTTTTTCTCCATGTCTATCGGAACGACCTTAATTAACCACGAGAGAAAGGAGCTTTCGCGAAGTCTCCGAACGATCCGCTCGTAGAGAAGCACTCTTTGTCGGCAGCTGTCGCTAACGTTACTCTCCAACTTTTTCGCAATTTATTCGTATATTCGCACCTTTTGCCGATAATAACGACTTTAACTTGACTTTAACGATTCCTAGTGAAGTAACTTTGTCGAACACCTTTATATTTCCACTCTTTTACTCATCTTTACTTTGTATCTTATGGAAAAAAGCGAAGGAAAGCGCGAACCAAAAGAAAGAAAGAAGAAAAAAAAAAGTCGAGAGACCGAAGAAGGAAAGAAAAGAAAAAAAAAAGGGGGAGGGTGATGCATCGACGACGAAATTTTCATAATTTTTAACGAATTAACGATTTCACGGATCTATCCTAAGGCGTACGGGACTGAGTCGTTTATTGAAAGTTTATTTGGGTCAGAGATATCTGTATGCGAGACGTATGAAAAAAAAAAAAAATAAATAAAATAAAAGAAAAAATACACCTGTTTAACATTTATTCGCAGTGTTAAATTCGAAGTATTTATATGCGACAGAAGGATATCCTTAACAGATATGTAACTATCGAAAAGACACCTGTTTATTATTGATTCCCTGATCAGAATTCTAATCGTTTATATGGACTATCGATGGCTCTTATATGACACCTGTTATAAACACACCTGTTTGTATTGACTCGACCAGTCGGATTCGATAAATTTATGTAGATCAAAGATGTCCCTTATATATTAATATATACATATATATACGTATTAAAAAAGTTTATTAAAAGATCACAAAAAGATTGTTTAATTAGAATGCAAAGCATATATGTTGAAGGATCGTTTAAACAGATTGATTATAATTAAAAATAACTATATGAACGTTTAGGTAACTATATTCCTACGAATATTCCAGAGTCATATTAATATTTATGATGGAGAATTTACCGGAAGGGCAATTAAAAATTATGAGTGTAGATATAAAATTTTTAATGGTACTTTTTACGAACGATATAAACGTCAAAGCAACATTTATTTCATTCATTAATTTAGTTTACGCCGATTGAAAATTAAGAATAATGTAAATATCAAATGGAATAACATTTTAATGTTAGTTTTTCCAATTCGAACGATAAAATAAAATAAAGAGGAAAAATCCTTTGCGAATAACAAAACATTTGAAATAATGTCGGGACATGGTCAAATTATTCGATACCATCGATCGACATTTATGGCTTCCCGAGTACGAATACAATTTATCTCATAGTCGGCTTGCTTTTATATAAAATCTCTTTTTCGAGCACATACTCTCCCTCCTTCTCTCTCTCTCTCTCTCTCTCTCTCTCTCTCTCTCTTTATCCTCCCACAAACTAAAATTCGACGAACAGGTTACGAATAAATCCAGACACGGCCGGCGTTAACCGAAATTTTCAACAAATTTTATTTTTACGTTTAAATATCGTCCGATATGCCAACTTTTTGACCATTTTCTGATCCAGCATATATTGGTTATTGCTTTTTCCTGAGGAATATATATATATATATATATACGAAATATATACGCATTTTTACTTGTTCATTTTCACAGACGAATGCATTGGAATTTACATGAGACAAAAGCTGGAGTCAGTTTTTCTCTTTATATATATATATGTGTGTGTCTGTGTGTGCGTGTGTGTGTGTGTATGAGAGTAATAAAACAAGTGCTTTGTCAGTCGTCACTAAATGTAAAACGTACAAGGACACGAGAGAATGTTCTACTTATGACGGTAACACGGTGTCGTCGTACAGTTCATTGTAACAGTTTCGTATTATTTCGACCCCGTGTTGCTTTCTCGACGTGTACAAACGTGCCAATTCAACTTGGCAAACCTAATGGATATTTCTGAAACTATTAAATCACCGTAGTAATCCGGTAAACTTGTAAATGTCTTAAAGTCGTGATTAATGGATAATATTTTTCTTGATGGGAGGAGCTTTTGGAAGACGCATGCACTTCGTTTTGTAAAAATATTGTCTCTCCCTTTTCTATTCGGGAGGAGGAGGAGGGGAGGGGGGGTAAAAAGAATGGATGAAAGTATGATCGACGATAGCGGTCACACTTGAGCAACGAGAGAGAAAGAAGGATAGAGAGAGAGAGAGAGAGAGAATAGAGAACTAGCGAAAGCAAAGGATAAGGACGAAGAAGTGAAGGATGAGAAAAGCCGAAGGTAAATCGTAATAATCCTTTGTGCGAGCGTGCAAAGAGCGTGTACCGTAGCGAAACATCCGAGAGCAAAGTAACATCGGCCAATAAGCCGCCTTTGTCGGATCTTCCGATCGGACGAGCCTCATCTTCCGGTCGACCGAGCGCGGAAAATATGGAATACTCAATCCAATACGCCCAATATGCTTCTACGTTTCTTCATCCTTGTCTATCACCTTACCAGTCTCTCTCTCTCTCTCTCTCTCTCTCTCTCTCTCTCTCACTCTCTATCCTACTTGTGCGAGAAAGGAAACCTTCATCCCATGGGTAGGTTTCTTCCCTATTTCGCAACGATACAAAACTGCTTTACTATTCGAGACACGGGAACGTCCTGACAATCGCAAATTGTGTGTCGAATCTATTTCGAAACTTGTACGTAGGTACGTATCGCCTTCCTATCCCTCTTTTCAAATATGCGACGGTCTCCCCTATCCTTCGGTACGGAAGGATCTCTCGTGAATCGGAAAAATTTCTTCGGGAAAAAAAAAAGAAACGCAAAAAAAAAGAAAAAAAGAAATATGTCTTCGTCCTCGAATGCAATAGAATAATCTAGTTTTGTCTAGGTAATGGGTAACTCGTGAAGTATCGTTCGCGCGTCGTTATTATTCCATGAATTTAAATGCAAAACTCTATATACCGAGTGGGTAACTTATTCGTTGACGAAGAAAGAAACGCGGAATAACGTAAGGGAAGAATTACGTGGAAATATAAGGAATGGCGGAATGAGAAAAATACGAAAGAAAAAACGCAGAACGAGACGAGACGAGACGGGTGGTGGGTGGGTGCATTGGGGTGGGAGTGAGAAGGAGGAGGAGGATAAGGGAAGTGGGAAAAGGGAAATCTCGATAAACTCGGTATAATTCGTAAATTTTTCTCGGTTCGCCGCTTCGCCGTGTTTAAGATTTTCTTCGTTCGGCTGATGGATGGTACGGCCTGCTGAGTGAGAGCCGCTTTTTACGGCTTAATTTTAATACTCTTGGGAACGATGCCACGTGCTCAAATGACAGAGAGAAAGAGAGAGAGAGAGAGAGAGAGAGAGAGAGGGGGAGAAAGGCCCATAGTTAACGTTATAAATCCATATTCTCGAATGAATATACCGTTGAGCAAATTTTGAAAATACGCCTACGTTCGAACGCTTCGTATACGTTGAAAATTTTCTCCGTCGCTTCTTATTTTTCTCTTTTCGCGCTCGCTCTCGTACGAAAGCACGCGAATAATATCTAATATCTAATTTCGCGGTAGAAATGAAATCGGGGTTGGGGGAGGGGAGCGGGAAACGAGAAAAACGCGGGAGAAAAAAAAGAGAAAAATAAAAGGGGGTGGGGAGAAAAAAAAAAATATATATATATATATATACACATATATATATTTGCGTAGTTAGAGGTAATCGGTGAAAGAATCGCAAACTACGTTTTCCTATACGAAGGAAGTTACTTACCGGTGGTCCGAGTCGATATCTTGAAACGTGCACGAACTTTCAACTCCACCGATACTACTGTATTCTATTCGCGATAAGAAAGGGACTAACCGTACAATAAAATCGTATGACAGTGCTTTAAACGAAATCCTTTTTAACTTTGTTCCTGAAGTTTTTTTCTTCCGTTTTCTTTCTCTTCTTTTCTCTTTCTTTTTTATAAAGTAGGATGACCAACATTTTCTTTTTTCTATTTTTTTTTGGGGGGGGGGGGGTGTGTGCTTCCTTTCTCTTTTATTTTTTTTCTTTTATTTATTTTTTTTTTTTTTTTGATCAAAATCTCTTCGAATATACCTTTGCCAACAATATCCAGTTTATCCGATTTAACTTTCATAATCCAACGGAACCAATCTTATTTGCCGAACAGAAAACTTTTTGATATTTTATTATATAAATTAGGATTATTAAAGAGGAAATATACTTTAAGTTACTCTTTGAAAAGGAGAGACGTGCTTCTGTGAAAGAAGAAGAAGAAGAAGAAGAAGAGAAATTAAAGGGATTCTTTGTAAGTGACAGACCGTAAGGATCCTTTTTGGACTCTTGAGAAAATACAGACACAAAACACGAACACACGTTCTTTCTTCCGTTCTTTTCAACAATGGATGGATGCTTCACGTTTCTGCAACATTGTTTTGCCTCGATATATATCGTTCTTGAACGTGTCCAAAATAGACTCTACCGGGCTGCAGAGAAGAGATAAACGCACGTGCGATTTTAAAAAGGAACCAGTAAAAAATATTCCGTGTACGATTCTCGACTACCCGATACTATCTACGCTCGCCAGTTACGTTATTTATTTACTTAGTCTCACAGACCAGAAACAGAGAGAGAAAGAGAGAGAAAGAGACTATGTATTGAGAAATATATAAGTATATATTGTATATATACGTCAGCATTTATCTATATATATATATATATATATATATATATATATATATATATTTTTTTTTTCTTTCTTTTTTTTTTCCCTCGACTTTCGTACAATCCTTACGTGCTCATTTTTCGTAATTCCGTACGCGTTCAAGCGCTATTTCACCACTCGCTTTTTCAATCCAACGAGTACACCGATAAAATAAATTTCACAATAAAAAGATACATATAAATTCGATCGATTTAACGAATTTCATTTTCATTCGCGAATAACTAACGCCCGAAAATTTCGTTCTATTTCAAAACTGAAGCTCCTAACAAAATCATAGTACTCCGGAAAGTATGATTAAGCTAATGAAAGAATAATTATACTACATTTATTCTTGTTAAAAAAGAAAAAAAAAAAAAAAGTAGAAAAGTAGATAAATGTAAAAGTTACCAACTGACGTCGAACAGAAGCAGCGAGTTTCTGGACGCTTAAGTGGTACGACACTTCGTGTGTTCAGACAGGTGTGGATTTCTCATCGTGACTCGGTTAGAATGGTCGCGCGTACCTGGAAAAAGATTTTATCGCGTTCAAACTTTCATTTCGTCGACTGTCAGTGGTGAGTAATAAACGGTTATAGAGAGGGAATGAAGGAAAAGAAAGAAAAAAAAAAAAAAAAGAAAAACAAGGAAGAAAAAGGAAAAAATATAAAAAAAAATATATATATATAAAGAAGACCCATTAATGCGAGACTGAAGCATCGAATAAAAAAATCTACTCAAAACTACATCAAAGTCGGAGCGATATTTCGTGGTATAATTATCGAGATGAAACCAAGAAGAAGATGAAGAAGAAGAAGACGAAGACGAAGAAGAAAAATCGTTTCTGTCAATAAAAATTATTTCCACAAACGTAATTAGGGTAATCGGAATTATCCGGATTATTTAAATCTTATTAAAACAAACAGAGAAGACGACTGTAAAGCGTTTCCTAAGGTGAAAATTACGAGATAAATGTCGAATGTCGTTTATAAGAGGTAAAAGGCGAACATATTTTAATAACGATTAAGCGCGGTGCTTTCGAAATACCGGGGTACAAACAAACGTACGTTCCCTCATACACGTTGTTACTCTTTAAGACCCATTTTCTCGGGCGTCTTTATGAGCTTCATTGCCGTACGTTAATTAAATATCGGACGACTTCGTGACTCGATTCGTATCTCATTAAATGTTATTTTGAGATAGGTCGGTGCGCACCTGCATGCGTAGGTAACTATATACATACGTACGTGCGACAAATCGGTTATACAATATTTCATGAATTTAATTACGCTATACATGTGTCTATATATATGTGTGTGAGTGTGTCAAATATATATATATATATATATATATATATATATATATATATATCAAATCGAATAGAGATAAAAGTCGTTTGAGTGAGACACGAGCATTAGTTAATACCGGATAATACACGTAGACACATAATGGGCCCATTCCGACGGTGGGTATGCATTTTTGCATACGACAATTAAGAATAACATTCATTTCTATTAACGCGAAAAGCACGTTATATGCATTTATGTAACTATGTCGCTGCGTTTAAGCCGATGGTAATAGCAACGAAGGTAGTACAGCGAGCATTAAGACGACCTCGATGATATTTTTTTCTTTCTCTCTCTCTCTCTCTCTTTCTCTCTCTCACTCTTTCTTTCTCACACGCACACGCTTCTCAACGAGAAACTTTTTCTCGATTTTATAGTAGCCGAGTAACTTGCCGCCCACGTTCTTAAAACTCGATCTCTCTTTACGTCTCACACGTCTTTCCCCCTTTTCTCCTCGCCGATCTACCATCCTCTTTCCACTTTATTCGCCCACGCGAAATCGTAGGGAGCGTGCGAGAAAAGTTTGACCAATCGATGCGGACCACAATTACAGGAATTAACGCCAATTACCAAGGGTTAATTCGCGAGCCGTTACGCCTAATTGGCGAACGTTAGTGGGTCAGTACCGAGAAAGTGCCCTTTGCGGAAGAACGAATCCGACTATAATCGGCCCTTTTTTAACGCTTCAAGATTTCCGTTCGTTCCGAATTGTTTATCGAATCGGGAACGTATCGGGAAATTTAGAATCGGACGATATTTCAATCGATTAATTCGATCCTTCGGAAATTATCGTTATATCTCGATATATTAGCAAGCTAAAATAATTCCAATCCAATTATAATTTCACTAACGAGTAAGTGAAAGAAGGGTATTTCCTTGTTTTTTTTCTTTTTTTTTTTTTTTATTGTCTTTCCTTCTTCTTCCTTTTTTTTGTCGTCCTTTCCATTCGTTTCTTTCTATCAGATCGCGAAAACTTTAAATATACTTCTTATCCATGGAATTTCGCGTACCGCCGAATGATTTCAGCGGGCTAATTCGAGAGTATCTTTATCATGGGCTTATTAGAACGGATAAGCGAGGGAGCGAAGCTACACAGGGTTGGTGTAGATAGACAGATACGAATGGTCGGTGAATGAGGGCAACGCTCGACGAAGAGGAGAGAGCGAAAGAGAGAGAGAGAGAGAGAGAGAGAGAGAGAGAGAGAGAGAGAGAATGCACCGTGCCGAGATGTGTTCTCCCTACTGTAAAGATAAATCAATTCGGGCTTATACCGCCTACTGAAATCATTTCCCAAATAAACTACCCTTCGAGAGACGAGTAGCGCTCGCTTGCGATCTCCTTAATCGTTTTACGTTTGAGCGAGATCGTCGAAGAAAAAGAAAAAGGAAGTAGGTGAGTACGAGAAAGCGTAAGAGAAAAGGGAAAAGAGAAGGATTAAGAGAAAGAAGTGATAGGAGGAAACAAAGATGAAAAAAGGAAGAAGAAGAATTAGAAAGGCTAACAGAATTGTTAGAATTATGGATGCACGAATTATCTTTCGTTTTCGTTTGAATTCCCAGTTTAATCCGTGCTCGTTCGTTGCAACGTTAGTGCAACGACGATGCTACGACGTTATTATATCGTCATTATCGCTCCAATCCCATTTCTTTTATTATGATAATAATAATGAATTAATATTTCCACGTATATCATTATCGCGTTGTACACTTTCCCTCAATTTTATTTTAATGAGTTTAAAAAGGAAGAAACGAAAACGAAAACTAAAACGAAAACGAAAACGGAAAAAAGAAAGAATGAAAGAGAACGAAGTGGCTACTCGCGCAAGTAACTTAAACGGATGGAAATATTTGCACGATTTAGACTAAAAAAAAAAAAAAAAAAAGGAAAAAAAATAAAAAGAGAGAGAGAGAGAGAGAAGAGAGAAAAAAAAGGAAACGAACGAACTAAGTGACATATACGAACCGTTTGCTATGGTCGTCCTGACGTTCTGACGTTTCATCGGACGCGTTTGCTTTTGGAACTGACCTTTTCACGTTTAAACGTTGGACGCGGACGAAAATTGTGACGAGAAACGTAGACGCACGAGAGCATAGAAAAAAAAAGAAAAAAAAAAAAAAAAAAAACTAGTCGAATCTATCGATTGATTCGAATTCACAATTTTCGATGTACATATATCTTTGGACGCAATAAACGTTTAGGATAGGAGGAGGAAAAGGAGGAGGAGGAGGAGGAGGAGGAGGAGGAGGAGAAGAAGGAGGGGGAGGGGAAAAGGGAACAGCAACTGGCCAGGTCGAGGGGCAAGCTCGGTGGCTCTTCCGGCCGGTGGCATCCGGTTCGCGCCGATCCATCGATGCGGAATCCGTTTGTAAAGTCGCTCGCGAAACGTTCCACTGCGAGAAACGAAAATCGATCTTACGGGTATTCGAATATCGAGAATGGAACAGCGTTACGCCGCGATTTCTCTCTACCCCTCCCCCTCCCTCCCTCCCTCCCTCCCACCCCCCCGCTGCCCAAACGTTCCGCCGCCTTTTGTTCGCCGACACGTTCCGCGAATCGTAGATCGAACCTTCGAGCTTTTACGCGTTCGTCCCTGGATTAACGGATATTCCGCAGCCACCCCATTCCCGCAAATCAAACGACTTCTAGTAATCTACGTATATATGTATATATACGTGCGTGCGTGTGTGTGTGTGTATATATATATGTGTATGTACGTATGTATATATACACCCATAACGTTTACCTAAACCCCACGTGCGAGACGTTATTTTGCATTTTCATTTAACTCATTCGTAAACTCGACGTGAAGGATTTACGAAATAAATAAAAATCGAGGCAACAAAGGATTTCTTTTTTGTTTTGTTTTGTTTTTTTTTTTTCTTCTTCGTCGTTTCTCTCAAAACGATACCGGCCATTACACTCGCGTTAAAAGAAAGTCACGAAGGAAACG
The DNA here is from genome assembly GCA_911387935.1 of Dolichovespula saxonica. Lineage (NCBI taxonomy): Eukaryota > Metazoa > Arthropoda > Insecta > Hymenoptera > Vespidae > Dolichovespula > Dolichovespula saxonica. Next base: position 20,639,180 of record OU426993.1, on the reverse strand, counting down.
TGACATTACGTAAGATCTTTCTTTTCGAGATTTTACGGAACCAATTCGATGTACATGCATACACCTCGGCGGGTACTTCTCGTTGGTAAAGCTATCGTATTATTGTTATTGTTGTTATTTATTTTTTTTTTCTCTTTTACTACGTTCTTTCTTCCTTTTTTCTGTTCCTTCATTTTCCCTTTCTTTCTTTCTTTCTTCCATTCTTTCTTATGGACTTCTAAGAGTAAGAAGCGAAATAAAAAAGGAAGTAAAACGAGGGAAACTAGTCGAGAATCCATTGTAATAACGAAGCATTGAGTTATAACGTTGGAAGGGAGTTCTCGTGTGGAGGAAAGGAAAGAGGGGAAAGGAAAGTGGAAGAAAGAAACGAATAAGGAAAATAAATCAAACGTACGGGAGAACTATTGTTGCAGCTATGTGATGAAACAATTAGACGTACCGATATCGATGGAATCGTAAAGCCTTCGGCGTTCGACGCTAAGAGATAAATTTCGTTTGTAAGTAGACGGACGGTTTTGAAAATTCAACGGCAACGTAAACGTTTTCACGAGAACAGAGGGCTCGGGCTCGGGATAGGGTGGGGGTAGCTGAGGTGGAAGGAGTACGTTGCTTTACAGATCATATATACCGTACGTTCCCACTCACGGGAAAATTGGAAGAAAAGTAAAATTCCTTGTCTTTGAGTCCGTGAGAAACGAGGACCGATTCTCCGAGGCGTGTAAAGGCAGGAACGACATCCACTCGAGTTTGGAATTCCCGGGTACGTCATGCGAAAGGGAACGAGATACGGTTGGCCGAGCTTTTCCTAGGGAAGACGAGAAAGACAAGAGAGAGAGAGACAGAGACAGAAAGAGAGAGAGAAAGAGAGAGAGAGAGAGAGAGAGAGAGAGCTTTAGAGAAAGACGGTCAAACTCTGGACAAGCAGTTCGTCGCGACACTGAGCCAACCTTCCGATGGCGAGCCTCGAAAATTGCCCGCTCGATTCGATTACCGACGATTCGCCGATGGGTTACCACATTCGAACGAATCGTCGTCGATCGTCCAGCCGAATTTACGCGGCTCTTTCTCTCCCTCTCCCTCTCTCTCTCTCTCTCTCTCTTTCTCTTTCTACCCTCTTTGATCCTCCGCGCTCGAGAATTTGTGATTTCCGGGACACTTCCGCTCGACCCGACCGACAGCGTCGCGTTCACCGACTAAACTTTGAGGCCGCTTTCGGTGGGATCGTCGTTTAATTGGAACTTCCCGATACGATGGATGTTTGCCGAGAACCGATGAGAGAAAGTCAAGAGAATGCTCGAATGCTCCTTTGCTTTTATACGTAGGTATACCGCTAGGTATGCCGAACGTTATATTTAACTCGTTTTCTTTATTTTTTTTTTTTTTTTTTTTCTTTAATGGACGTTTCGAACGGACATCGATGTTATTATATATAACCTTTCTCGTTTAATTATAATAATAACGGTTGCGTGGATTGATACGTCGCGTTGTTCGGAAGAACGAATCTCATCGGATTAAAAAAGAAAAAAAAAAAAGAAGAAAAATAAAAGAAGGAAAAGAATAGGAAGAAAAATATGTCGGACGAGCACGTAACGTTCTACGAGCGATTTTTTTCTCTTTAAGTTCGGTCGTATCGAAAACTCGACTCGGAAATGTCTTTTGCTTACGAAACGGGACACTTGTGCAACGCGTACCTCGTAATGGTAATAATTTCTCCTTTTTTTTTTCTTTTTTTTTTTTTCTCTTCTCTCGGAGTAAAAATATTTACTTCGCCGATATCCAATGTGTGGCTTCGCTGATATCAAATATCTACGAATAATATATAAAAAAAAAAAAGAGGAGAAAAGAAAAAAAAAATAAAACTCAGCATCGTTAACGATTTTAACGAAAACGAAATACTCTTTCTTTGGTAAATTCAACGCTCGAACATATTCGCGATAAAGTAATATTATAATCTTTTCGATTCCATTGGTCCTTTACGATCCTTACCTTGAACAAACCAAATCGTAATTTTGTATTTTATCGTGTATATTAACGTACGTATAATTACGTTGGACTATTAACTATGCAAAAAATACATTTACGTATGTATACATAATATATATATATATGTGTGTGTGTGTATAAAATATATTCTTAAAGCCGTAATACGAATTATAGCGAATTTAACTTAACGAGGAGCGAATGCGATTTAACAATGTCGGAAGATCACTTGAGATAGGGTAATTTTTTTCTATCACCTTCCGTGACTTTACCAGTTAACCCGATTTCTACAAGATCGTTAAAAGTTTCTCCACGTTCGATGGACGTTCTTAGCATTCCGTCGTATAGACATACACATACCTCGTGAATTAACCGATTTGATATAGTAGCGATCGCCGGAACTTAGAAAAGAAAAAGAAGAAAAAGAAGAAGAAGAAGAAGAAGAAGAAAAGAAAAGGGGGGAGGAGGAGGCAAAAGAAATAGAAAAATGAAAAAAGAATTTTGTTTTAGAACTTCTCGAGTTTTATACGAGCTAGCACGCGTAAGTATTCTTTGGATATTTTCACAAAAAAAAAAAGAAAAGAAAAGAAAAAAGAAGAAGAAGAAGAAGGAGAAGTAGAAGAAGAAGAAGGAAAAAAAACAGAGAGAGGGGGAGGAAGAAAAGGTTAAGGAATTCGATAGAATTTAAATAGAGTAGATAAGAAGAGAAAAGGTTGTGGCGATCAGCGTCGAATAATATTCTCATCTTGGCAAATTCACGAACCCGCTCGTTCTCGTTATTCAAATAGCAGATTAAGCGAACTCCTAGAGTTTTGGTTCTAATCTCTCCCCTTTTCGGCTCGGAGAAAGGAGGAGGCTGTCAGTCTACGAGCCCTCGAGCACTTTCGCCTGTAGGGGACGCGAGACCCTCTGGCGTTGGCTTCGCCGCGCTAGTTTACGGTCTCGAGGGCAAGTTTAACGACTCGCTCGTCGATCTCTCTCTCTCTCTCTCTCTCTCTCTCTCTCTCTCTCTCTCTCTCTCTCTGTGTCTCTCTGTCTCTCTTTCGACCCCTCCATCTTCCTTCCCTTATCAACGCTACGAGATCTCTCGGTTGCTTTCGTCCCGCGGCCCTTCTTGGTCATTTGCTACCCCTTTCGGAGCAGCAGAGCAGAGATTTGAATTACAAAAAGCGTGATATGCGCATCCAACGTAGAGACTTGCAGAGGTCCCCGAGAAGGTGAACGTTACCACGGACATGATTAAACAACGTAGTAATTACTTGTGTCCCCGTAAACGATTTCGAGACGATATTATCGATAGATAGATATTATCGTTCCTTCGCGACGTCGAAACGCTTTCTTTTCTGTTCGGGATTTTTTTTTCTTTCTTTTATTTTTTTTTTTTCTTACGATAGTTAAAAAAAAAAAAAGAGAGAAGGAACGAAAGAAGGAAAGAAGAGAATGAGGGGAAAAAGAAAAAGAAAAACTAAAGGATAGAAAGAGAGAGTGGTGATAACGCGCGTACCGAGTGTGTCAGTGAGAACGGTCTAATCGCGTGATATAAGGTAGTCGTTTGAAACTCTTTCATCGTTACTTTCAACGTAGAATGTACAAACGAGAATCATAGAGTGGGCACGTAAGAGAATGCGGTTCTTTGATGCTAACGATCTTGAAATTAACGTATAGTTAATGTCGACGATATATATTAAAAAAAAAAAAAAAAAAAAAAAAACGGAAAAGAGGAAATTCGCATGTAATACTTTTAACGATCTGCGAAAAACTTAAAAACTCACGTAGAACCGAATTAGAAATTTTCGAAGATAAGAGTCAAGAGTCTCGTCGATAACGAGAAATCCCGTGATATCCTCTCTCTCTCTCTCTCTCTCTCTCTTTCTCTCTTCGGTGCGATAATTTTATACGGCGGGCACGCGCGAAACGAACGTGCCTCGGTTCTTCGATCCCGCCTTGCCCCTTCGGGGAAGCTGCGAAGGCGCAAAAATCGAAAATTTTGGCGCGACTATCTACGGGGCCAGGTCCCATGAGAAATCTTATAGGATATCTATGCCAACCTACCGAACGTCCGTCTGCCATTCCGATGGATCCCATGGGTTCATCGAGTACCACGTGTTACGAAAAAGACGTGGCAAGAAAAAGGGAAAAAGAAAGAAGGAAGATAAAGAAGAAGATAAAGAAGAAGAAGAAGAAGAAGATGATGAAAGAGAAGGAGGAGGAGAAGGGGAACGAGAAGAAAAAAGAGGAGAGAACGAATAAAAAAGAATAAAGAAAAAAAAATATATATGACGAGTTCTTTCTCTCCCCTTACTCTTTTACTCTTTCCTTACATTGCTAAAGTCGAAGGGAGATTCTTGAAATTTTCCCTAGACGTTCGACCCCATCCCAACAGTCTTTACTTAAAATCGTAAAAGGAGAATGAGAAAACGTGAAAGAGAGAGAGAGAGAGAGAGAGAGAGAGAGAGAGAGAGAGAGAGAGAAAGGAGGGAAGAATCTTGACTGCTTTCTCCAGTTTCTGTCACTTCTCCTCCATCTAACTATCCGCCTATGCTCTCTTCCTTCTTCATTCCTTACATTCTCTCTCCCTCTCTCTCTCTCTCTTTCTCTCTCTCTCTCTCTCGGTCGACGAGCTCGCAAGAACTCGAGAGGCAATCTTGGATTAAGGTTCGCCGCATGCAGAAGTGCGAGTAAATCCCACGGAGCCCCGGCAAGGTATGCGCGTTTTACATTCGCACGTCGTGTATAAATCATAGGTGTACCGTTCCGGATGCGCACGGTGGGTGAGGATCATAGGGAGTGTGTAGAGACGGGGGACTGGGGGCTAAGAGACGAGAGGAGGAGGGACCGTATTCGTAACGACGAGACCGTGTGCCACGAGAGGGCGAAGACAAGCTCGTTACTCGTACGACTCGCTCGACGGATATTTGTCAGAGACGAGGATAGGCACTGCCTAAGCGTTTATGTCTCTCTTATACCCTTTATGTCTCTATAGACTCTACTAAGAGAATAAACTACGGGTGTGGATTATCTGTTATGGAAGCGGTTAATTCGACTTCTCTCTCTCTCTCTCTCTCTCTCTCTCTCTCATTTCTGACTGAACTAACGCATGCGAAACATCACTTGTTTGTTTGAAATTTCGAGTTTGCTTTCTATCTCTCTCTCTCTCTCTCTCTCTCTCTCTCTATATATATATATATATATATATATATATATATATACTTATAGATACTTACTAGATACTACTCTAGATACTTCACGAACAATCTATGATCTTTTCTTCTTTTTTTATTTTATTTTATTTTATTTCTTTTTTTTTTGTTTTTTTTTTTTTTTGAATGGATCTCACAAAGATAGGACTTTATATCTATCCGACTTTCGTATTTTCTCGTTCGATATAGTAATACGCAAGCTCAAATTGATTCTCTGGAAACACGCCAGTCTATTTCTCGAGGAATCGGGTCACGTTTGAATCGCGTTGTACATTTTCGAGTATTCGATAGACATTTGATCAGAAACCCGATCGGATATTGCGAACGTCGAGATGTATGCATTTTGGTGGTGTCATAGGATAGGTTACGTGTTAAATATTGTACCGTATCTATCGTTTGATTATAATCGATAGGAGGAGAGAAACGTGGGAAGAGAGAGAGAGAGAGAGAGAGAGAGAGAGAGAGAGAGAAAGAGAGGAAGTAAAGAATAAACAGTTTTATCTCGAAGAAATTACAATATGTACCAGCCGAAATTTAACCTAATCTTTACTCTTCCCCATTTATTCGATCGCTATCTTAATCACTACCACTGTTTAGCACGAAGAGAGCTACTTAGTGGAGCTGCATTTAGCAGCTTAAGTGGGTACGCTTGGCCAGCGAGTAGCTACGACTACGTTCGTAAGATCACGACGTAATTGAACTTCCGCTCGTTCAAAGCGAAGTATCCTTGACGGCGATTCCGAATGGCCCCGGCACTTTCTTAGAATTCTCCTAAGAAAAGAGAAGGAAAGAAAAGAAAAGAGAGAGAGAGAGAGAGAGAGAGAACAGGGAAAAAATAAAAAATAAAAAAAAAAAACAGGGAAAAAAAAGAAGGAAAGAAAGAGAAATCGATTTTAGTATCGCCTCCATTTCAAAACTCGTTCTCAAAAGCTTTTTCTTTTCGAAATTCGATTTGATTCGATTCGATTCGATTCGATTTCGATCCGCAAGCTCCTATCAGCTTATCGACGAATTATCGAACTCGTAACTATAAATGTCCGACGATCGTCCGCGAGAAAGTTTGCGCGCACAAGTTGTACGATTTCGGATTACGTTGATTTTATTCACGCGGAAACGGAGTATGTACATACATACATACATACATACATACATACATACATGCATAACCATCGACAATCACACGTAGAAATCAATAGAAGCATTGCGTTTATTCGGCCGCTAATTGCAACGAGACCTCAATTGCAGCAATTATCGCGCCGGGAAAATTGCATAATTATAGACGCACGATGGAAATATTTAACTGGAAGTTTCGACAGGAAATACAGAGAATAATTGAGTATGACGTATCGCCGATTCGTTATCGCGCGGATTTACGAACCGAGTGATCTGCGGTACCATCGACGACACGTCATATGTCGACTCATTCACGATCAAAACAATTTTTACATTTATCGTGACATATTTTAAGGGCATTATAGAATTTATATTTCGTACGCGAAGATTATTGATAATCGTTTTGACTATTGAAAATATGACGCGTCTGTTGGAATCATCGTTTCTATTGTAAAATTCATCAGAGAAACGTTCGATAAATGAACGCATTAATAAATTATTCGAATATAAATCATAGATATTTTCAGCGCGCGTATACGTTGATAGATATTAGAATATTCTATAATTTATGAAGAGTTTCATATATATATATATATATATATATATATATATATATATATATATATATATATATATATTGTATTGGTAAAACGGGTGGAGATCGATTTTATGAATGAAAAAAAAAAAAAAAGATAGATATATATAAAAATAAGAACGAGATATTTAAGATCGATGCTTTACGCGTTTATTAAATCGATTTAACCTGTATCGTTAAGGTTGAATCCGACGACGTATGCACGAATCGGGCCACTTCCGTACAATTCCGACTACTTCCGGGTAATCCTTTAACAACTTCTGCAACTTCTAACTACATAAGCATATATCAATGCCCGCTTTTCGCGATACGCCACACGAAATTTCTCCGACTCTCTTCCTCTTGAGCACATTGTCCTCCCTTCTGACCCAATAGTCTTCTTCGGTTCCTTAGATTATACAGTTAGTTTATGAGGGGAATATCGTGTTATCGATCAAGTAGGAACATCGCGATCGGACACCAAACGTTGTAGCGTTTAACACGCGTCGGATGAACGATGATTAAACGCAAGTAGGCGCCATTTGAATAATTATCCAATAGAACGTGGCTCGAATGATTCAGTTAGTTCACCCATGATTTGAATAATAACCTTTGGTGTTATAAGAAAGCAATGGTGGGTACGATATCTATATGTGTATATATATATATATATATATATATATATATATATATATATATATATATATATATGAGTATATACACACACACATATATATATACACACAATATACATATGTATGTATATATCAGGTGTACCAACCTCCATGTAACTACATGGACATAGACATATATATGTGTGTGTGTGTACATATATAGGTACATGTATTACGACCATTTGAATGAACACATAGTATAGTGTAAACACATGGATATCAACATGTATTTGCGTGACGTGTTACGTTTACTATTTGAGACAATAGTAGGGTACCTATATATATATATATATATATATATATATATATATATATACGTATGTACAGAATCCATGCCCGATCTACTGTCAATCTTAATGCCGCGTCTACGTACATACATCGTTTTTATAGAATATCATAAATGGATGTACGTACGTACGTACGTATAATATATCGTTTTCGAAGAAACATATTCTTTATTCTTCGTAGAAAGAAATTCTTCGCACATAACTGTTTGTTTTTATTTTTCTCGAACCATCATTATTTCTCTCTTTTTTGTTCCATTACAGTCAAGACGAGGATTGTATTTTTCTTCAGATCTTTCATCATTATTTTTTCAGTTTATTTTTTTCTTTCCCTCTCTCTCTCTCTCTATCTCTATCTCTCTCTCTCTCTCTCTCTCTCTCTCTCTCTTTCTCTTTCTATCTCTTCAAGCTGCCTCTTCAGGGTACCTCTTCATCCTGCACGTGACGGCACTGTTTGCCGAACTCATGCATTCGCATTTTCACGGGTCAACGGGCATTCGATGGAGCCAGTTTCGAAGCATGCAGCCGTCGTCGATCGCCAGAATTTTCCTGTCGTTCCTATCTGCTACCTTTCCTATGCTTTTATCCTTCTTTTTTCCATGGCATGGACCATCCTCTCTCTCTCTCTCTCTCTCTCTCTCTCTCTCTCTCTCTCTTTCTTCCAACCATTCCTTTCCTCTTCTTCCCACGAGAATTGGAAATCAATTTAGGAAAACGGTAATAAACGGACGTGAGTGCACGACCCTTCTCTTTTCGTTTGTTCCTTCATTCTATATCTTCTCTCTCTCTCTCCTCTTTTCTTCTTCTTCTTATTCTTATTTTTCTTCTTATTCTTTTCCTCTTTTCTTACCGAGCAAGGTAAACGGTGCACGTTGACTACACCAACTCCTCCATGCAAGACCACCAAAGACTATTTCCTGAAATCTTTTACGATCAAAGTTAAGCGAAGTTTTAAAGTCTGAAGAATAAGAGTTTTCCATAAGCTTCACTTTTATTCCTTTTAACAAAATGACATTCGAATACTGTCACCGTATGAAACAAGATCGAAATCGTGCGTAAAGTAAAACTATATTTATGCACTTTTGCATTTCTTTTCTATCGCTCTCTTCCTATTCCCCTTTACCGTTCTCTATTTCTATTACTTTTTTATCCGCTCTCGTTGCCAAGATCCTTCGTGATCTTATCATATCATATCCGTACGAAGTGCCGATTCTACCAACTCTAAATATTTAAAAAGTTACGAATAAATCGAGAAAAATTTGGCCGATCATAAATTCTTTTATTTCTCTCTTCCACGACCCTTTTCATCATAATCCTGAACTCGTAAAATCGCGTAGGTAGTTTTTTACTCTCATAATAATACGTTTTCTTTTTTCGTGAACCCTATAAAAATTACGTTCGAAAATGATATTTCTTGAAATGTTCTATGCAAATCACGGTGACATGTGATTTGCGAAAACGTCGCGACGGTATCTTATATGTCAGGACTCGTGAGAACGTGTGATTAAGGAGGAAGAAAGTTTTAAACGTACCGCGAACTGTCGCGTTTCATTTCCCTCGTATCTACCTGAAATAAAATGGTAGAATAGACGCGTCATTTGGTAGAATAATTCCGAAAGAGGAAAAGAAAGAGACAGAGAAATAGAGAGAGAGAGAGAGAGAGAGAGAGAGAGACGGATACATAAAAGTAGCGGAAAACGAATACGTTGGGGGTACGTTTGAAAGAAATTCAAGTCGATTGTACGTAGTGCCACGAATATCGTATCGTTTATAAAATTATTCTAATAAATAAAATATAATACATTTAACGTAGGAAGGAAGAAACGTTACCGCGATATTTGCAATCGAAATTTCATCGTCGAAATTCCGCGTGTGTATGTAAAAAAATTGTCGCATTCAATGAGTATATATGAATACTGGATGTGACGGAATTGCATAATGCACCAACGTACCTTTGTACATGTGTGTACATTCGTCCCGTAATTAGAAAGATCGATTTATGGAAAAGGACTCTCTTTCTCTCTCTCTCTCTCTCACTCTACGTCTCTCTCTCTCTCTTTCTCTCTCTCTTTCCCTCTCCGCGAAAGTTGACGGTGTTGGCGAGGTCACGCTCGTCCAAAAATATACGTTCCGAGGGAACGTCGTCCCCTCTCTGAAACACGTGTAAATGGCCTCAGCATATCTGCATTCGAGAGAGGTTTATTGCTTTAACTTTGAGCCGGGGTCATTTCCCGCGAGATTCTATGTTTGTATTAAGAATTCATTAATTTCTCTCAAGCAAGATCGAGAGCGCCACCCTGTTATTTCTCTTTTCTCTCTTGATCTTTTCTCTCTCTCTCTCTCTCTCTCTCTCTCTCTCTTATTCTTTCCTCTTGTATCTTTTCTTCTTTTCGACGGTTGTCCGTACGAAGTATTTCGTCTGTTTAAGCCGACATATTTAAAGGCGCCTCGTGAAACGAGTGAGATATCCCACGCGCGGGCAAGCATTACTTTACTGCCGTAAAGAATTCTACGAAGAACTCTACTTTTTCTTTTTACTTCCCCTCCCTTTACCCTCCCCGCCACCCGCCCACGCCCCCGCCACGGTCCCCGGCCCTCCTCCTTCTCCCTTTTACTCCTTCTGCCTTTTCACTTTTCACCATGGACCACCTTGCGTATAATCTACGAGGCGTTAAACGAGGTCTATAAGAACACTCTTTTATATTATCATGAATTATCTATCTTTGCCTTAGTTAATTCACGCCTTAATGCAGCTCAACGAGCGAGGGATAAAACGAATTTTAAGTAGACTTTATGCAAAAAGATCTCTTCTTCCTCTCCCTCTCTCTCTCTCTCTCTCTCTCTCTCTCTCTCTCTCTCCTTATCACTTCTCGTCTTTGACCGTGCCACGAGCTACTTCTCCTTTTATCATCCAAGTATATTTCGATTTGACAATAAATTAAAAAAATGCATGGTATTTTTCTTTTTGTTTTTCTCAAATCGATCTTTTCTTACTATAAACCTTTAAAATCTCCCGAAAATTGTTTTATCTTTGAAATATTGAAGAAACTCCTGAGCTTCTTATAAGAGACGAATCCATACACTGGCAAAAATGGTAGATGGAAAAAGGAGAATTCGCGAAGAAACAACGGCGCCGAGTCGAAAGTAGAGAGGCTCGTGAGAGAGAGAGCGAGAGAGAGAGAGAGAGAGAGAGAGAGAGACGAAAGAGAGAGACGAAAGAAAGAGAGAGAAAGAGAGAGAAATAGAGAAAAGAGATAAAGGTAAGGAAAGAGAGGTCTCCTTAAGGGAGAAAGAGAGTATCCGGAGAGCAAGGCGAGTGAGTATCTTCGAAGTGGGACGCCGTGTATAAGCTGGATACCTACTCTGTGAAACGAAGTGCCGAGGGCGCCCCGGAGACGAGGTGGTTACGAGTACGTAACACTTCCTCTCTCTCTCTCTCTCTCGCTCTTTCTCTCTCTCTCTCTCTCTCTCTCTCACTTCCTCTTCCCACGACCTTATCCCAAAGCTCGTCACACCCCCCGTAGTAAGTAGTCGTCGTCTTTGTCGTCTTCGTCGTCGTCATCGTCGTCGTCTTCGTCGTCTTCGTCGTCGTTGTCGTAGTCGTACCCGTAGTCGTCCTCGTCGTCTAGGGATCCAGAGCATCGCGTTTATTCGGCTTATGCAAATTCGCTGTAAATTGCGTGGCTGCCTCCTTTTGTGCCTACCGGCGCTTTCCCAGCAACGACGATACGTTCTTACTTGATAGACCGAAGAAACTAGATCTCATTTTCGTCCTCCGAGAATTTCCCTTTTCTAGACGACCGTTTAAGAGTTCCTTTCCAAGTTTAGCTCCATCGAATAGATAGCTCCATGGTTTTCATTCTTACCGTGCGTCGTAATATCTACATTTCGATTTATTTCTTCCTTTTTTTCTCTTTTCTTTTTTTTTTTTTTTTTTTCTTTCGATCAACAAGACCACACTCTCCATTCTCTATCTCTTTATCGAATCGTGACGCAAGAGTACGCGTACAATCATTTCAACGATCCGTATGGTTTCCACGACTCGTCTCTTGCCATTTATTTTATTTTATTTTTTTTTTTTTAATTTATTTGTTTATTTATTTATTTTTTTTTTTTTTCTTAAAGCAACGCTAGTTCGTTCACCGTTGAATCCGCGGGTCAGCTCATAAGAGAGTGCGTCTAGAATTTGTAAGATATTTTTAGTTTCCTAGGGAAGAGGAGCGCCTACTCGGTCGCGCGAGGGTTCTCAGGTCATGCTAAGTTTAAACCCTTCTAACCTTGTTACGGCGGCCCTTCGGGCAACGGGCAAGATCTCGAGGATGCACGGTCGTTAACGCGAACTGCTAAGATTATTTGAAAGTCCCAATTCAAGCATGGAATAATTAATTGTGATGGCGAAGCACTCACGTGTGCCATGGAATTCTTGATCGAGAGACAGACACAGATAAGAGGGATAGAGAAAGAGATAGATAGATAGATAAATGGATGGATGGATGGATGGATGGATGGGTGGGTGGGTGGATGGATGGATGGGATAGATAGGTAGATAGAAAGAGATAGAGTTAGAAAGGGAGAGATACAGCGAACAATCGTTTCTGCTTAAAATGGAAACCCTCTTAATTGCTTTGACGACGACGAGAAGATCTTCTTCGATGCTTCCGACATGGCCTCTTTGTTCTCTATTTGCGGTAACGTCGAATCTCATTATCAATTCTATCACATTGAGATACCACCATCCGGGGGAATAAGAATGCGTTTGTATCGTTGTTTCGAGAGTGCCGTCTCGGTGCTGATAAAAGATCGAAGATAAGATAAACGAATTCGTAAAAAGTAATGGAAGAAGCGAGGATCGAATAATCACGATGGCGATATCACACGCACGCGCGCGCACACACACACACATATATATACGTACTGTACATAAATACATACGAATTTCGTCGCTAAGTCGACGAACCCGACGTACGAAGCTCAAAAGCTCCCGTAAGCGATCCACAGCTTTTTCGGGACGGGCCTGAACTTTTTGCCTGAGAGTTACTCGTGCGAGGCACGAACCCTGTTATCTTCGAACGTGTCGAGTTACCTCGTTAACCAACAACGTTCTCTCCTGCACGAAGGACGTATGAGAGAAAAGAAGAAGAAGAAGAAGAAGCAGTAGTAGCAGTAGAAGAAGAAGAAGAAGAAGAAGAAGAAGAAGAAGAAGAAGAAGAAAGATCGAGGGATTCCCTCTTTTGTTTTTCCTACAATCTCACCCCTCCTCAACCACGTACGGTAACTTTTCACTTTACGATCTGGCGCCGTTATGCGTCCTCGACGTTCATCTCTCTCTCTCTTTCTCTTTCTCTTTATCCATCTATCTCTTTCTCTCTTTCTCTGTACATTGTTCTTCCTTCTTTCTCCCTTTATTTCCTTCTCTTTTCTCAAGACAAATATGTCACGATCCCTTTTTTTCTTCCCCCCCCCTCCCTCCCTCCCTCCCACCCCTCTGTTACATTCTACGTCGTTGGACCACGTGATTTTCGAGACACACGAAAATTACTCCTCTTCGTTTCTCTTTTGCTTCTTCTCGTTCGTTACTCCTACTCATCTTCTCCTTTTTACTCTCTCTCTCTCTCTCTCTCGTTTTTTCGCTTCTTCGAGAAATCTCCCACGCTTACCCTACATTCGGTAGAATTCGTTGCGAGCTTTTCATCCGAAGAAATTCGTAGGTGCGACAGGTGAAACTTTGGAGCACGTTAGCCACGCGCCATGAATCGCGCTTAACGAAGGGGAAAGGGCTCGTCGAGCAAGGATTGGTACCATCTTGGAACGATTGTCACGTGTTTGTCCCTCGACACGTTCATTCCTTTTATCCTTTTTTATCTCTCTCTCTCTCCCTCTCTCCTTGTTTCATTTCAAACGTCCATCAATTTTCAAACCACAATTCCGAGACCTTAACACCTAGATATCACGTCTCGTATATCATATATATAATTCCTACTAGGGAACAACAGGATGGTTGTTGTACCTTTTACGTGGGGTAACTGTTCCAATATGTTCCAGCATATTTCACTTTGGATTCTAACATTTCATTGCCCCGTGCGACCGTATTATCACGAGAAAAATTTAAATTCTCTTCGAACGGCGTAGCTTCCGTCGTACGCCCTGGCGGGGATTTTTAAAATTTCACGAAAATTTCCATCTCGCGGCAACGACCATTTACTCCTACGGAGTAAAAGATGCAAAGCGAACGCTATATATATATATATATATATATATATATATATATATATATGCGCTTGTGTACTTCATGTTCGTTAGAATAACTCGCTTGAGAGAAGTCGATAGAATCGCAAGTACGAATCCTTAGTCCCCGAACGGGAAACTCGTTGACTACTACTACGAGTACTTTTACTAGTACTAGTATTAGTACTATTACTACTATCAACGACGACGATGATGACGACGACAACGAAGACGACGAAGACGACGACGACGTTGGCGAAGAAAGGAACGTTACGATGTTGCTTCTTATCGTCTTGTAGAATACGTAATGAGCGATTTAATGTCGATGCTATGGCGTTCACCGTCACCGTTGGTTCGTGCTAATCGGAATATGGAATGCATTGTTACGAGCATAGATTGGGTATATTATTCGACTCAGGCTCGTCATTACCCGTGGTAATAGGGAAAAGGGAAAAGGGGACTACCCATTCGATCGATCGGCAAGCGAATTATTAAGTATGCATGAGACAGATTGGACATTACATTTACATTACGTGAGCACGTATATCAACTATTGCAGTCATTAATCCGATCGAATGTGTCTCCCCGGATGAATGACAACTCCGGGAGAACGGATTAAAAGCTGTGATCGAGTGGAGTTAATTTATCGTCAATTTTCATCTGAATTTAATGATTACGGCTCGAGAAAAAAAGAAGAGGAAAAAAAGAGAGAGACAGAGAGAAAAAAAAGATTCGAATTATCCTGTTTGATCGTTAGTCGAGTAGCAATTAATTTTTACTTAATTAAAATATTTCTTCGTTATTATTATATATGATATATATATATATATATATATATATATATATATATATATATATGTGTATATACATATGAGATATAAGAGAAACCGGAATAAACATTTCCTCGGGTTACTTTCGACTTAATGAATGTTTTATAATAATTATGGAATAGTGTAAAGCGAATAATTAGCAGGTAAATAACGCTCAACGCGAACCGGTTTATAGGCGTGTATGCGTGTGATAAATTTAAAAGCACGCTGCTCCGCAGAGCTTAAATGTATTGTTCCTCCTTCTTCCTTCCTTCCTTCCTTCCTTCCTCCCTTCCTCCCTTTCTTGCTTCCTTCCTTCCTTCCTTTCATTCTCGAGCATACTCGAAACCCTGATCTCTCGTGTAAACGCCTATTCTCAACGATAAAGAGCAGTAAGAGAAAAAGTATTATTTATTACTCGAGAAAGATAGATTTCGCTCTTACGCTTCACGTTTTACAAACGCGAATGAAATCCTTCTTAGGATTTCGAATGGGGGTTGGTACCTACCCCCCCTCTCTCTCCACCCCCTCCTCATTCTCCCCGCTCACCCTATTCGACATTCATCGACGTTACGTCGTAGGGAATATTTACGAAGATTCGAAGAAATTCAAATTTATCTTTCTTCCTCCCGCCCCCCCCCCGTCGTCAGGGGTCGGATATTTTCTACGTAAGCTTTTTTATTTAACGCCGGATGGAATCCTTCGCGTTCAAGAATTTTTGCCGCGAGCAAAATAAAATAATATTAGTTATACAGAAAAGTAAAATCCTATCTACGATACGACCATCGAGTTAGCCCTTAGACCCGATAAACTTTCGTTCTCTCTTACTATTTAGAAAAGAGACGACACGATAAGATAGACCTCGTCGACGATTCGTACGGCGTCAATGGTGTGTGTGTTCTCTCTCGACGAAAGAAGGAACGTAATAAGAATGACCGAGAGAGAAACAGAGAGATAGAGAGATAGAGAGACAGAGAGAGGGTGGAGGGGGTATGGGGAAAGAAAAAGGAAATAGTGAAAGGCAAGAGACGGACGAATTTTTCAACGTCCTTGAAGAACTTCGCAAGCTCGCAGACCGAGAATTCGTCGAGTAACTACGGAAGATTGCGCCCTTTGCACGGTCGGACAATACCTAAGGGCGCCCGCTTAAGCCTCGTTTTAGGGTCGTTAAGTCGCCTGTATATTTCAGGCCTACTCTAGACAGTCCGGAGTACCCTATCTCGGCCCACTTCTTCATATCTTCATCTTCTTCCTTCTCTTCTTCTTCTTCTTCTTCTTTTTCATCATCATCGTCATCGTCATCGTCATCATCATCATCATCTTTTTCTTTTTACTCTTCTTACTCTACTCGTCTTCCTACGTCCTCTACTCTTCTCTTATTTTCTTATCTTTAATATACACTTCATCTCTACCCTGATATATCGTATATCTTCCTTTTTCTTTTTCTTTTTTGCTCATCGTTCCTTCAAAATTACCGATTACATTCGAAATAATATTGGAATATTCGAGTTCAATCGAGTTTCCCTTTCGTTTACGTTATCTCGTCGATCTATCGCGAAATCTAAGAAGTATATTTCGCTCGTGGCCATTAATCCTCGTAGATACCAGACGCAACCCAGTTATGATTTCTCGTGGAAGGGATGGATCGTAAGTAAAGTTCACTTTTTCCCCGGCGGAGACGCGCGAACGAAATTTCCTTTTATAATAGCAGCTCGGTGAGTCTCGCGACGGCTATAAAGTCTTTTCCTCTTGCCGGCTTACATTTTGAAACGTCGCTAAGGGGTCATCCGAACTCGACCAACTCGTTCGTTGGTACAGTAAAGGGTAAAGCGAGATGAAACTCACCCTTCTTTCTCCATTTTTCTTTTACCTTTTTCTTCTTCCTCTTCTTCTTCTTCCATATTTTTTCCTCTTACCGACGACACCGTCGGATCGAGACGAAGAACAAGAAAAAGATGACGATGAAGAAGAAGAAGAAGAAGAAGTAGAAGTAGAAGAAGAAGAAGAAGAAGAAGAAGAAGGAGACGAGTTTAACGACGTTGCGGAATCAAGTTCGACCGGTGGATAACGGGACGCGATGGTTACTGAATTAATCGCCTCATAAACTTACGATCGTCTGCGATCATTATTGCTTTATCGTTTCGATAAACGTCTCCCTCCCCGTTCCCCCTACCCTCCCTCCTTACTCTCTACCTCTAAGTTTCCTCTTGGCATCCTTAACGACATCACTGTCCAGTTCTTACGACGAGGGTGGAATCTATATATCTTTTCGTTTCTTTTCTTTTTCCTTTTAACTTTTTCCTTTATCGTTGTTCTCATCTTCATCGTTGTTGTTGTTGTTGTTCTTCTTCTTCTTCTTCTTGGCGATGGTATTGTTGTTGTTGTTTTCGTTGTTGTTGTTATTGCTGCTTTTTAACAAGCGTATACGAATCGTTGTCACTCAAGATAATATTACAGGTTTACATGTCGCGGAATACTTGAAACGATATCAAGGTAAGTATAATCGATGCTCAAATAACGGACCAATAACTCATAGTTCCGCGAGATCGCGTTGCATAGAGAAATATGGCTGAGAAGTGGAAGTCGATGGGAGTCGAGAATTCACGGCAAGTATCTCGAATAACGTTCGCGGTCATGTTATTCAAGACATATAGGTTTCTAAAATGTCAAAGCTATAGGTACATATACAACCTATTACTTCCTCTCTCTCTCTCTCTCTCTCTCTCTCTCTCCCTATTCATCAGCTTCTCTCTTTCTATTCATCAGTTCCTCTCTCTCTCTCTCTCTCTCTCTCTCTCTCTCTCTTTCTTTCTCGGTCTATCTATCTATCTCTATCTCCCTTTTCACCCTCGTTCGCGGACGTCTTATTTCCGCACCGACTGAAAAATGACCCTCCTCTTCCGGCCACGTCCCAGGATGGTCATCGTTTTTAGAGAAGAGAAAATATGGGGTGTGACAGTGCATCACCGCGTGGAACGCCATGGAAATGCTGTACGAGCATTTTTCCGCCTATTCTTCTTCGAGGATTACCGAGGTTTTCTTTCGAACAAACGAATACCTGCTTCTTTTTTCTTTTCTTTACTCCTCCTCCTCATCCTCCTCATCCTCCTCTTCATCCTCCTGCCTTCTGCCTTCTGCCTTCTGCCTTCTGCCTCCTCCCCCCTCCCATCCTCCACTCGTCGTTCACCCGGCCGCCATTCAAGACAAGCGGTGAGTACGATCTCTACTTTTCAACGATCTTTTTTTTTTTTTCTTCTTTTCTTTTTGTTCTCCTCGACTTCTTCGTACCGTCTTCTACTCGATCGTCTTAATTCCCTTTTTCCATCGACGCGAACGAACCGATAATTTTCTTTTTCGTTTTTATCAAATCGAATTAATCGAATTCAATTAACCTCCGAGTATCTATGATACTCGACACTCCCAACTATCATTATCTCATTCGAAAGTCAATTTTCTTATCAATATTCCATATTGCTTTTTATATGTGATATGTTGCATGTCGTTTGTACAAAAAAAAAAAAAAAAGAAAAGAGAAGAGAAAAACATCCTTATCTCTTTTTGCTTTTCTCGTGTGTCCTCTCTCTCTCTCTCTCTCTCTCTCTCCCTCCGATATTGATAAAAAGAAAAAAAAAAAGAAACAATTCTTCTTACGTATATACGCCGGAGAGAAACATTGGTTTCGTACGACGCACGAGTAGGTTTTTATGATAATAAAAGATGATCTCTGTTAAGCAAGCAACGAGGTCATAAATACTTGACGATGAAATATTTAATGCCAACCTTGATAATCTGTATTAATTTTCTCTCGATAATTTAAGTACTAATAAATCTATCGTTATTCGTATATTTAATGATCCCCACGTAGAACGTTATAGAAGAAAACACAGTCATCATTGATTGCGAGTACATTGTCCTATCTCTCTCTCTCTCTTTCTTTCTTGGCAATCTTGAAATTTCTTATCGATCGGTATCGTAATTCGCGCAAAATTATTATGCGCGAACACAATATTACAGCGTACGACAGCTTCAAAGAAATTAAACTTGGAGATTACCAGTCGACGGAAGAATAGAAAAGGAACGGAAGAGGAAAAAAAAAGGGTAGAAGAAGAATTAAGAGATGATCGAGAAAACTTGGAATCTTATATAAAAGATGCGCTTTACCGGTAAGCTCGTCTCTTTTGTAATGGTAAAATATGTTATGGGTTTGTTTTTTCTCTCTCTCTCTCTCTCTCTCTCTCTCTCTCTCTCTCTCTCTCTCTCTCTCGCTCTCTCTTTTCAGGTAAAGTTTAATGGAAACTTAATTCCCGCCGTGACGGAAAGTTGATAAGTTCGATGGAATAGCGAAATTTGTTTAAGTGCCGTCGCAGAAAAGTGCATTATAGTGCGGGATTACTGCTTTTAACTCGCACGATCAAATTAATGTAATGGACGGCGCAGAAACGTACCAGTGATTATAGTTAAAAATCGAGCAACCACTGATGGGTGCACCCGTTTATCCCTTCGCTACGTTCCATGAAATATTTATATTGTGTTACCAGAATAACGCTTACCCGTTGCGATTTTATTGCGAACGGCTGCATTTGCATATGAGTATTAACGGTATCATTAGACCGCTTTACCGTACACGCGATTTAATCATCTGCCGGTAGTGTGCGCGACAAGTCAACTAAAAATATGTAAAATTATTAATTATTTCAGCGCTACGGCCGTTGCCGCATTTCCTGCTCGTAAAATCTGTAATTCACTGGCAAAGCAACTACTTTCGTTACGTCGACGTCCGTTAAGAGCGCGGATGTTTTATTTCGACGATAAGGTCTGACATATCGACTAGCGATACTCTATTAAATAGGATCGATTATCAATATATATATAAATATATATGAAAAATCAACGAGAAACGCACGCCAAGAACAAGATTTTTCTCAAATATCTCGCCTAACTACCGATACGTGCTACGAATTATGATTAATGAA
The DNA here is from genome assembly GCA_911387935.1 of Dolichovespula saxonica. Lineage (NCBI taxonomy): Eukaryota > Metazoa > Arthropoda > Insecta > Hymenoptera > Vespidae > Dolichovespula > Dolichovespula saxonica. Next base: position 20,619,348 of record OU426993.1, on the reverse strand, counting down.
GTTTGTCCAATACGTGTTTTTATCTGTCTCCTGATATTTTCTCCTTATTCTTTTTATTTCTCTCCTCGTTTTTGTTCCTTCCTCATTTTTATAACTTTTATTATTTTTATTGTTATCTTTATTTTTTTTTGTGTGTGTCCTTTAATTTTTTTCTCATCGAGAAATCGATCGGAATGACGAATATCCGGGTATAATCGCGGAAAGATAATACCGGTCATTTGCATCGAAGGAGGACACCTGCTCTTACTAACTCCTCTCTACTATTCCTTGCGATACGTAGCGAAGGTGGCATTTAAGCTTCCTCAGGTCGCACGGAACGATCGTCGTCTGAACGATCCTCATAACCCTCATGCGTGAGGTCGATGCGAAGGAGCGTGAGGCGCGTGTTTGCCGGATTACTGACGTTCCATATGCGTGCAGCTTTCTATGTATTCGTGCGTGTAGATACAAGTGCGTGCGCGTAACCGTGCCTACGCGTGTGGGTGCGCGCCCGTGTGTGCGTACTACCGCTGGTAGGCAATCACCTTAATGATAATTTACGATCCTGAGCATAAACGTGTCCCGGCTGGAATTGATTTGTTTACTCCCAAAGGATCCTCACGCGATTTCACGTCGTGGCCATCATCTCGCACGGGTGGGCCGGTGCAGCCTGTCGTCTTGCTCCTTCTTTTCTTCTTTTCGTCTTCTTCTTCTTCTTCTTCTTCGTCTTCGTCTTCTTCTTTTTTCTCTCCTTTCCTTCTCCTTTTATTTCTCCTTCTTTCTTTCTTTCTTTCTTCCTTCCTTCCTTCCTTTCTTCCTTCCTTTCTTTCTTTCTTTCTTTCTTTCTCCTACCTTCTACTCGCCTCCTTTTTTTCTTCCCTCCTTCCTTCCCTCCTCCTCCTCGTTCCGTATCTCCTTTTTTCTTCCACCGCATTCTTTTTATCTCGGCCCACAAAATTTCGATTTTAATATCTTCATCTTCGCACGGCCCGAAACCACGCGGAAGCCTCGGAACAAGCTCCGAGGAATGCATACGAGCGAGCATCTCCCACCAGAGTTTCGTCGAGTGTTGTATAAAAGTTTTTTTACATCTTTTTTTTTGTTTTGTTTTGTTTTGTTTTGTTTTTGATAATCCGAACGAACGAACATACGAACGTACGATATTTTATGACACGGGCTTGATCGTGAACTCCGATCGATCTTATATTTTCACGGATAAACAATCGTAATATTGATCGTCTCCTTGATCGATATAATTTTTAACGGGCAAAGGAACTTTCGATCGATCGATCGATCGATCGTTCGATCGATGATACCCGATCGAACGAACGAGTTTGCCCGTTCGATACATAAACGCGTATTCCCCCCGTAACTCAAACTGTCGTTAAGTAATGAGAAATTCGTCGTATGGACGTTGGTAGAGGACATCGATCGGCCAACGGATATAAAGCAATTATATACACCGCGACTAAGAACGTTGGCAAACCTCATCGACCCTGTCAACGGCGCCTGGAAGCAATGAACGAAGAACCGCCGCGTACACAAACGACCGGTTCTCGCCAAAAGGTCGTCTCTCCTGAATCACCGGGCTCGATTTAATTAACGATGACGCGGCACCGATCGGCCCAATTTCTATACTTAGATATCGTATCCCCGACGACTGCTCGACCGGACTACTCTTCCTGTTCGTCTACTTCGAGTAATTCCTACAAAAAAGAAAAAAAAAAAAAAAAGATTAAAAAATAAAGAACAAACAAATAAAGCAAAAAAGGAAGCTGTTAGCCGCGATTTTTTGTTACGATTTTACGATCGTAAGGAAAAAATCGCAAAAAAAAGTTTTCGTTACGATTTTACAATCGTAAAGAAAAAATTTAAAAATCGTAAACCAAATTAACACAACCAGCCGTTACAAGTCAGAATCTTTTTCCCTTTTGTTTTCCTTTTTATTTATTTATTTATTCGTTTGTTTGTTTGTTTGTTTTTTTCCTCTTTCGATCTTTGTTCTCTACCATCAGAGGCAGAACGATAAATCGTGATTCGTCGTTGCCCGTCGTTGTCATCATCATATAGGAGAAGTTCCGAACGTTCGCGTTCTACGATCCATCATCGACGGTTTCGACATCGTAGAAATATCACTGGGACCAATCGATTCGGCTGTAGACAATACGCCGTTGAATTTAGGAGGCACGCGCGCTCAAACGCAACGACATATATCCCGTATAATCGTGGAACGATGATCGTTAATCGGGACGATCGAAGTGATCGTTCGGAATCGCCGAACGTGGATCCGAGCCGGATGCGGATAATATCGCGCGCACGAACCTCAGCAACGGGGGAGAAACTGAAAACGAGAGAGATAAAGAGAGAGAGAGAGAGAGAGACAGATATAGAGATAGAGAGATAGAGAGATAGAGAGAGAGAGAGAGAGAGAGAAATATAGTGTGGTAGTTTCGGTAGGTGGACGCAAAGTGAAAATCGAAGGGACAGGAAGCAATATGGCGGTCGTCCATGTACACGAACCTATAATCTCAATGCCGTTTCGAAGGGTAGCTTTGGAAGGTAGTGGGTGGAGTGGATTCGATCTCTCCCGTAATTAGTTTAAGGCATTGAGTCTGGTTGGAGAAAGGGCGAACCGATTCGCGGAGCCTTAGGTTAGGTGAATCGAACGATCTCTCACACCGCTAAATTCTAATCTAATTGAAATAACTAACCGAACAGAAGACGAGAAGTTGAAGGGTGAGTCGTAGTTTCCGTTGATTGCAGTCACTGCATTCCCTTTGCTACCCTGTTCTCTTTCCCCGTTCTAAGACGTGCTGGCACTTCGCGAATGTCAATCGGGGAAAGTCGTCAAAAGATGAGATAATTTTGAGAGAAAGAGAGAGAGAGAGAGGGAGAGAGAGAGAAAGAGAGGATAAAAACGCACATATAGCAGTCCATATGTACTCAAGAAGAAAAATGATGAGAAGGAAGGGTCGTACCGCGAAAGATCGACGATCCTTCGAAGGTACTTTTATTTTTTCTTCGGAGTTAGACCGACTTCTTTTTCTCCCTGATTCTCTCTTCTCGTATGAACCATCTCTCTCTCTCTCTCTCTCTCTCTCTTTTGAAGAATGTAAATCTCGCCAGCACGATAGTCTCTACTTCCATGAATTCTCGATGTGCGAAGGAAGGATCGAAAGCCGCGAAGATAGCTTCAGGATCGATAGTCACTCTCTCCTATTCCTATTCCTTCTCCTTCATCTTCTTCTTCTTCTTCTTCTTCTTCTTCTTCTTCTTCTTCTTCTTCTTCTTTATCTTCCTCTTCTACTTCTTCTTCCGCCTCTTTCTTTCTTCTTGCCTTCCTTTTTTTCTTCTTCGTCTTTGTCGGCAAAAGCCGAAGTAAGGGCGAGGAGATAGAGCCCCTCCGTCGTCGTCCTATCATCTTGTCGAAAACCAGCGAGCGAATAAAGCCCTCCTACCTATACTTTCTCGTTCGATGTCTTGTTACCGAGAAGACGATGCCACGCTCTTAAACCACAAATTAAATTTTCTCTTGACGACGAAACGCGTTCGCGAAGAGAAAGAACGAGAGAGAGAGAGAGAGAGTGTGTGTGTGAGTATGTGTGTGTGTGTGTCGTCTCGAAAGATCGTGCCTCCTTCTCTTCTCCGTCAATCATTATATGACGTAACCTTTCGCAAAGTTATATAATAAATCTCTCAACGGCGTGTGACTCGAAACAATTAAAAAAATATTTCTTCATTATCCGATATATTTTCATGAAGGGTCGTTCATCATCGTATATCGTCTATCGTATAAAATCGATCCATCGAATCGTTAACGGTGCACGTTCAATTAGACGGTTACGATCGATAAACAAGATCTCAAACCAGGTAAGAGGAAAGGAAAGGAAAGGAAAGGAAAGGAAAGGAAAGGAAGAAATTGGAATGGATGCTTGTCTCCCGGGTTAAATTGTTGTCGATGAATGCCAATTGATATCGCGTTCGGGATTTGGGGTGGCTCCGGCTTTAAGGATCGCGTAGTCGCCTCGAAAGCTCCTCGGTAAGCGTCTTAAGCCGCCTTCGGGGAGCGATATCCCGTCGATAGGATCGCGCCAGAGATTTATTCGTACGAGATAAGGGCGGGGAAACCAAAGAGACACACACAAAGATAGAGAGAGAGAGAGAGAGAGAGAGAGAGAGAGAGAGAGAGAGAGTAGAATGGTAGTAGCTTCAGTGGTACGTTGATCGTAGCACGCTTCTGCCACGAAACAGAAGTCTTATCGTTTAGTCCCTTTCGTCCCTTGTACCTTTTCAAGTAACTAACACGGAGAAAAATCAAAAGGGGCACACCCTTATTCGATTTAATTGCTTCCGATCCCGAACGAAAGATAAAGGATCTATTAGAAGGTGGATAATTGAATCGCTTTCGATCGTACCTGTTAGAATGAAAAAGATCGTTTATTTCGTTAATCGAGCCTTCTTTTTTATCTCTCTCTCCCTCTCTCTCTCTCTCTCTCTCAATGATCGGATTCTCTTTCTGAGAATAATCTTTATTAATCCTTTTCTCTTTCATCCCATGCCTTGTCTTGTCTTCTCTTGTCTTGTCCTGTATGATCATAATTCATGGTATATACGATTACGATTAATCTTTCATTCTTAGGAAGAGAAACTTC
>OU426993.1:20574717-20612217 GCA_911387935.1 Dolichovespula saxonica | reverse complement strand
TCTACGTTTCGTCGACGATGTCGACGACGACGACGACGTCGTAGCCCGTTGGATGCGGTTTGTCGGTGTGGTCGTGTCTTTAGCTACTTGCCTTTAACGTCGTAGTCCCGTCGACAGCGATACGCTTGTGCTTCATCCACTTCCGTTAGCTCTACGACACAACAGTCCTACGTGCGTGTCTTGCGATCGTGGTGGTTTCACGGCCGAATCTGTTAGAGCCCTTTAACGCGAACGTAACGTGATCTCTCTCTCTCTCTCTCTCTCTCTCTCTCTCTTTGTGTGTCTGTGTGTGCGTGTGTGCGCGCGTTTCTCTATGTCTCCGTTGCCATTTTGACTTTGCACCGTTGCGGTTTCTAGTACAGTATTGTCCTCGACGTCGAAACCTCCGCGAACCTGACGCTCGCACAACGTCGAGGGAATGCGCCGAGCATAATTAATAGGACCTACCGATTCTCTATATGGGACGAGATGAGAAACGAGGTGTGGGGTTTGTTCTCCAGTTAAGACATCGGCTAAAGTTACAAATGGTGCGATCGAGCTAAGAAGGAGTAGAAATAACTGGAGGAGGAGTAGGAGGAGTAGGACGAGGTACGACGAAGAACGGAGATGCAAAATCGGCGATGAGAAAAAGCTATCCGACAGAGTGAGAGAGTGAGAGAGAGAGAGAGAGAGAGAGAGAGAGAGAGAGAGAGAGAGAATCTTTTGAGAATTGGTCGTCAGTAAGGTGGTACGGCAAAGTTAACGATCGGAGAGTTCTCCGTGGGATCGTTGTTGTTTCGGAATTCGTGCACCGTGTCACGTCTAACGTAGCGTTAATGGAGGCGCTTGTTAGGTCGGCGTACGCGTCGCGCTCGATAACACGCCTTGTCGTGGGCGGAGTACTACCGCGGCTACTTCCCTTCGTCCTAGCCCTTCAACCTTCCTACCCGTCTAGCCCGATATAACTACTACTACTACTACTACTGCAACGGCAGCTGCTACTACCGCTACTGACGGCGTTAGGCTACTCCGCAGTTGCCGCTATTTCACGAATCTGGTGCCTCGAAGAGCTCTGGCAAAGGTACTCGGAACAGAGAGAAGGAAGATAGCGTTGGATGATGCGTTTGCATACTACTCTACCAGACGATTTGGATTAACTCTAGAACGGTGGTAGTAGTTGTTCTACTTGAACCTACCAGCTCCTCCGACCCTTTACCCTTTACCCTTTACAACCCTCGCCCATCCCTACCTACCCCACCCACACGTCCTACCCGATCTCCAACCCACTTCACCCATTTGTTGATCGTGTAAAGTTACGTGTACGTTCCATTTGATAATGTATCGAATCCGCGTCCTACCGAGGCTTGGATTACTATACCTGCCTAGGGAAGTTGTACCTAGGGATTTACGACGTCGCTTCGGTATCTCTCCGCTTATCCGCAACGGTAAACGCAATCCCGTGGATTCTCCGTTACCCTCCTCGATCTCATCTCACGTGACTCCTACGATCTCTCGTCCCTTCTTACTCCTTCCACCCCTCCCCCCACCCACCCCCCCGCCCACACCACCCAACAACCCCGAGAATTATGACACGTTCGACGTAAGTTCGAAATCTTAACTTAACGAAAATATATCTATGTACGCGTACCTTACGCATACAAACGTATTATTACGTATTTGTAGAGAGAATGATAAGTACGAGCGTAAAGTACTAATGTCTTTAATTAGTAATATAATTAATAATATTATAGCGCAATTATGCCCGTGTTTATCTCTCTCTCTCTCTCTCTCTCTCTCTCTCTCTCTCTCTCTCTCTCTCTCTTTTTCATGTTTCTTCTCGTTACGTATAAATGCAGTTTCGTAACTGTCTACTCTTGATTCTTTTCTAAAGATGAAAACGTTAAAACGGTAACCCGGCGAAGTACTCTTGTCTTCTTCGAGGTATTCCAAAGAAAATGTTCTAAACGTTGAATAGACTCTTTCCTCGACGACAAAACGCGAAAAGACGATATTTACACGCAATTACGGCTAAGTGGGTTGTACCAGCAGTTGGCTTCTTCTTCTTCTTCTTTTTGCGAAATACACTTTTCATAAATCTCGACATTTTTTGAAATATAAAATTAATAAGGTGAGATGCGGGGTCGGTCCTCCTTCGGCGATTGAAAAGTAAATTTTGTATCGATCGACACGCTCGATATTGGCGTCGTGGAATAAATAAGTTCTGCGATGAAAGAAAGAAATAAAGGAAAAAGGAAAACAAACGGAGGATGGAGAAAGGAATCGTGATAGGCGGGAAAAGGAAGAAAAATAATAAAAAAAAAAGAATATAGAATTACGAGGAAACGTTATTTGTTATCGTAATTAAATGACTAAAACATTCGCAGTTATCGATCGATCGTAGATACGACGTAAGACAAATTTCTAAACCGTCTTTCATCGACTGCGACAACGGCATTATTTAAACAGATTCCAAACTAAACGTTAATCCCATTGTCTCATTACGTTCCGCGACAACGGTAGAATATAATTGTTTCGCTTTTGACTTTACATTATTTAAAAAGAAAGAAAAAAAAAAAAAGAAAGAAAAAGAAAATAAAAGATATTCCACTTTGTTGAGTGGATATCGTTCACGACACTGGAAACGGACGGAAGAAAGAGCAAGAGTAGGAGAGAAAGGGACAGACGGATAGAGATAGAACAGTCAGTCGAAAGAAAAGCTCGAAATCTGGTGGAACTGGATCGCACATACCCGATGTCACTAGCAATCCGTTGAGAAACGTAGCTCTGCTGGCTCGCGCGGATAAACAATGACACAATAAATCTCTTCTTGCTTCTCCCTGTCCGGTACTCTCTCTCTCTCTCTCTCTCTCTCTCTTTCTCTCAGTTTCTCGTGCTAGGAGAAACCGACGGTATAGAAGAGAGGGGGAGGTGGTGGGTCGGAGGTGGGTCGGCCGGTGCTACGAAGCAATTAAAAAGTGGGGCTCGCCTCGAGAGGGCTTGTTACGACCGCGCCCCCACATTTATCATTTTTCCCTGCTGACCCTCGAAACCGTGGCGGATTCTCCGTGAGAGAACCAACGGAGGCATCCACCGTGGCACCGACGCTCTCAACCCTCCCTACCAACCTCCTGCTTTCGATCTCTTCCACCCTCCTATACCATAACACAACATACCATACCGTACCGTACCACCATCACCACCACCACCACCATCACCACCACCACCACCACCACTACTACTATCCGCTATCACCTTCATACTCAACCCCGTTGCTCTTCGCCGTTCGCTTAGTTGAATTTCATTGTTTCTGTTGTTCCGAGCCGTGGCCGAGGACGATAAATTGAACCGATCGGTTCTACCTCGAAGGGTGCCCGCTCCAATGGACCGTACGCCGAGATTCGAGTCGTACATCTCGAGCTAGCCTATCTCCGACGTTCGGACGTGGTCCGGTTCGTGAGAATCTTTCACTGTTAGTACGCGTACGTGTGCGTATGTATGCATGTACGTACGTTTATGTGTATATGTATGCGTATGTAAGCATGCATGTGCACGTATGTACTTACGTACGTACGTACGTACGTGCTTGTCATGTTCGAGACGCGACCGTATAAATTCTCTAGTTTACGATATAAACGAGATCGAATATCGATAAGAATTGAAAAATTTATTTTTTTTTCTTTCTTTTTTTTCTCTTTCTCTCTCTCTCTCTCTCTCTTGAAATACGAACCAATATTATGAAGTAATATTTTCCAGCTCGTTACGTTTTCAAGTACGTAACACGAGTGAAGTTCTATTACTTAGGTGCAGTTGGACGTGCGTCACCTTCGACGAGATAAATTAAACTAAGGAACGTGATCGTTACTTGACGCGTGCGACCTATGATCGTATTTATCTTGAAACAACCTTGGAAATCCTACGATAACAATTTTGCTTCGCTCGTGACTAACATTTATCATTGTTATTAAATCTATCGAATTAAAAAGAAGAAATGTGTTGATCCTTGAATGGACGACCTTCGGATCGTTAAGTATTAAATTACTCGTTCTTTGAAAGAAAAATAATAAACAAAATATATACATATATAATATTTTCGTTGACTTTCGAGTCGTATTTTTTTTTTTTTTTTTTTTTTATTCTTTTTCCTTCGTAACGGAAGCAATCGTCGGGGCCTTGGCGAATCGAGAAACGATAAACCGCATTCTTCCTTACAATCTTCGAGCCCCGAGGGTTCGATCCTTTCCCATTTGAATCGTAGCAACCCTTAACGTAGAAGCAGTTGAAAGCAAGGGAAGAAAATAAAAGGGGAGGCGTGGATGAAAAGTAGATAATGTCGGGAAAACATTTTTGAACGAAGGGGCAAGGGGAAGAAGAACAAAAAAGTGAAAAAAAATAAAAATGTCTGTCCCAACATCGGTGGGCGGGGTGTGGGAGGGGAGGGGGGAGTGGATAGAAAACCAAAAGAAAAAAAAGAAAACAATTTAAGTACGTTAAACGTTCTATGCTTCATCGTTCTATGTTTTCATCTTCGTTTTGCGCTCCCCCAAAGTTAAAAGGTAGAATTTCTGGTTTGTTCGAAAAATCTATCGACCAAAAGTGTTTCGCAAAATCCATTATCGATGTTATTAATTCGAAAACACGCGATGCGAATAATCAGAGGCAAGCTTAATCTCTGTTCGGATAATCGAGGTTGCGGTACACCATACATTCCCAATAGCGAGATTCGAACGAATTTAACTCTACGAATTAAATTCGATAAAATCGATTAAAGCTGGCGCATTCACGCACACTTTCTACATACATGCTTCGGTGCTCGTGCCGTCGCGAATAGTACGAAGTTATCAACCTTTAAAGCTCTATGTCCGTTGTAAAAAAAGAAAAAAAAAAAGAAAAACATAAATATAAATAAATAAACAAATAAAAAAATAATAAAAAGAAATAAAAAGAAAAATAATAAAACGGAATAACTGAGAAGACAATAAAACGAGGAGGGAAAATCCTGTATATATATATAAAAAAAAAAAAAAAAAAAAATTATATGAAGACGACGGAGGAAAGGAAAGATAGATTTGTCTTTTATCGTTGTATGGTGAGGAGGAGGGTGGTGGAGTAAATTTATCGAGGGACGTGCGTCGAACGATATAACGCAGTTTATATCGGTTGCTGCTTTCGTCGTAAAGAAGAACGACAGCGTGAGCGTGATTTAATGCGGCACACATCCGCGGTTGCGAATAAGAGGATTATGGTTTGGAGAGATAAAAAAAAAAAAAAGTAAAAAGAAAAAAAAATACCTAGCAGCAACAGCAACAACAACAACAACAACAACAATACAGAACAACGACGGGAATGACAAGAGGAGTAGTAAAAATAAAAGATAAATGCAAGAGAATAAAAAATATAAAAATAAAAACTAATCTCGACGGTTCTGCCTGTGTCAACGAACGTACGATCGACACCGATCAGCAGTCAGTCTAACAGCGATTTAAAAGAGCTGTCTTCCTTTTGAAATGTTACCTAGCAATCGGATTTATCCCTCTCGTTTCTCATTCATGGCGAAGCGTTATATAGTATTTAGAAAAAAAAAAAAAATCACTCTCGACGTACGCCACGAAATAATAACGAAAGCGAAGCATCGGGGAGCTTCCCATAATCCTAGTCCACTAAAGAGAAAAAAAAAAAAAAAAAAAAAAAAAGAAATGAGTCGACGGTAATCGATATCGCGCATACGCTCGCGCGAGTACTCGCACGTGAGAGAGCTCACACGGACGTATATTACTCGCATGATGTATGGAGATCTGCCTGAAATATATATATATATTATATATATATACACATATATACATAGGTACATACACATACATACATACATACGAGGCCGGCTTTCGAGTTTTTTTCGCGGAGGCCGCTTTTATGCGAACGAACCACCAACATAATTTCTGGGGCCGAGGTAGGAGGAGGAGGAGGGGAGGAGGAGGAGGAGGAGGAGGAGGAGTGATTTAAAAGAGTGCGACGTGTTATAGTGCGTCTATATCTGTAATAGCATTTGAGTTTTGAATATATCGCGAGCGAGTGAAAAAAAAAGAGAGAGAGAGAGAGAGAGAGAGAAAGAGAGAGAGAATGATTACGGGTTCAATGGATAAGATCCGCAATATGAAACGCGTGTAAAACGTCGATAAATTAATTTTACAAGATCATGCCTACGTTCGCAGGGATATAACCTATATAAAAATTATCCCTTGTTCGAAAGGGGTTTCAACTTTCCTTTCGATGCTATTAATCACTCGGCCGATGAGAGATTGGACTTTGGTGCTACCGAGGGTCGAGAACGATAACTTTTTTCCTTTTTTTCCTTCTTTTTCTTTCTTTCTTTCCTTTCTATTTTTCTTTTTTTTTTTTCCTTCTTTCTTTCTTTCTTTCGCTCCATCAAAACCGAATCACCGAGTTCGTACGTACGTACGTACGTTGAAGCACCGTCGAAAACCAAAGTCCTGAACGTGATCCTAGACGAAGGGAAGAAAGAGAGGAGAAGAGATCCGAGTAGACGAAGCGATTTCCCTCGATGATGATGCTGGAACAGGGAGGGTGGACTGAGGGAACCGTGGTTGGGGGGGAGGGTTCGGTTGAATTCGCAAAGGGATGGGTAACAACAACGACGTCGAAAAGTCGTCGACGCAATGGGTTAACCGTCGAAGAGAGTTTGCGTGGCGCGTCTTTCTGGCGCCCGACTCGATCGATCTAGTCTGCGAGATATCTCGTAAACAGCACGCCGGAAGAGTAGAAAAAGGGAGAGAGAGAGAGAGAGAGATAGAGAGAGAGTGAGAGTGAGAGAGAGACCGTCTTCCTAGTTGCTTTTCGTCGACAAAGAAGACGCGAAACCCTTCTTACCCTCTTACCCTTTATCCTTCTATTTCACTTTTCTTCTCTGTCTATCAAACGAAAGAAAAATTTCTTTTTCTTCTCCCTCTTCTTTATCTACTACCTCGCTACATAAGAGAAACTTTACTATATCGCGACGTGGCATCGTCATTCCTTTTATATATATATATATATATAGCTCTCTCTCTCTCTCTCTCTCTCTCTCTCTCTCTCTCTCTCTCTCTCTCTCTCTCTTTTCTATTTTCAGTCGATCGCGAAAAAATCGAGGACGGTTTGAACGACGACGATCGACGAGATCGCAGTTATGGTAGTTCGATGCCGAAGCTATTACCGAAAAATGACGGATGGTTTTTGCGGTATCGTTTTCCCTTGCACGCTCCATCTTTTTTCCACCCTCCTTTAGTTCCTGCCTACCCGCCCTCCTGCCTGTATTCCTTCCTTCCTTCCTTCCTTCCTTCCTTCTTTCTTTTCTTTCTTTCTTTCTTCCTTCCTATCCTTTCTATTCTTCCCTCTCTTGCGCGCATCGAAACCCTCTTTCCTACAAATCGACCCTTTTCAAAGGTGTATTGATTTATAGCCGATTCGCAGTCCTACGCCTGCGGTTTCTCCTGTCTCTTCTTCTTCCTCTCCTTCCTTTTTTTATTTTTTAGTTTATTTTTTCTTTACCTTTTTTTGGGAGTATTTTTTTTTTTATTTCATTCATCCACGAGTCCGCCTTCTTGAGGATATTTATTAGTGATTCTCCCGGAGTAGATTTGTTCGTCCAATAAAAATCATCATACGATGCGATTAGGACATTCTCTCTCTCTCTCTCTATCTCTCTCTCTCTCTCTCTCTCTCTCTCTCTCTCTGTCTCTAAGCACGATGTATGCGAATGTACCGATGGACTTTTGTGATCGATCGTAGTACCCGCTTATAATCTAAACGAACCTCACCGTTGGATCGTATCTACTGACTCGGAAAAAGTGTTCCCGTTAATAATACATCCATTTATCTATGAGAATCTCTACGGGAGTCGCTTTGTTAAAAGCATAATTAATTAATAATTAACTTGGCTAATGAACTAGCCACGATACATTAAGCATTCGTTATTTAAACGCGTTAATTAATTTTCCAACAACGGACTTATACGAGTACGAACTACCCGTTGTTAAAATAAGCAAAGAGAGTAATTCGAATACGAAGAGAGAGAGAGAGAGAGAGAGAGAGAGAGAGAGAGAGGGAAAAAAGGGGGAAGAAACACATATCCAAAAAGGAAAACAACCGAATTTCGTGATACGCGCTCGTCTTATCGGTCGAACTGTCGTGGAGAATTAGCGGGGCGTGTAAAAATATCGATCAAAATTGACAAATTGGCCGATCGGGAACGCGAATAAAACTCCAAATGAATCCGACGGAAAATGAAGCGACGTGACAGTAATTTATTGCTTGAAAAAGGAATCAATAGAATTATAGTACCGAGACGTCTCGGTAAACAGACGCAAGGTATATTTAATTCTATGCTGCTTCGTTATCTATGTACATGTACGCTCTTAATAACCAGGTAAAACGATACGAGCTATCTTTTCCGATGATATAAACGCGTTTAAAATTCCACGAGACGAACTTTCGACAGGTTTAATATTATATCCGGAATCGTTCGATCTGACGATAATTTATCTTCGAAATAAATGGAGATATTTTCCTTTATAATAGATATACCCAATACCTAATACAGTTTTATTAACGAGTGCGAGACGTTTTTTTCTTATTTATAGGACGAGTAAATAATAGATTAAACTCGTCAATGATAGGTACGATAAATGTGGAGAATAAGAGACGAAATAAAAAATGTAGAAAAAACGTAGAGAAAGAGGGAAATAATTTATTATTATTATATATGTATATATATATATATAATATATTAATTTAAATAATAGTTTTATCGTCGTACCTTTGATGACATTTTCCGAGAATATCTACGAAATAATCTAACGTTCATTATTAAAATCATAAAATGGATTCGCGTTCTTTGCCATTGCCCGTTTAATTGCGTCAAGATGGAACGTCCCTTTCGTTGTTTATAATGCCGCGAGTAATCCGATTATTTGAAATTTTCTAATGAGATCTCTCGGTGCCGTCTACCTTACTCTACGATGGGATGATAAATTTTAAAAGGGTTTAATCTTTGAACAATTTTTTTTTTTTTTACCACGATCACGATGAATAAAGCGATGAAATTCGGCGAGATCGGATATTTTCAAGGACGAAATTCTTCCAAGGACTAAATTCAACGCCCTTTCTATTTTTTCTCCCTCTCTTTTCCTTCTCTCGTCGCGCGTCCTTGCGTAATCTTTAAGGATTATGCTCGATGACCGATCGGGGGTTACTTATCCTATATAATCCGCCGAATAATAGGCGTTCGGCAATCTCCAATACATAATCCAAAAGGAACGACGTTTTCTCGGTGCGTCTTTGAGGGTGGAAAAATAAAAGAGGACAGGATCGTTTACAAAAGCAGACATCGTTTGCTCGTTACAACCGGCGTCACGTGTGTCCTCGGAGTTTTAGCCACGTTTTTTTATTTTCCTTTTTATCTTTTTTTTTCTTTTTTTTTTTCTTTTTTTATTTTTATTTTTACGGCGCATTCGTCGTTTCCTATAAGGAGTAGAAAAAAAGGAAGAAAATAAAAGGGGGAAAAGAAAATAAGAACAATAAAGATAAGGGAAAATAAGAGAAGAGAAAACGAAGAGAAAAAGAGAGAGAGAGAGAGAGAGAGAGAGAGAGAGAGGAAAAAGATCGACGAAAAAAAAAGTGGAAACGAGAGGAGGGATCTTTCCCTTGCGGCGAAGGTTGCTGCTCCCCTTTTTATTTCTTCCCTTATACAATATGATGCGAAACGATACTTTGATTACGTTCTTTACGAAAAAGAGTTCGAAGAGAAAAAAAAGAAAAGAGAGAGAGAGAGAAAACACATAGTGAATAATTCGTACCGTAGAACGATTTCCGAAGAGAGAGTGTATATCTCAACGAGTACATTTGAGAAAAGGGCAAGTGACTGTCGGAGAGGGAGGGATGGGTCAGGCGGACGGGTGGGGGTAGGGGTGGAGGGCATCGTTATCGAGTTATATCAACACGAGTTATTTCAACAGATCCGATGTCTGCTTTATATTCAGGACCTACGTATCGACGTTTAGTTCGAACAAAAAAAAGAAATGAGATAATACTCGTTCAAATTTAATAGCGCGCCGCGTGGAGTTGAACAACGTAGAGGTAAAGTTAACGGAATGACGTTCGAACTAGGAACGAGTATTATAAAAACGAGTAGGGTTATAACGAATCGCGTTTGGAAGGAACGATTAAGTCAAAGTGTATCTTTTGATTTTCGCGATGAAAACGCCTCGGTGGGTATCTCTTTTTCGTTCTGATAAAATTTATAAAATTTATAAAATTTCTTCACGTTTTCGTTGGACAACCGGCCCTCGTAGACGAGGTAAGCTGTGACCCTATGACCCCTGAACAATTTTCCCAATCCTGTAGAAATCACCGCCGCCTATTTCTCATTAAGCTCGAAGTCAGAGAGTAAGGAAGTAAGGAAGTCAGGTGTTAGAGGAATGAGAGAGTGAGAAAGAGAGAGAGAGAGAGAGAGAGAGAGAGAGAGAGAGAGAGAGAAGGATAGGTATGGGCGAAGACGTAGGAGAAACGAGTAGGAGAGGAGGATGAGGTTTCGAGGAAGGAAGGAGAAAAAAAGGTGGTAGAGGGGAGGGGAGGTTTGGAGATTGGGAAAGGGAGGAAGGTGCCGGGTAGACGGAGAAGGGATTTCGCGGCATCGGAAGTGGCTGTTCTAACCGGGAGGGGCCCGGAGGCGATCCCCTTAAGAATTCGAAAGTTCCTCGAACATTGCGAGCTTACCGTCGAGAACGATCCGTACCGAGATTGAAATCCCCAATGGGGATGAGACCTCGTCCGCATCGCGTTCTCTTCCTCCCCCCTCCTTTCCTCTCCTCTCCTCTCCTCTCCTCTCCTCTCCTCTTCACTTCTCTTCTCTTCTCTTCTCTTATCGATGTCGATACGTGGAAATATACAGAACATGGGATATGTTCGACGACGAGGACGAGGACGAGGACGAGGTCGAGGACGAAGACGAAGACGATGACGAAGAGACGAAGACGAGGAAGGAAGGAAGGAAGGAAGGAACCGAATCGGTCTGCTCGCGCCATTGGGACGACTCGAAATATATTCAGGCGACATTTACAAGCCAAATTGAAAGGAATGGAGAGACCGTTCTGAGCTACGGAGAAGTAAACGTGTTCTCTCTCTCTCTCTCTCTTTCTCTCTCTGTCTATCTATCTATCTATCTCTCTTTCTCGCTCTCTGAAGACAAATTGATTTTGAAATGCCACGAGAGAAACACGCGGACAAGCGTGTTCGGCATTGCCTTGCGAGAGGTTCAGATTAGTGGAGACAAGAGGGGAAAGAGGGGAAAGAGGGGAAAGAGGGGTAAGAGGGGGAAAGAGGGGGAGGGGAAAGGAAACGGACTCCGAGAGGTAGGATCCATCCGCGCCCGTTATAACACGCAGCATTTGACAATTATTCAAATTACGTTGGAATCCATTTTGAACGCTCCCTACTTCCACCCCTCACGGCGCTTTGCTTTCTCTCGTACCCTTCTTTTCCCTGTGTTTTTTTCTTTATTGTTTATTATTATTATTATTATTATTCCGTATCGTTATCTCTCTCTCTCTCTCTCTCTCTCTCTCTCTCTCTACTTCGATTTTCTTCCGACCCTATATGCCCTTTTACTTTGACAATTTTCCTCCTCGATCGATCCCGAGCAATTCTCGTATAAGAAACGCGTGTGTTCACTAAACGGGAATATTTTAAATCGACGAAGTTTAAAATAAGATCACCATTATCGTTCATTTCCTGTCGAGGGAGAATCAATCGGTTATTTAAAGTAGTTCATTTTTGGATACGTTCAAATGCGAGGTGAAGACAAAAAAGAAAGAAAAGAAGAAAAGAAGAAAAAAGAAGAAAAAAGGACAAACGTTAACGAAGAACGTGGAAGACGTAACGGACGTTGTAAAATACAACGGAGAGAAGAGCTAATTGAGGCTAATTAGTGCATTGTTATCTATTTATGCCGCGTTATGCCCCCGGGCGTTTACACGTCGCCGGTTGCTCGTATTAACGCAGTCGATTCTAGATACGATATTGGAAACTTCTGCTAATCAGGACAAGCACTTAACCCGATAGGTCAACACATCGAGTTGACCGATTCAAATGCACTACGCTACACCGAAGCGCGCGTTACCGGCCCAATGTTAACTCAAACCGCGGGCAAACTCTACGCGGACCCCCGCCATTGTCCGCCTCAAATAATCTACGATGTTCGTGTTCGGGAATCAACGATCGTTGATTTTTTTCCCACCCCCATTTTTATCGAAAACTTTTCGTAAGAAGCGCCAGATTCGAGAAAGTTCTCGCTCGGGTTCAACGATTGACGCGCGTGATCCGATGAAAATGAAAAAAAAAAAATAAAAAAAAAAAAAATAAATAAAAAGGAAGGATTGAAAGGAAAAAAAAAAAAAAGAAAAAGAAAAAGGAACAACGCCACCTTTAGCAAAATTACGAGCGTAAAATTAATAACGGTATAATTCTCCAGATATCGTTCGTACTATAGAATCTGTATAATGCAAGGAAGAAATGCGAACGAGCGAATGCACGCTTTAGCAGAGATGCACCGAAAACCTCGTTAGTAACGTAGCCGAGGAGGACTTCGGTCCGACATTCACGAAGAACAATTTACATGCCGGGCGTTACCCACTGACATACCGGCAAAGCAAAGCAAAGCAGACGCTTCCCTCGTGCTCGCAAACACACAAACACACACAAACACTCACACGGATATACAGACACTTCGTCCATCTGTCTGTCTATTTGTCTCTCTCTCTCTCTCTCTCTCTCTCTCTCTCTATCTATCTATCTCTATCTATCTATCTATCTATCTATCTATCCATCTCCATCTCTGTCTCTCTAACTATCCTATCTCTCTTTCTCTCTTTCGCACGCCAATCAGCGCCCCGCACACGCATATCTACGCACGCGCTGTCGAGTTGGACGACTCGACGACGACACCTTGTCCAGCTGCCCCTCGATAATTAATGCCCGGCACATGCTGCGGTCATTAATTCGGCGATTCTACACCGGCGGTATCCCCGATACGTCTTTGACGACACGCGATAGCCAAGCAGTGGCCGTGCACCGATTCCGAGCCAGGTTTCCCTCACTTATGAGAACGATCCATTCGTCAGGAAAGTTTCGCCGTACCTTCGCCCTATGCCTTCTGCTCCCGAAGGGAGATCCTGGATAATTTAGGGAAAGCCTCGGCACTCTGACCAACCCCCCCCCCCGTCCGTCCGTCCGTACTATCGATAACGAATGACGTTTCAACGGGACGTTCCAATCGATTCCCTCCACCTTCCACGTCGAACGATCGATACTCGATCGCGAAAAGGACTGGATTCGCTCTGAATCCCTCCCTCCATCCCTCCTCCTTCATCTCTCTCTCTCTCTCTCTCTCTCTCTCTCTCTCTCTCTTTCCATATTCGATTGAAAATCGTCAAGGATTATCTCTTCCCATTCGATCGTTATTATATTTCTAAGATCATACGTGAGCTGTCTCTCCCTTTTGAACTTATACACTTTGTGTACTCCGAGAGTCCCTTTCATTTCTTTTTCTTTCTTTCTTTCTTTCTTTCATTCATTCATTCTTTCTTTCTCTTTTTTTTTTCTTTTTTCCTTCTCTTGCCTTCTCTCCCCGCTATGAAAAAGCACCAGGATTATCTTTAAGACGAGAAAATTCGCATCCTACGTGGAAACGTCTCTGCAATATTCCCTCCCCCCTCCCCGCTCCTCCCGTTACCCCCTCCCCCCCTTTTTTTTTTCTTCTCCTTTTTTTTCATCATTTTTTCCCCTTCCTCCTCTTGCTCTTCCTTTCTTTCAGTCCTTCTCTATTTTCTACTGGCAAAAGATCGCGCCGAGGGGGCGCTTAACTCTCCGGCAAAATCGGGGATGACTTAGCGCCTTTCAAGTGGGGGGGGAGACGGGGAACGGGGGACGATGGCCGAGGAAGAGGAGAGGGGAAGGGGTGGGGGTTCGGGGGCGAAGCGGGAAGGGCGAAGTCGAGATTACGAAAGCGAATCGTGAAAAGGAGACGATGAAAATCTTCTACTCGAGAGAAAGATTTCTTTCTCTTTTACACGGATAAGCGCTCGTTCGAACGAAATCGACGTTTTTCTTTTTCTTTTTTTTTTTAATTCTTTTTTTTTTTTTGCACCCTTTTCTCCTTTCTTTCCTTTTTTTTTTTGTCTTTCTTTCTTTCCTCTTCCCAAAAGGCAGAGAACAAATTTAGACGAGGCGAAAGCAATGTCTGAGTATCTCGGACACAATGTTGTAAGAGATAGAGAGAGATAGAGAGAGATAGAGAGAGAGAGAGAGAGAGAGAGAGAGAGAGAGATAATTCGCGAATTATTTTCGACGTTGTTTAATGTGTTTACACAGGTGCGTAAAACCGTTGATGAATGATTCAAAATCATCAGTAATATATCATCTCTCGCGTGAACTTATTTCGACGATAACGTATCGTCGACGTAGGATATTTCTGTCTGAGATAAAGAAAAAAATTGTTCTCCCACTTAGTTGATCTTCTCGACGTCTGTTAACGTTTGAAACGAAATTAAATTGGCTACGGTATATAAAGGGTCATTCTCTAGGATCGAACGTGCGAGATTACTGGCGTCACTAGTCGCTCGACTATTTTTTTTTTTTTTTTACGACATCGGACAAAATGCATTTTGCTATCGTGTATTGCTACATATTTTCGTACTTATGTATGTATGTACGTATGTATGCACCTACGTGTATATATATATATATATAACTCCTGGAATATTTCGCAACGTTTCTCTTGCCACTGTAGAACTAATTAAGTGCAACGACCTCCTTTTTACGACGTTCCCCTTTTAACATTTCTTGCATACGAATCTTAAGATTTTAATATCCCGTGTCCGGCTTATTAAAATGTTTATATATATATATATATATATATATATATATATATATATACATATATATATATGTGTGTGTGTGTACGTATATATATATATATATATATATATACGTGTATAAGTATGCGGAATATACATAGAACGAATTAAGCCAAACGCATATCGAAGAAAGCACGTTCTGTCCTGGGAAATCTTTTCCTATTAACACACACACACACACACACACATATATATATACATAAAAGCATGCTTTTGACCTATTAAACGTAACCAAACGAAATCTGGTATTACGAGAATGTAGAACTGGTTCGCGTTTAATTCGAGTAATTTACAATTATTTTTGTGTAACCATAGGAATTCCTCTCTACGGTTAGTAAGTAACATTTTAACAGAGGTAAAACTTGTTATTTCGAACTTATCGATAATCGTTGATGGGTTATTTGATAGCTGTCTCGATAGAAACCGAAAGAGTTTTAAAGATTCTTTAGACTAGTTCGTATCGCCTCGAAAGGGAGAGACAGAGAGACAGAGAGAAAGAGAGAAAGAGAGAGAGAGAGAAATTAGAAGTTTCAACTGAAATGGAGTCTCGATTGACTAGATTGCACCGTTCTGTATCAAACGAGCCGTGTTCTTTGGAGTTCGTCGACAAAGCGACGACAACGGTAATGCCTTGTTAAAGAGGATCGAAATTACAAAAGGAAGAGAGAGACGGAAAGAAAGAAAGAAAGAAAGAGAGAGAGAGATAGAGAGAGAGAGAGAGAGAGAGAGAGAAGAAAGACAGAAAGACAGACATACGGACAGACAAACAAACAAAGAGAAATACGGTAAAAGATAAGGAAAGAAGGAAAGACTTTTGAACTGTTCTTTAGCATCGCATATTCCACTAGTCTATTGTCTTGTTACTGTTAAAAGAAAATTCGAATTTCAAGAGAGAACGTTATTCAAGAGAACGTTACCCGTCTTACCCGTTGATAAGCTACAAATAGAACAAGAAGTTCTTAATGGGCTGTCTTCAATTCATTTAACGCAACGTCTCGTCGTCGCTCGGAACACTAGAGAGTCGAGTCATGGAACATCTTCGAGGTAGTATTTCGTGTTACTTCGGGTAGGAGGGATGAAAGAAATACTATCGCGAGAAATTCTCGAGTAGTCGGCGTACTTGAAAATGGAGAACGTCTAGAGGCGGCTCGTTTGAAAAAGATGATGACGAGAGGAAGAGAGAGATCCACGACTCGTTAGCCAAGAGTTGGAATTACGATAGGAAAGAGAGCGAAAGAAAGACGGTAAGAAAGTAAGAGAGAGAGAGAGAGAGAGAAAGAGAGAGGGCGAGAAAAGCGAAGATGACGAAAAGAGGAAGGAAGGAAGGGAAAAAAAGAAAGGAAGAAAGAAAGAAAGAAAGAAAGAAAGATAATCGGAAAGTCCTCGAGCTTGGACGATCGCGAAGTGCCGAGAACTCGAGCGTGACGTAATAGCGAGCGCAAAAGAGAGAGAGAGAGAGATAGACAGATAGATAGATAGAGAGAATGAGAGAGAGAGAGAGAGAGAGAGAGAGAGAGAGAGAGAGAGAGAGAGAGGGAGTCATCCTTCCTTCGATAAATCTCGAGATCTATTTCAACGAGTCGTCGTAAATTAATCCCCCGTCCTGATTCTTCGGTTCCGGTGCTTGATTCTAATCTGCAGAAGGCATTCCACGGATTCATTGCGGACTTCGCTCCTTCGTGCGCGCCACGAGTCTTTCAGTCGTAGGAGAACCAAGATTTTCTTCTATCTTTGTTGGCGATCTCTCGAAGAAGGAAAGGAACCCTCGAATCAGGCTTCGACTACAGATTGGATGAGAAATTAATAGGACGTAAGAGCGATCGTCTCTTTCCAACCCTTACTCCCAGCCCTCCACCCACCCCTCGCCACTCCCGTCTTCCACCTTTAAGCTCTTAAGTACGTTCACTCTCCCTACCGCCTTAACCCCGTCGAACTCTAACCTTCCTCCTCCTCCTCCTTCTCTTTCTACTTGCCGCCCTAGACCTCCCCCTCCTCCTCTAGCCGTTTACATATAGCTTTGGGGTTAACCAAAATCTTACGGTTTTTCGTAGATAAAAACTCCGTGATAACGTTTACTACTCGTCCTCCCATAGAAGTCACTCGCGAAAATGTAACCACCATAGAAAGTATTATTCTACCCATTGCGAAATTGACGTTTTTTCTTTCCTTCTTTCTTTTCCTTTCTCTCTCTCTCTTTCTCTCTCTCACTCTCTCTCTCTCTCTCTCTCTCTCTCTCTTTCTCTGTTTCTTTCTTTCGCTATTCGGGTATACCAACTCGACGATAGAATTTTATCCGTTTTTGACGGTACCGATAAAACCGAATAGTACCACTGTGGTCGGGATCATCTCGAAAGCCCTCCTACAGGATCTCTTCTCGAACAAACGCCCCGTCTGCCGTTCGTATACTCGCTTCTCGAGTATACTTTCGAGATACTACGTATTTAGTTTTCTATCCGATACCACTCGATTCTTCTACACAATAATTTCGTTCTACATCGTGGAGAATGGTATCACAAGGGTGCTTTTTAAACGATACCTTTTATAAATCCTTTTATTTTATTTTATCGTTTAACGAGAAAGTGTAACGAGGGCTCTTTTACGTATACGTTCTCTTTCATTTTCTTTTCTTTTCTTTTCTTCATTTCTTTCCTCCTTTCCTTCGAATCGTTCCATTGAAACAGAAAAAAAAAAAAAAGAAAAAAGAAATAAAATTGAACGATATAGAAATACATGATGTATGATATGCGATATACGTATACGAACCGATAAGTTTTAATAAAGATTTTGCATGGACTCTTTTCGTAACGTAAGGCAAAGAGCCAGGTAGTCTCGTGAGAGAGGAGAGCTCATAAACTCTCCCCGAATATGTTGGTCTTTCACGCTTTACCTACAAGGATATTATTCCGTATTATGCCTGCCGTGGGACTCTAAATAGCGGCGATGACAAATTGCCTCTGGAGAATGCGAGTGCTCCGTTCCCATTGTGCTTAACTCGCAAGGAAAACAGGCTTTAAAGTTAACTCGCTCGACTGCAAAGCGAATGACTCGTCGAACTGGGAACCATGCTCGGTATCACCTAGCACGAGATAATCCTTCTCAAGATATTACGTAGAAATTGAACAACTTGTAACTCCCGATTCGATTTATCCTCCAATCACCGTTCTCTAATATCGCCGATCATCGCGATGCTCACGAACCGTTTACCTGCACGATCGATTCCTTTAAGCCGTACGATTGAACCTACGAAAGGAGAGAAGAAAATAGTGTTAGAAAAGAGATAGATAGATAGATAGAGATAGATAGATAGATAGAGAGAGAGAGAGAGAGAGAGGAGTGGTTCTTTGATCTTCATAAATATCAGAAAGTACCGGAAAGTCGTCAATTTAAAGGCACGAGACGTTAGCGAGAAAGTTTAACGTATACTAAGTAAATAACAGGCTAAACCATCTAAACTTCTTATATAATATAAGAAAAAGTCGAGACTTATCGGCAACACGAATCTACGGTGAATCTTGTAGGTAGTCTTTAAGAAGATTTTCAAAAGTGCGAAACGTTTAACGAGATAAAAGAGAAATAATGAGAGTAACCGATAACGAGACCATTACGTGGGATAACCATAAACTTTTTCTGATTCCACTTTGGTATAGTTACTTACCTTTAAGATACGGATAGGGGTTCTTCTACGTACGACACTACGATACCAATGTTTTTGTCTTACGACGACATTAATAATACCAAGGGTTGTATTATATTGGTGGTACCGACGGTTAATATATCGGTGCGAGAGTAATATCTTGCTCCATTAATATCCAAGGAAAGATAGATTCTCGTGTTTGCCCTCAAATGCATTCTATTATAGTCTAACAACAGTACCGGGTATATAGTTGTACACTCTCCGACGTACTTAAGTTCTATTCGCTTCTCTCCTTCTCTCTCTATTTATCTTTATATATTTTTTTTCTATCTACGACTCTTGCGATCTCTCTCTCTCTCTCTCTCTCTCTCTCTCTCTCTCTCTCTCTCTTTTCTCCATGTTCTTCCGATTCAGAGATGAAAAACGTAGTTATATCTATGCGACTATGGCCGACCATGTTACGAAACCTCTTTCCCCACTTGATCGTTTCGATTCTTATCCGCCACGACGTCTTTTCTCACACGCGAAACAGAAATCTACGGTAAAGACGAAAATAAGGGACGTTCTAAGCCATTCCTTCGTTTTGCTTCTCTACACAAACGGAATTAAAGATTTTAAAGATAGTACACGTTAGTTCAAGAACGTAGAGTACCTATTGTAAAATTTAATGCACATTCTACGAAACGATATTAATATGTATAATAATTATTCGCGATACACCATTTGAGAAAATCGATTTTATACGTATAACGTTCTTATTATCGGAGAATAATCGTTCGTTAATAATGGCCTTTTTTTGTTTTGTTTTTTGTTTTTTTTTGTTTTTTTTCTCTTTTTCTCTTTTTCGAAAGAAGGAAAAGGAAGCTTCTCTTTTTTCGTCGATTTTCCTTTCATTCGACGCATTTGATTGGAACTGAATGAATTAATCCGCGCATAGTTGGTACGCGCATAATTCATTGATTCGTTTCTTCTTCATTCGGTTCTTCTAACACGAGGATCGTTATTTCTTTTTCCCTTTTTTTCTTCTTCTTCTTTTTCAACTCTTACCGATTTTTCAAATAATCATTGTAGGAAAAAAAGAAAGAAAGAAAGAAAGAAAGAGAAAGAAAGACGATGTATAGACACCTAACTATATAGAATCGACGAACGCGGAAAATTATTTAATTCCATTAAAGGAGATTGAATGAGAAATGGCCAATTTAATCGTGGAACATCGTCGATGCAAAGTGCACCTGCAGTATTCACGTCGATTCAACTTCGACGACTTCTTTGCCTCCGTCCTTTTTCTTCCTCCTTCACGAGCGAAGTCGCGCTTTTTACACGAATACCGCTCGTAATTTTATTTCTTTCCTGATTTGTCCTGTCGACGTTACCGACAGTCGGAACGTAACAGTCGGTTCTTATCGGAAATTTGTACTTTTTCTTCTTCTCATCCTGCCTTTAGCTTTGCTCGTGGAATCGGATACGAAAATGGTAACAGCAAAAGACGGCAATTCTTCTTCCGTCTCTTTTTATTTTATTTTATTATATTTTTTTTTTTTTTTATTTTATTTTATTTTCTTTTTTTGTCACTTTTTCTCTCTCTCTCTCTCTCTCTCTCTCTCTCTCTCTCTCTGTCTCTCTGTCTCATTGAAATATCCAAGGAAAAAATATTTTATAATTAAAACGCTATCACCGCTCGAAAGTTACGCTTTGTTCATTTTCTTTTTTATCTCTTTTTCTTTTTTTTTCTTTTCCTTTACCAACGAGTGATATTTAACGAGGTTAGTTTGGATCATAAATATCGTCCCGTTTCATTAAATCAAATGTTACGGGATATTAAAGTATCCCGTGTTATTTATCGCCGCGCTAAGTCGTGGAATCGTAGGAAGGGATAGTAAAATTATATCATCGATGCGAATTTAAACGGAATAAAAGAAATTCGTTTATCCGACGAAACGAAAAAGATCGACGCGTCGTTATTAGCGAAAATAATGACGTCGTTTCTTAAACGTCACAAAGGTGACAATCTCAAGTCGATCGAGTTATCGGTTAAATTTAAAAGTGGCTTACGATGGTGGAACAACGATTCAGATACGTTATCGATGTACCACGGTGTCGATAAGATCGTAAGAGTATCTTAACCAAAGCGATCTTCTTTTTCAAGGTCTGTTCGCGCTAGCAAACGTTGTCGGGCATCGATAGAAGTCGCCATTCTTCGTCGGTTTTCTCATTAATTCCGAGCAAAGGAAAGCCGACGAGCGCAATCTCTAACTTTATCGTTCGTTCGTTCGTTCGTTCGCGAGCGCGCGCTCGAGCTCGAGCCCGTAGAGTCGAGGCGTTCTAAAGATAAAAAGAAGAAAAAGAAAGGGGGGGAGGAGAAAAAAGGAAAGGGAGAGAAAAGAGGGTAGGCAAAAGGAAGAAAATAAGGGAAGAAAAAGGAAGGAAGGGAGGGAGGAAGGAAGTTAGAAAAAGAGAAAAGGAGGAAGTGGAGGGAAAAGGGCCTCGAGAGACTGTTTACAATTCATTAACTACGAGGGGTTTGATCAACGAGCAAACATTCGCTCCTCTTTTTTCTACGACGTTATTTGAATAGGGATCTGCAACGCCAAACGCGCCATTGCTTCCGCCACGAACTGAATTTCTACGACCGCAAAATGTTTGGTGCATGAAACGCGTCGACGCTTTCCTTCTCTCTCTCTCTCTCTCTCTCTCTCTCTCTCTCTCTCTCTCTATCTCTCTCTCTCTATCTCTCTCTCTCTATCTCTCGTTCTTAATGATCGCGAGAAGATGACTCGGAGATGTAGGATGATCGATATCCCGTCCGTTTTGTTTCTCCCTTTGAATCCTTTGTTTTCTCTTCGCAAGTGAAATAAGATAAGGCGTTCTTATCGAACCGACTTGAGACACAAGCAAGAACGATTATACCAAACAACAATGTATATTTCGATTTCACCGTAAATGGAATCGTTTCGAAAAGGGAGGATGATGAAATGAATAGAAATATATATATATATATATATATATATATATATATATATATATATATTTCTATTCATATATATTATACAATTATTCAATATATATATATATATATATATATATATATATATATATATATATATATATATATATATATTATATTCGTAGTTTATATTTATTCGTGATATCAACGGGATAGGCTTTATTACATAGTCATTCTCGATACGTCGATCGCACAGAGACAAGTTTAACGATCGGAGAACGTCGAACCATCTCGAGGCCAAATTTCCATGGAAAGCTGATTGGAGAAGGGCTTCGAAGTTGCCAGGACCTTTACGGTTCCTTGCACATCATTGTCGTTACTCTCGAAACTCCAAAGCTACTACTCCTTTGTCTTTCCTGACGTTCACCTCTCTACTACCCCTTACTCACCCCCACCCCCCATTCTCACGCCAACTTCCTACACCAACCTCAGACGGTCCGATTTTCACCGCTAAGGAAGGAAATACACCCCTCCCCTCCCCTCCCATCGCCACCAACGCCACCACACACGTTCGCGAAAACTCGTTCCTTTTTCTTCTTTCCTATTTTTTTCTTTTTTTTTCTTTTTTTTTTTATTTCCTTCTCTCCATCGTTCGTCTATGTTCTATCTTCCTTTATTCGCTCGATGTGAAACGCACACACACACACACACACACACACACACATAGACGTACAACACGTGAACATACGTACGTTCGTACAATTTCTTTTATTTTATCCTTGCTCTCTCTTTTTCTCTCTCTCTCTCTCTCTCTCTCTCTCCCGTTCCTTTTTACTCTTCTTCTTTTATCCTAGAAAAGATTCGATTTGGCACTAAAGTTCAATGGGTTCCTTGCCAGAACAGCTTCTTCTACCTATTTCATTCCCGACTCTCTTTGGCTCGTACCGTATGATTGTAAATCGACAATTTCCTCCTCGTATAAACGCCATTGTCCGTCTGGAATACCTAACTTATAGTTCCTTGTGGCTTACCGAATAACTTACCTAGGATCGACTGAATACCTTTCACGAATGGAAAGTGAAACTTTACGTTCAAGTAAAATACCTAAGGAAACGAAAAATCGCCGCGTGTTATTTGAAAAGTTATCGGCTAACAAACTTGTTGGTATTTCTGGACGGGACGATGGAGCAAACCATCGTAACTTTGTCTCACGTTCTTAGAATGGAAAGGGAAAAGGCGACTTTAGGTTCATACATAATGCGAAATTTCAGTCTCATACTCGACGGCTTCCCGTAGGTTTGAAATATTAGCAGGGTAAGAAGCGTGCATTATTTAATGCGTTCCCTGCAACGGTATGTCTACCCTCTCTCTCTTTCTCTCTCTCTCTCTCTCTCTCTCTCTCTCTCTCTCTCTCTCTTTCATTCTTCTACTCTATCTCCTTTAATATAACTTTCCTTAAGAATAATATTCTTCATCTTCATGGACGACCATTTCGATATTTTATAAGGACTATGGTTATCGTATTTAAATAAGATAATGATGAGGTGGGAAAAAATTTTGTTAAATTAAAAAGTATTAAAAATCTTTCTTGATTATTCTTATTTAATGGTATTATTTATCCTACCTTTTCGTTTTCGAGTTAAATTTTAATACACGCACACACATACACACATATGTGTATATCTACAGAAGATAATCTATTGATCGTTTCTTTTTTTTTTTTTATCAAATATATAAGAAAAAATTTGTTCGCGAGCGATCACGTGGAGGATGATAGAATGATTAGAAGACAGCGGAATGCCGGTCAGGCGAGTACCTTATATCCACATAGTTTTTACGTTGATAAGCAACGAGTTCGGTATAGCTCTCGCTTATTAAGCTCCCGTAGATGGCACGTGGCCACGTCCACTTCTTTTTCCTCTCTCCCATAACTGGTAGAAAAGTGGAACGTGCGAGACTATCCGTGAACGTTTTCCAAGTAAACGAGAAAATCGTTGAGGGAATAATATTTAAAAATTATTTTTCCGGTTGTATGTACGTTAAGCGCGAATTTACGAAGGCGAAACTAACATACTCGATCCTGCTAATCTAAAGAATCACACGCGCACGCACGCATATATATATATTAGGTTGGTGCGTATGAAATGTCGGATTCTCTTTACATGCGGACGTGAATGAAGACAGTCTAAAAAACTCGATATCAGAGTTTATTAATTCTAAAGACCAAAATTTTTTTAAGACAGGCATCTACGCTTTAAAATCTCGTTGGGAGAAGTGTATTGAAGCGAATGGAGCATACTTTGATTGAATAAACAGCTTTTGAAGAAAGATATACAGTTTTATACAATCACTTAAGAATCCGACATTTCATACGCACCAACCTAATATATATATATA
This sequence comes from Dolichovespula saxonica, assembly GCA_911387935.1. Classification (NCBI taxonomy): domain Eukaryota; kingdom Metazoa; phylum Arthropoda; class Insecta; order Hymenoptera; family Vespidae; genus Dolichovespula; species Dolichovespula saxonica. Next base: position 20,588,303 of record OU426993.1, on the reverse strand, counting down.
TATATATATATATATATATATATATATATATATATTTGTTTTGTTTTCATATGTAAAAGAATAAATAATCATTTAAAGCGATACGTCCATTTGTAAAACTTGATAAATTACTTAAACTTAACGTCTCTTACGTTGATAGAATTATTCCAGACATTGTTCTCCACACTGTAACGAGTAGTGGTATAGCGAAATAGTGAGCGGCACTTCGTATCCAGAGTTAAAGTGCGCAGTGAGATAGTTAAGCATATAGAGGTAACGTAAACATCACACAGTTACAACTAATTAACTACCTACGACGACTCGACGTGGTACATTCTATTATCCGTAACTTCAAGAAAAGCGAGCTAAATTTCACAGGCTCCTGTCGCCGTGCGAATCCTCCGACGATCGATCAATTTTCACGAACGTACACGTGCACACACTTACGCGCAACACTCCACCATCCATTTCCTAGCGACCAGAACCTCGAACTACTACTGTGCTTGTTCACACATTGGAAATCGACGTGGAATTGCATTTTCCTAATACGAAATGTACGAGAGAGAGAGAGAGAGAGAGAGAAAATTCTTTCCTTCAAGAAAATTTTATTCGACGTTGAAAATTTTGTTTAATTTAATTAAAATATATTCGAGCCCGTTTACACGTCGATCGCCGTAATAACGGTACGTTCAATCATTGATGGGAAGGGGGGTGGGGGTTGGGGGGTGGGGAGAGGTAAATCCAGAGTATAATAATTTTTCTTCCCTTTTTCTCACCCTCTCCAAATATTATCAACGTTCTCTGTGCAGTTAACTCCCTGGTTAACTGCACGGTCTATGTAAGTGACAACGGAAATTAATATATAACGTGATCACTGTCTCATGGGCGGACGTTTGCGGGAAGATAAGTGCGATAACGATAAAAGTTTTCATTACCCGCCGGGAAAACATATTTTCGACGAATAATGGGCACAAATTCTCCTTCTTAGAAAAGCATTTCTCGCGGGAACGCTCCTTCTTGGAGAAAGAAAAATGAAGTAGGAAAGGGAGGATGGAGAGAAAGAAGTAGAAAGAGAAGAAGAAGAAGAAGAAGGAGAAGAAGGAGAGGAAGAAGAAGGAATGGAGGAAAGTAGAAATGGAAGAAACGAAAGGTCGCTCGAAAAAGAGATCCATGATTCGGCAGTAGTCCATCCTCTCTTTCTCTCTCTCTCTCTCTCTCTCTCTCTCTCTCTCTCTCTCTTTCCCCTTGTGGGTCGAAAGCTCGTTGCTTCGAGCTAGTCGGAGATATTCCTCCGTTCTCATTCTCCGTTAGCTGGCAAACCTCCTGCACCAGGTTGCGCGTAGCACGAGCATAGAGTTCGTGTACAGGCAGGCAGGCAGGCAGGTAGCTACCTAGATAGCTAGGTAGGTAGGTAGGTAGGTAGGTAGGTAGGTAGGTATACCAGTAACCCTGTGCTTTCCCATCTACCGACGAACGTGCTGCTGTTCCCTCATCTATACGTTTACTATCTGCGCGCGCGCGTGTGTGTGTATGTGTGTGTGAGTACGTTGGTCTATGTGTCTGTGTGCGTCCGTTGGTCCGTCTGTGTACGTCGAGAGGAGGACGCACGGTAGCGCGTCAAGGCTTTAATGGGATTCTATTTACGGGGTTCGTGCCCCGGCTAAGCAAACACTCCGGCTCCTCCCTCCTACCCTCCTTCCCACCCACCCTACCCCTCTACACGACTCTTATTCCCTCCCCACCACTCCTACACTCCCTTTCCCATCCTCCTTCTGCTCCAGCGTCGCAGCCACTAGCATCGTCCGCACCTCCTTTCTCCTACGTCTTGCTACCATCTCTCTCTCTCTCTCTCTCTCTCTCTCTCTCTCTCTCTCTCTCTCTCTCTCTCTCTTCCTCCAACTTCGTCTTTATACGTGTATGGGTCCCCCATATATATATATATATATATATATATATATATATATATATATATATATATATATATATATATACACATACAAACACGCATGCTCGAGTATGCATCTCCAGCTATGATACGTACAAGCATCCATATGTAATATTCCCATCCTCCTCTTCCTCCTCCTCCTCCTCCTCCTCCTCCTTCTTCATCCTCCTACTATTCCTCGTCGTTTCACTATACCACGCATCCAACGCTCTACCTCTCCCTTCGCTCGACCACCTTCCTCTCTCTTTTCTTATTCTCTCTCTCTCTCTCTCTCTCTCTCTCTCTCTCTCGTGTACGTACTTTCGCGTTTTCAACTTCAGAGGCTTCCCACTTCACTTTAGCGATACGCAAAGCGCCTATCCAGCGAGTTTCACTCGAATACTCGACCCTAGCATCGTCCTTATATTCTTTTCTCTCATCCTACTCTTTTTCCACCTCCTCTTCCTTCTCCTCCTCCTCTTTTTCTTCTTCTTCTTCTTCTTTCTCTTTTTTTTTCTAACCCTCCTCCCTCCTTCTCCGTGTCTAACAAACGAGACGATTATATTTCGGCACTCGTTGTCTCCATTTCTCCCTTCCTCCACTTCTTCCTTCTTCGTATTATTCTCTAACGGCGAATACGTCGATGTAAATAAAAAAAAAAAAAAAAAAAAAAAAAAAAAAAAAGAAAAAATAAAGAAGGCCTTTGTAACGCGTCCTCCCATTGCACGACTTACACTACTTTAACGACCCCCCTTTACGTTCTCGCGTACCGGGAATTTTGATCCTTTGTTAATCATTCATTCGGTATGTATATACGAAATATTTCATTTCATATTACTACGTCGAGTTAACTTTAAAGTAGACTCGTCGTGAACAATCATATAGAGAATACGTTATACACAGAGTTATACAATTAAGATACCTTCTAGTTTGTAATTAAGCATTGTAGAAGAGTCATCCTTTACGTTACCTTTCCTTTTCCCAAACACGTTACAACCTCTAAACGGCTTCCTCTTAACTCAGCTCTAGGTAATTTTCAGTACGCTTGGCAGAGGTCATGCTCTTTAATGTTTTCATAAAGAAGCCTAATTTAGAGATTCATCGCGAAGATACACAATGCTGTAAAGAAGAATCTCGCTTAGCCGACTTAGATGACGGGGGTGGGAGGGGAGGGGGAGGGGCTAGCAAGCTAAGGTAGAAAACGTGAAGCCGTGATGGGTTTACCTCGAAATTAGAAAGAGGATTGTACGACCTATGCCGCAGCACCGATGTTTATACATACACGTATATACGTACGTTATCTAAACGTTAAACGCGTACGTTCGAATTCGTTGCACCTGCGAGTTTTTATGCGAAATAATACTAGAGAATAGTACGCGCGCGGCGAGGCAAACGAGCCGTAACTGCACGGTCGAGTAAATTCCACTTTGTGTCTGGTGTTCCACGTTTAAGACGTGTCGAGTTGCGTTAACAAAACGCGCAAGCAAGTGCCGACGATTTACCTAGAAGTACTCTGCTCTCTCTCTCTCTCTCTCTCTCTCTCTCTCTCTCTCTCTCTTTTCAACCATTTACCACTTTCTTGTTATCGCTCTTTCTACCTTTCCCCCGTTCCTTTTAAAGCGTTATTTCCAGCCGAACAAATTCGCAAGCTACAGATGCCACTTACCGTTTTGTAAGCTGTACCTCGTAGAGGTCTCTAGCTTTCTCTCTCTCTCTCTCTCTCTCTCTCTCTCTCTCGCGTTGACTCCTCTTTCCATCGGGGCATAGAAAAAGAAAAATACAAAAATTAAATACAAAGCCAAAGCCGATTCCGCAACTCTCGAGTACTTCGGCGATAACGGACGACTACCAAGGTGTATAAAGGTGTGCGAAAATGTACGGGTTGTGTCGAATGTGAAAACACCTTATAGATGAGATGACGTGGTAAAATAGGTGTTAATCGTGATTACAAAACTTTATCCTTTCCTTCGCTAAGCTAGATAGAAAGAGAGAGAGAGAGAGAGAGAGAGAGAGAGAGAGAGAGAGTGAGGAATGAGGGGAGGGGAGAAAAAGGAGCAAGAAATAAGCGTGTAAAAGCTGTAGTACGAGCAGCAAGCGTCGACGATAAAACCGGACGATAAAAGCTTGCTCATTAAGCAACATTGTGTGAGGGTACTTAACATCCTTCCCTAAAGCTTTAAACTTGTGCACGCACTTTCTTGCACGTGCGTAACACCGATGCGATAACAAGCCCTTTAGAGAAAGTCACGTAATTCGCTTGGATCGTTCTTCAAGTAGTGTCACAAGGAATAACGTCCGACTGTGTTGCCCGTCCGATCGTCGCTGACACGTTTCACTTGCAATGCACGAAGATAAACGAGTGAGTAAGAGAGACAGAGAGAGAGAGAGAGAGAGAGAGAGAGAGATAGGTACGATGATTTTTCATCGACATTTGATTTTTACGAACAATTCGAGTAGGAAGAAAATGAATTATATCGAAAACGAATAACGTCTATATATATATATATATATATATATATATATATATATATACGTATGTACACGATAGAAACACATATGTATGTACATACGTACTACTAGCCGTTACGTCAAGGAAATAAAAATTACCGAAGGCTCTTTTGTAGAAAAACGGAAAAGTCCATTACGGTAGACGATGTAGAAGGTGAATCGAGAAAACGCGACGAGGTAAAACGATGCGTTTTCACGATCGAACGAATTTGTTTTGCTGGTCGTTTTCGACGCCGGTAAAGCCGCTGTCACCGACAGATTTCAAGAGAGAATTAGAACGTCACGTTGGGACAGAAAATTTTCGTAAGCGGACGCTCTTTCCAATTTTACTTGGACTCGCTCGTTCGTTCCAATCTTTTCCATTCTACCTACCTACATTCCTTCCTTCCCTCCTTCTTTCCCTCCTCCCCTCCTTCCTTCCTTCCTTCCTTCCTTCCTTCCTTCCTTCCTTTTGCTCGCTTATCGATTAAGACTCTCATTCAGAGACGGGTAATTTCCTGCGAGCGTAATCATTCCTTACAAAGGGAGTAAAAATACGTTTGAAGGAAGGTGTACGAGGTAAAGGGATAGTGCGTGTGGCCGTATTTAATTAAAACATTCCGGGGATAGCGGAACGCGTGGACGAGGCATCCGATTTCGTGGAAACATAAATCGACAGGCATAAAGCGGTAACCGTCTCTTTTAATAAGTTAACGTAACAAAGGATATTGAAGTTATCTTATAAAATGGTGTGTGTGTGTATATATGTATATATACACACATATATATATCGTACGCTTAATAATGCTAATCATCCTATTTCTAAATATGAGAGAGAACATCAAATTGGAAATTCGAGAAGACGAGCGAGAAATTATTGATATAGATCGTCCATGTATTTTCGAAACTATACGAACACGAGTATCGCTCGAGTAATTACATTTCTATAGGACAACATAATTTTTCGATAGATCACGTTTGCGTTCGAACCTTTGAATATTCCTGAATACGAGAGTTACCGTTAGTTTGCCTCGCACGACGTAGAATCATCCTCGTTTCGATCACCCATATTTTGTCATCGTTTCGATAGCTACAACGATATCCAACGAGCGTAGGATAAAAAAGAAGAAAAGAACAACACAACGGGGAACGAAATAAAAATATACTCACAATTTCGAATTTCGTTCTTGCGACCATTATCGAACAAATTGGATTCCTATTTGTTTCTTTTTTTTTTTTATTTTTTTGTTTCTTGTTCGACAAAATCAAATGCTAATGGTCATTGATCTATACTTAAAATTATCACGTAAATAACATCATAGAAACGTGTATACGTAAAACTGGCACGGTAAATATCGTTGAACGATGTATTTCTGGTCGCAGAAAACAACTGCGTTCTATCACGCGACAGGAATTTGCCGCGAATCGTGCACGATCACGAACGGCGATTAATTTAACGTAGCTAAGCGTATTCACATCGATTTAGTTGGACGTTAATCGATCGACGTTAGCCAAGTCGTATGACTATATAATACATTTTCAAAAGCATCCGCACGATTTTACGCTTTGACGTAATACCGTTTGAAATAACAATTATCGCGCCACGTGTGTGCCAGCATTAAGGAAAGTTTGCTGAAATCCTAATGAATAAATAGTTGAATGCACAAAGGCCGATTACAATTTTGGGTACGTTGAACATTTCCACGAAAGTAGACCGTAGTAATACAGAATGTTGATTATCTAAATACGAATTTAAATTAGCTTCCACCGTGCTATAAGTGTTAAGTACAGTGCGCATCTGCACGGCTCGCAGAGTAAGGGATTACAAGACCATTTTACAAGGGATCCGAGGTATAACTCCACGTTTTTTCTTTTCTTTTCTTTTTTTTTTCAGGCAAAAAGCTAAGAAGAAACTTCTCGCGCGTCTTATCGAGACGACAATAAAATGCTCCTCCCATCCCGGTTTGCTTACCTCTGCCGTCCCCATTTTTTCCTATTTCACTATACAACATACAAACTTGATTGCTATCTTAAATCGGACGAACGTAAGAGGATCTTAAAAAACCAGAGCGGTTCATATTTTACGATTTTTCTCGACGTCGATATCGTTCTCGAAAACATCCACGAGATATATTTGTTAATATCGCTCGTCTCGTTCGACGTCTCGACGATACGCCAATAAACCTTCCTCGAAAGGTAAAGAATAAAGCGATCGCGTGGCGTACGAATCGAAGTCATATTTCACTGTGAAACTGCAAGAAGCATATAGCCAGCATTGTTTCCTAAATCTATCGTCGTCTCTTCTTTCCTCGACGATTCGCGAGTAACTCTTATAACGTTACTCATACAGGAAGAATCGATGGACAAAACGTGCCTCTCTATTATTTTCCAACTGAACTCGTGGATAAGAGACGCGTATGCTCGAGGGTATATTCGTGTGCCTTTGCTTCGAAAATTTGCTGTCTTTTTTTTCTTTTCTCTCTCTCTCTCTCTCTCTCTCTCTCTTTTTTCTATCGAGAAACACTCAAAAAGATTACAGTTGACAAGCAATTTTCCGATATTTTTTTAGCCGGCTTTCCCCCCCTCCCCCCGACCCCCTTGTATACATTACGTATGAATGCATCGTGTTATTCTAATAATCTTTTCTCGATATTCACACCGTATCCTTGTCCTACGCCAATGGCAATGCATACATGCACGTGTGCGCATACGCGTACGTCGATTTTTCTGAAAGCGCATCCATCCGATATTTCAATACCTCTCGACGAGATGGTTGTAGATTGTGTCTCGTGACGGCCGCCGCTCATTCGGCATCTATCTGTGTTATCCTTTCTTCCTGTTCTTCCCTTTTTCTTTTTTTTTTATCCGCTACCACCTCCTCTCACCTCCCGCTCACCTTTTCGCGTCGCCGCTTTTCCTCTTTTCATTTTTTTTTGTTCCTTTCTTTCCTCTCTCTCTCTTTTTTTTTTTATTTCTTTTTCCCCCTTTCTCCTCTTTTCTTTTCCTTTCTATCCTTCTTCTCTCTCTCTCTCTCTCTCTCTTTTTTCTTCCCAATACCACGTGCCTCAAAGCTGAACGACGTCTCCATTCACGGGAGGACCGCATTGTGGCGAGTACGAGGTCACAATGTGTTCCGATATATATGTGTATATATATATATGTATATGCGACGGAGTTAGTGTGCTCGTGATAGTTATTTTATTATTTTAAGAGAAAACGTTTTTTCGAGACTCGACCGAGATACACCGACGAGGAGAGAAAGAGCGCGCGCGCGCGCGCGCACAGACGCGAAAGATCAATAAACTTGTATCGTCGGCACGTTCTCTCGAAAGTTTCGAAATTTCTTCGAAGTTCATCGAATTCGTTTAACGACGTTTCCACAGTTTTCACTATCTTGATTTTCATCGTAAGCTGTGAATATCGAAAACATACTTTTTCTTTTTTTTTTCGAATAAAACCATCGGATAACGATATCGGTTCGATTGTGAAGCTTTTAAAAGGATTAAAAAACAAAAATAAGAAAGAAGAGAAGAGAAGAAAGAGAGAGAGAGAGAGAGAGAGAGAGAGAGAGAGAGAAAAGAAGAAAGGGGGAAAGGAAATAGGAAAAATTACGGGGGCGCATGATTCATGCCGAGTAATAGAAAATTTTTTAATCGACTACCAACATGCGATTTTCCCTTACGATATCAACGGGAAGAGCAACCAAGTAGATATACGTTTAGAACTTGGTTGCTGGCTCGTTTTTCCTCGAAAGGTGTCGTGCGTGCTCTTCCGAGGAATCACGTGCGCGAACTAATTTCCCTGGTACACGCTCGCTCGGCTCCATCCTGAGTTCGCAGCTTGCAAGCTCGCCTTGCGGAAACGTGCTAAGAAATTCTTATATACCCGATCGCATTAAGGACAGTCATCGATAACGGAACGGTTTACGAAGAGCACGAGGGAAATATTAATCGAATGGGATCTTGCTAAATCAATGTTTCCCATCCCCCTCTCTCTCTCTCTCTCTCTCTCTCTCTCTCTCTCTCTATTTATCCATTTCTCTTTTGGTTAGAGACAATTTAAACAAAAATTATGATTACGGCCGAAAGTCACGAACGTGCGATCATTATAAACACGAGTAGTCCAATTTATTATTTTCCAGTTTGGACGATAGATCACCGAGTGAACTCGTACGTCATCGGCTCGTATCGCACGGCCCATTGTTTTCATCGAAAAGAGAGAACGAGAGAGACAGAGAGAGAGAGAGAGAGAGAGAGAGAGAGAGGGAGGGACAGGAAAAAGAGATAGAGAGATAGAGATAAAAGGCGGGGAGAGATTTTCAGGACGGTAAATTTTTGCGAACGCATAAGCGTGCATGTTGACGCATACAGATTTCTGCACGGTCCGTTCCAATTAACCCCTCTCTCTCACTCTCTCTCTCCCTCTCTCTCTCTCTCTCTCTCTTTCTATCTCCGTCCCTATACACACGACCTTCCGCTCTGCCGCGAACGTCCGAGGGACGATTTTTGCGCCCCATTACGCGACGCATTGTGCGGACGAAAGCGGGAATTGCGGTGGATGTTAATAAAAAATTCACCAGCCCGGAACGTACAGGGTAGATATATTTTAGTCTGGTGCCGAGCCGAAGACACGTTGTATTGAGGGTATCGAATCCTTCAATACCATGAACCACCAAAATTTTGATTTCCGATCTTCGAATCGCTAATACGACGACAAAAAGATATTCGAAAGCAAGGATCGACTCGTATCGTTTCCGAGACTTATCGATGAAGACAACGTTTACGATCCTTCACTTTTGCGTACACAGGCCCTGAGATTTACACTTTTGTTTTAAAAAAAAATTTTTTTTTCTTTTTTTTTTTTGGGGGGGGGGGTATAGAAACTCCGTTTACTCTTCACGTAGCGAAGACCCTTTCGATACTAAGGGCGGATGAGCAATGTCCCTGTAAAAAGAGGGTCGAAACGCTCGATGTTTGCCCTCGACGAGATTCTCAAAGTACCCCATTTGACCTCACCTTCGTTGTCGTCATCGTTGTCGGTCGTCGTGAGAAGAGAAGCACGTACGCGTTCGCTTCGTATCGTGTGTGTATGTATGTATCTATGCGTGTATCTGTCTGTCTCTCTCTCTCTCTCTCTCTCTCTCTTTCTCTCTCTCTCACAGAGAGAGAGAGAGAGAGAGAGAGAGAGACACGATCGAGTGAATTCTCGGTTCGAAGGACAGAAGCGGTAAACACTCGCGTACAAGGTGTGAGCTTCACGACGCTCCAAGTCGATCGTTTAATCGACGCTACTCGAGATTAGCGGCCACCCGGCGCTAATGTGCGCCACTCTCTACTCTACGGTGCCATTAAGCGCGTACTTAACACAGTGAACGCCTACAGGGAGAACGTTAAAGCCGAAGGAGCGAACAAACCGGAGATACCGAGGAGAGAGACAGAGATAGATAGAAAGAGATAGAGAGATAGAGAGAGAGAGAGAGAGAGAGAGAGAGAACAGATGCCAACTGAAAGCCCTTTCCTGGCCAGTTCTCGCGATCTAAGGGAGAAAGAGAATCCTTTACTACCTTGAATTGACAAATCCGTTTAACCATTCCCTTCATTTCCTCCCTTTCTCTCTATCTTTATCTCTTTTTCTTTATCTCTCTCTCTCTCTATCTTTCTCTCTCTCTCTCTCTCTCTCTCTCTCTGTCTATCTATTTCTCTATTTAGCTATCTTATCTTACATCTTATCACAACATTTCATGAATTCTAACATCAAGGATATTTAAACTTTAGAAACCTCAACGACAACTTGGTTTTGGTATATGGATATTTTCTTTTATAGGTGTGTGTGTGTGTGTGTGTGTGTGTGTGTATGTGTGTGTATATATATATGTACATGTATATTTAAGTGCGCATAAAAACCGATGGTCTCATTAAGAAAGACAAAGGGGACCCGTTCCTTTTTAACTTTTTGCGATCCCACTTTTAGACTCTCCCGACGCCGGACTCCTCGTCCGACATTAAGAAGTCTGCCCGCACGTAAAGGATTTAATTTTTTAATAGGACATGGTAAATAAAGGAAAACGTACGTACTTTGAAGTAATAACTAAACTCCTAGACGGCGTAGGAACGATGTGGTTACGTAATTACGTAATTACGGAACAATAGTCGCTTAGATAATTAATATGAGCGACGCGATCACGACTTACACACATATATATATATATATATATATATATATATATATATATATATATATATAAATTTAATAAAATACTGTATGAACACACAATCACACAATATTAACACTAAATATTTTTATTCATTCAAATTACTAATAACCAAATTTAATAAAATACTGTATGAACACACAATCACACAATATTAACACTAAATATTTTTATATTTATATATGTATATATAAAAGAAAATATAATTATAAATACATATAAATATACATATAAATAAATAAATAAATTATATATACATATATAATTATATATGTATATATAAAAGAAAAGAAATCAAAAATTGTATTACGTAAATTAGATCGATTCGTTTATTATAAATCCAACACTATTTTTGTTGATCGAATATTAAAAAAAAAAAAAAAAGAAAAAGAAATGAAAGATTGAATTGAAAAATATAAAAGTAACGAAACTTTGAGTGTATTCGTCGTTCTTTGAAAAAGAAAAATATATATATATATTCTTCTTGATGGATAAACGTTCGCTTTAAAAAGAATTTCATCCTTCACGGAAGGAGGAAAGGAGAGCAATTGGTAGACAAGAAGTTAACGCCCGTCTCGTTCCTCCTCCTCCTCCTCCTCCTCCTCTTCTTCCTCTTCCACCACCATCACCACCACCACCACCGCCAGCTCCTTCTATCCGTACAATTGTACACGCCTACCCCTAACCATCCGTACACCAAGTGTTTATTTAGCTTAACACTTGCTAATGCCTCCCCCATGGCACTCCACGAACTGTTTATACTTCGGTTGCCGCTGCTCCTCCGCTACTCGAGAACGGCAAAACGGGGGGCTGGGAGGCCACTGTCGCTTCCTCGAGCTTTCCAAGAGGTAGAAAAGTGGTTGGAGGATGAGAATGAGAATGAGGATGAGGACGAGGATGAGGATGAGGATGAAGAAAGGGGGAACACGATGGAAACCGAAACAAGGGATTCCTTCGGATAAGGAACGCGACCGGCACGACATTCGCTTGCTTTCATGTTTGCCTCCTTGAAAATCCTTCGACGTAAAATGCCTCAGGAGGTGGAGCTTGAATTAAGTTAGCCTCGACTCGAGAAGTCGACAAACCGCCTCGTTACCTCTCCGCAAACTTATTTTATACTCTCTTTCGAATGAAAGACAAAGAGAGAGAGAGAGAGAGAGAGAGAGAGAGAGAAAAAGAGAGCGTGAGAAAAAGAAAGAGAAAGATAGAGAGAGAAAAGATTAAAAGTATTTATGTCTATCGGACGTACGAAGTTTCGATTTCGAATGGGAAACATATTTTATCTTCTACAAGTTATCTCCAAGAAATAATCCCTGGTTATATCTAAAGAAGCCCGATAATTGACTAATCTTTCTAATACCAACGAACGAGAAATTATCATCCAGTCGTTCCCATTATTCGATCTTCGCTATTATAATAATCTTCGTTAATCTCGATATATAATCCCGTTAATAATCGGTATTAATGAACGATTAAACTTTTCGGAGTGGTTCGAAAGCAGGCGTTTAATATTATAAGTTACGCCAATGTTTTCGAATTTTAATGGAAATTTCGATCGTTCTCCGTACGTACGTAGAAGGAAAAAGAAAAAGAGATTCGAAATTATCATTTGCGATAAGTTTTTAGTAAGTTCCCGACGATAGAGGAAGCTCTTAACAAGCGCGAAGATGTACTACGGGAAAGCGAGGTCAAACAAATAATACGATCTAGGAGAAGGGAACAGCGTTCGTCTAATAATAGATAGGCTTCGCGTTAGCTCTTGTAATCTACGAGTGGTAACCGAAATAGAAGGACCGAAAAGGGGAAGAGGGATAAAGTGTGCGCGTTAGTTTCAAAGCCCGTTCTTCCGAATGATTCGTCCGGACGAAACCTCCAATAAAAATCTTTCAATTAAAATTACAATTAAATCTTCGACGAACTCTCGGAAGGGGAGAGCTCGACGGAATAAAGAAAAAAAAAAGAAAAAAAGGATAAAAAAAAACAAATTATAACAATCGTATCGGTAATTTAAGAAAAAAAAAAAAAAATATCTATATTCGATATCAATCGCGCGAGCGACGAATAGAAATCTCGTACGTTCGATTTAATAAACGTTGAAATTTCCATACCCGTACAAATATAACGGAATCTAAATTAGAATTGTAAATGGCAATGCGTTCTCTGTTACAATACGTCATGCGCTACGATCGTTGATGCACGATAAATGGTTGGTCAGGTATTTCCAAGGGCTTGTCGGAAAAGTCAAGTCGCAAAAGAAGAAAACGATTAACTACCGGAAATACGAGGAACGTTGAAACGTAGTAACGTTTGATCGTACGGGAAGATCAAAGTTGAAAAATCTGTCATAGTAATAACGTGTATGAACGCGAAAGACGATTCGGGAATTTTCACCGTCGACAAACTTTTCGTAACTTCTTTTTTTCTTTTCTCCCTTTCCTTTTGGTTTTATCCATCGAGATGAAAGAAAAGTTAAAAATCAAAAAAAAAAATATCCGTTCTCGTTCCCTCTCTCTCTCTCTCTTTCTAAAAAAAATAAAAAAAATAAATGAAGAAATACGTGGAAGCAGGATATTTTTATGTTGATTTGGATGCACTAGTCAAAACGACGTTGAGCTTCGGATTTAAGTAAAACTCGTTGAACGATGTACGAGCCGTCTCGCTTCTCGCTTATAAGCAAATCAGATTACCCCTTTCGCTACGTCGAAAGAGAGAGAGAGAGAGAGAGAGAGAGAGAGAGAGAGAGAGAGAGAGAGAGAGAGAGAGAGAGAGAGTGAGTGAGAGAGATAGAGAGAGGAGTTTTTAACTTTCTCTCTCCTTCTCTCTCTCTCTCTCTCTCTCTCTCTCTCTCTCTCTCTCTCTTTCCTTCAAACGTTTCCGCTGTACAGTATGTCGCGAGCTTCTATCTTCTATTAATCTCATACATTTCTTTCGTAGGACGCGAAAAAGCGGAAATTCCATTCTAGTAAATTACATTCCCATCCGCTT
>OU426993.1:20554717-20572217 GCA_911387935.1 Dolichovespula saxonica | reverse complement strand
TATCTCAATGATATCCCACGTATATTCTCTCGTATAAAAAATAATTTTACTGCGCGATGGCTTTAATATCTTATCCTTCTTATACTAGTATTATTATTATTGTTGTTATTATTATTATCATCATTATTATTATAATTATTATTATTATTATTATTATTATTATTATCGAAAAAGCTCTACGCATCCAGAGTATTTTCAGATTTACTTTACGGACCATGAATATTTCTTAATCTCTAAATAAGTACGTACTCGTTACATAATGCCATACTTTAAGGTTTTTTCGAATTTTCGTTAAGGCGATTTCGGTCCTCGTCAAATTTATGAGATTAACGGATAATGAGTTTAAGTTTGAAATCGTATAGGACCTACTGCGACGGTATATATTTTTTATTCGTCCTGTGTAACGATCGTATATACGTATATATATATATATATAAAAGAAAAAAAAAAAAAGAAAAACAGAAAGAATGAAAACAACAAAAACGTTGACACATATATGTTCGCGAACAAAGATCGTATCTAGCTTTCATTCGCAAATGAAATTCCGATTTTGTTTATTCACCTTCGAGGCCTAGATTATACCTCTCTTCTTCTATTAACCGACCTATTCCGGTCCCGATTGTTCCAGATAATCGGAGTTCCGCTATAATGCAATACAAAGAGCGATGACCGCGATTGATTACTTCTCTAACATTCACGCCCGCTTTGAATCCTGCATTATTTACGGTCTTATAATCGATGTAAACGATCGCATCCCTAAAATCATTTTGTCCATCTATGGCGATTTAAAACGATTCATTTTGAGATGTAAATGACACATATACTTGTATACATACTTTGATGAAATCAATCGAAAGGATTTAGGACGGTGTGTCAAGTAGAAAAGATTGAAACGAAATTCTTCCTTTGTGAAAGACCGAAGGATCTTCGTTCGTCGTTCGTCGTTCGTCGTTTTCAAACGGGTGTCTCGAAATTCTTTCCCGCGTAATGAACTCGGTCGTTTGCACGCGATCAACGTCGCGAGTCTTCTCTGTTTTCAGGTGATTTATCGCGAATACCTTTCGACGTCACAGCCACGGTTCCGTGCATAATTCGGCCTCTGCATTCGCTCGGATTCTCGTGATATTCTCGCGAATAATTTTGCGATTTATCACGGTCATTGTCGAGCGGAGAAACACGCCAGTCCGTTTCGAATTAGTTCATTTAATCGACGCTAATCGCTTTCACCGTCGAACATCATTCGTACGAAGAATATTACGTTGGTTAACTGTAGACCCTCCCCCCTCCCTCCCTCCGACCCATCCCTCTCTTGTTCCTCGTCCGAACGAGATAACAAGTACGACGGGCCTTAAGTCCCGACAAAATTACCGATAAGTAATCTCACATCGATCGATTTTACCATCTACTAATTATATCCGTTCGATAAAAATCACGATAATTATTCTTTCGAGAAAATATAATTCTTCCTCGTTACGTTTTACGTTTCAATCGTAACGTCGAGGTGAAAACGATCGGACGGCGATGGTTTAACATCGATCACGAAGATTACTTAATCTTTTCACGGCACGCCTCAAACGATTACGCTAGAATAAGCAAGAATCCATCTCACGAGCCGAGATTGGCGGATGGACTGCGTGGATATGGGATGGTGTGTAAGGTGGGGTGAGGGAAGGGAGGTCGGTGAGTAGGTTGGGGGGGGGGGTAGGAAGCATCGATAGACAAGGTTGTACCATTTACGAGGCACGTCGGTACGAACCCGTTCGAGGGAATCCAAGCAAAAGTGTAATACACAGGACCGACAGAGAATGAATTCCGCTCGGGGCCATACGCAATCGGGTTGTAAATAAATTTTACTGCGCCCGCTCGCTACGCGCAATTGGGATATATTTTGTAGAATCGAATCGTGGCCATAACAGCTGCCTAAAAAAAAAAAAAAAAAAAGAAAAAAAAGAAAAAAAGAGAGAAGACAAAAATTTCAAAATAAATAAATACCGCGCTTTCGTATCCGCCGTGTGACGAAACGCGGACGTACCGACGATTATTCACTGATTAAAATGGTACCGTAGGAAAATGAAGTTTCACGGTTACGAGTACGAGTTTTCCGTGTTAGCCCTACCGATAAAATACGTTCGTTCGTGATTTACACGTTGTTGCTTTTCCAACAAAGTGACAAACGATTTTCGCGTTTTCTCGTCGTTAAAGAAAAAAAAGGCCAAGCGCGCGCGCGCCCACTCGCACGCGCGCACACGAAAAAAAGAACAAAACGAGACCAAACAAAAAAAAAAAAAAAAACAGAACGTCGAGTATATCGATGGACTATAGGGATCGAAAAACGCGAATTTTTTTCCTGGTCACTTTTGTAATTTTTTTGTCGTTCTTTTCTTTTTTTTTTATATATATATTTTTCGTTTGAAACGAAAGAAATTCGAGGAAGTAAACGATGTCGACGGTTTCGTAATACCACGACATATCGGGAGGATTAGGTCGTAGGATCGTATAGCACGGTTTTCAAAGAAACGAACGTTCTGTTCTCAATGCCGTGAAAAAATGCCGAACGAAAAATTCGATGGATTACATTTACGAGACGATTCTTGCGATAAGATCGGTAAATGTGGGGAGGGGGAGAAAAAAGGGGAGGAATTTAACGGATTTCGGGATAGCAACCGGATCGTTCGAATAATCTAACGGCGTCGTTACAGGCGAAATAAAGTGGCCGAGTAAAAGCGGTCGATCGTTAACATCGTATCGTGAATACTCATCCGTACGACCGATATTAATCTGCATATGCGATTAAATATCTGTTGACTTGGTCAGTAATCAGGAACGCACCGAATATGATAGTCCATCGGTATGTACATAGACTCGATTACCGATCGAATAATCGAAGCCGTTCGAAACGGTCGAGTCGCTTCCTGCGAACTGGAAATGATTATCCGGCTCGCACAAAGGTGCAAATTCACGGAGTCATAATAACGCTCTGTAAGCTCTTTGCTAATAGTTTTCGAAATAACTAAGCAAATATACGTCTATACGCCGTTGAATAATGGATTCTATCATCGTCGAATACGCGTCGGTAAGGTACGAAGTATCGTCGTATACGCTTATACAACGCGATTTCTTGGACGATTTCTCGTCGCGAGAGTCGAACAGGGTCGAGGAGATAAATAATAAATACGTCCGATCGTGCAACGAGAAAGAAAAAAAGGGTATTATTTCGATAAACGTTAGAAAGAACGAGACGGATGATATCTCGACTATCTCTCTCTCTCTCTCTCTCTCTCCCTCTCTCTCTTATTTCTAGTGCAATGACTTTTACCGAGCAAACCGATACAACCGAGAAGAAAGGAGAAAGGTGGAAATTGTCTGAACGATGCGGCGAGCGAATAACCAAGTCCATTGCGGCTGGAAGAGGATAGGGAAGTATGGGGGATTGGAAGGGTGGCGGGAGGGGAGGTCGAGTGCAATAGGTGGGTGGACGGTTGGTCGGCCGGAGAGAAGTACGGGGATGGGTTTGGGGGACGGGGTGAAGAGCGACGTAAACGGAGGGAGGAGGTAAAGCTGGACATCGGTTTGACGTCGGCTTTGACGTCCCTACTCGACATCGCGTGCAACGTCACGATGGTAGGTCTCTACCCTCTGCTCTGATCTCCCCTACCCTCCAACAATCCCCATACCCGTTAGGTAGGTAGGTAGGTAGGTAGGTAGATAGGTAGGTAGGTAGGTACCTACCTACCGTTGGAAATGCCAACGGCGTCGATGTACCACCAGCGTGGCATCGATGAATCAAGTAACTGCCGTGGCTACTGTTGCAGCTTCGAAAGCCACGTCCACGTGACCGGCGTCATGGCCGAGCGAACGGGGAGGAGGAGGAGGAGGAGGAGGAGGAGGAGGAGGAGGAGGGAAAGGGCAGGAGTGGCAACGCGCTATTTGTTATTTTACTCTTTCGGCGACGCGTTCATTAATCAACCTCGCCGCTACGTTTGCCCGTCGTTCTGCATTTTTCACCGTGCCAGCAACGCGCGACGTGCCGCCCGGTACTCCGCTCTTTTTCATCCCTCTCTTTTTCCTTCTACATCCTCCCCCCGCCCACCTCCCCTACCGGCTCACGCCAACTTTTCTTTTCCCTCTTACCGCCTCGATCGACTCCTCTCTCTCTCTCTCTCTCTCTCTCTCTCTCTCTCTCTCTCTCTTTTTCTCCATCTATCTATCTATCTATCTATCTCTCTCGTTTCCTCCTTCTCGTGCACGCCTCCTTCCCTCCCTACCTCTTATTCTTCTTCCCCTCCCCGTCAACCCGCCCAATATGCACGCACGAAGACCGATGAACTTACGAAAGAAAAAACTCTTTTATGTACAGCCGATCGATTTGCCAGGGTAAAATGCAAACAAAGGGTAATCTAGATAAACCGACTAAGATGGCCATCTTTTGCCTCTTTCTCCCTTCACCCACCCACCCACTCACCCACCCACAACCCCCCGATCCCTTGGAAAAATTCTCCCTCTCGCTCATTCGTTAATTCGTACGAACTCTATCGAACATTTAATCGACATTGTACGTACTTCGATCGATGATATTTCCGTTCATCCTCGTATCGAAAAAAAAAAAAAATCGTATTTCCCGATCCAATCGATGCAGTACGATAACAATGATAATTCCAAAGAGAGTAGTGTTGTTCGATGAAAGTGCCATCGTTGTTATTTTATCTCCTTGTAACGGATAAATTCGACGTACGCGCATTTTACGATGCTTACGATTGCATCGGTCCGTTATAAAATCAAGAGGGTGGTCGAGCGGGGAAAAGCGGGGAGAAGGGAAAGAGAGAGGCAAAGGGAAATATGGAAAAATGGAAAAATTCTTAAAGTGATATCCTTCCTCGGTTGAACTTTCGAGTACCATCAGTTATAAGTCGATATAATATTGGTGTTAACGAGAAAGGGATAGAAATCGATGATCTTGTAAGATATAATAAGAATCGTTAGAGATCCTTGAATTATTGTTAACACATCGTATATATTTACAACTACGAATCGTTCGTTGCTTACGCGCACGTACACGAGTACGTCGTATTTCGTTAATATTGACAATTAAAATTCGAATTAAAGTCTGTACTTGAAAGTGATCTGAGATCTCTTCGAAATGAATTTGCAATGAATTTGCAATGAAACCGTTCGCTTGCAGAATTTTTCATGGTATTCCGTGACTGATGCTTTTTACGAGAGACAGCTGAATTTCATCTTTGCTTTAACGGTATGTATGTACAGCTAATCGTTAAACAGCCCGCGGCATAACGAGAGCATGAATGCGAATATACCAGCGGTTTGCTTTTGACCGGTATCTCGCTCCTTCCCTTATCATATTTTTCACAGAGCGTTATACATAACAGGTTAATAACGAAACGGCTGTTCATCGAAGCGAAAATCAATCACTTCGGGTGGACCGATTCTCTATGCATGAAAAGGATACTGACGAGATTCTTTTGATAAGCCTCTCAAAAATGTTATCCAATTAAATAACGGATAACTAAAATATCGAACGATACATCCGCCCCGATACCCGACATTCTTAACGAAATATAATACGATTATTTATTATTCTTTTATAAAAGGACTTATCCGCTATCCCAAAAGAATCGCCGATACGTCAGTTTTATTTATAATGAAAAACAATCGGATATATCACTCTTAATTAAGGAAACAGCTGGGAAATAATTTATTACTGCGTTGCGTACCTCGAACGAATAATCTAACTCGATAAGAGCGGATGGAGTTGGAGGGGTGGAGGTTTGGGAGGGCGAAAGAGAAATAAAGTTAAAAAGAAAAAAAATACAAAAAAAAAATGAAAATGAAAAAGAAGCACAGGAAAAAAAAAAAGATTGAAAGAAAATGAAAACCTTCCGATCGAGTTGTCCCTGTTTTATTATTCATCTCCTGTATCCCAAATGATTGTCACGATGCATATTGCATATAATATGCGGAACCAATTGTTCCACAGATGAGCTATTATCCGGAAAATAAACGGTCCGCTACCCTTGGTTGGCTTGATTTACGATACGCGCCTCGCTTAAAATACAAAATACATTTACAAAATTGCGATGCGATTTAATATACATATATTCTTTCTGAACGATTAAATGTGGTATCTCTCTATGAACGAAATGAGGAACGAGTTATCTTATATATATATATATATATATATATATATATATATATATATAAAAGAACAAACAAAACAAAAAGATAGAAAGAAATAAAAAAAAAAATAAAGAAAGAAAAAAGAAAAGGAAACTATCCCACGTTGTATCCCTATTCACGAATGGTTACAATACGCTTTACCATCTGGCTGACCACATATCGGTAATATCTACTGCGGTTGTATAACGTCAGGCTATTGCTACGAATCTCGAATATTTCCATAAAATTCTCTCTCCTTCGATTCTTGATATATATGTGTGTGTGTGTGTGTGTGTGTGTGTGTGTGTGTGTGTGTGTGTGTGTATGTATATATGTAAACATAGACCGTATGATAGACGTCGATTATATCGAATCTATTATAAACAACAATTGTATTCTCTTAGGTGAGCAATCGTTTTACAAATCCTTGATTAAAAGGTAGATTCGGATGAGAGAGAAAGAGAGAGAGAGAGAGAGAGAGAGAGAGAGAGAGAGAGATAAAGAGAAAGAGAGACAGCAAGAAGCTAGTAACCCATGAAAAAAGGGATCGGCTTTATTCGAGGAACGGATACCCGTCAAAGTATCGTTGGATTGCGTAGATTAAAAAAGAGTAAAAAGGAGAAAAAGAAAACAAGGACAACGGTAAACGATTCGTGCTTGGAAAATCCATTCCTCTGGTTCGGTTGGTCGGCCGAACGTAACGAGAATTTCGTGTACAAATGGGGAATTCGCGTGCACCGCTTTGTATCATCCTAAACATCATGCGTTCTAGGCTTTAGCCAGTACTCGTTTACTACTACATACGCAGACACGGAAGAGAAATGAAGAGGGAGAAAGAGAGAGAGAGAGAGAGAGAGAGAGAGAGAGAGAGAGAGAGAGAGAGAAAGAGAGAGTAATACGTCGTTCGTGCCGAACGGTGAAGCAAATCTGTAACAGATATATATCAGTGAGAAGTAGAGAGAGAGAGAGAGAGAGAGAGAGAGAGAGAGAGAGAGAGAGAGAGAACGTATGAGAGGAGAAAGAGAGGGGAAGAGGGAGAGGATAGAAACCGAGAGTATAGTGCAAACTCGTAGTAGAAATGTATTAAGTGCCGTAGGCGTTTCCAGAACGGTACGCTACGTCACAGATAATCTGGAAGCTGCGTTGCGGTTTGATAAACTTCACTGCGTTGTAATAATCGCGCCACTGTACTACCATCGTCATCCTATCAAAGCTCGAATGCAAGCAAGAAGCGTCAAGATTAATCGTTATATTCTCGGCTACAATCGTTCCTTCCTTCCTTCCCTCCCTCCTTCCTAACTCCCACCCTCGTTATTATATTACACAATTAATTAATAAACTCGACGAATATAAAAAGATTATATGGAATTATATCTAAATTATAAATATATATTTAATTAAAAAATATATATATATATATATATATATATATATATATATATATATAAAGACATAATTTAAAAAAAAATATATATATATACATATATAAAGACATTTATTTATTATAATTTATTCAAAATACAATCAATTTATATCATAATAATTGTTAATACGTTCGGTATGTATCTTTAACTCTTGGATGACTTAAACGTTTAATGCGTTGAAAAATAAGAGACCTCATAAAAATTCGATACTCTTAAACGATCAACCACATTTTTTTGTTCATTCTCATATCAAACATAAGAATTTATCTTTTCCAAATGAATGCTCCCTTTGCCGTTTACGCGGCATACCAATGGGGTATACGTTTGAACTTTGCGTAACGATGTTGGTCAGTTCTCAAAGCGAGCAACGTCCTTTTCTTTAGTAGGAATAAGGCAAATCTACGAATGAAGAGAATAGGAAGAGCGTTGTCATAAAAATATTCTCGTTGTCTTCATATATATTTACAGGGAACTAATATTTTCTCGTCGAATAAGAGAAAGTTTGTTTCGGTAAAAAGGTTATCGACTTTCGTAATTTCTTCCTTAGAAGTAGCAGTACGAGCTGATTTCTTCTTCTTTTTCTTCATCCACCTTCCCTCTCTTTCTCTCTCTCTCTCTCTCTCTCTCTCCGTCTTTCTCTCCGTCTTTTCGAACAGAGAAATATTATTCCATTTTCTTCGTGCAGGTTGTAACCATCCACGGAGGATCGTTCAAAGCCGTTGTTTCCTTCCATTTCTTCCGTTCCACCACTTTTACTCTGCTACAACCTCCGACTCCCACCCTCATCTCACTCCACCTCCACCTCCACCTCCAACTCCACCTCCTCCTCCTCCTCCTCCTCTTCTCCCCTTTGCTTTATCCTCCGTGATTCTTCCTTTTCGTAGTCGTAACCGTGCGCGCATGTCCAAAAAAGAGCAGATAGCAATGCGCGTGCACGCACACTCGAACTCTCAACAGCATACGCTTTTTATAGTCCTGTAGCTGCAGGGATTTATATGAAAAAAAAAGGAAAAAAAGAAAGAAGTAAAAAGAGAGAGAGAGAGAGAGAGAGAGAAACGCAAGAGGAAACGAGTTGCGCATTGCGAACGATAATTACGTACTTTATGATATAACAATCCTGGAAACATCCTCCTTCAATTGATTTCTTATGATATACCCCGATCCTTTTTATGTTTCGAATATTCATAATATACATGCATACACGTACGTACGTACGTACGTATACGCATACCTCACTTTTCTATTACAAACGAGAAAATACTTACCTCTGCAAATACGTGTATATTCGTATACCATTGTCACAATTTAATACGTTCGAATGTATAACGATCGAATACAAAATATAACGAGATAACGAGATATAAAAGGATCGTCGAATGTACAACGTATGTTTATTTCAGTTCGTTTTAAAAATACCATATGACAACGTCAAATTAACTCGAGAAGATTATTGAACATCGTGATCTATGTTTTGTTTCCTTTATTTTTTTTTTATGTATTTTCTTTTTTTATTTTTCACTAATTCGATCATGGCCTACTATAAACGACAATATGGGACGTGGAATTGACTAATCTCTGCCGTTTCAATTTACGAACGTATACCAATTCGTAATTCGTTTAATAATTACCAGGGTTTTGAAGAATCAATGATAAGCCGATAAAGATAGAAATGATAAATGTCCACGTCAAATACGTTTACCCGTTTCTGAAAATATTCTTATAATTAGATAGACAATCTGCCGGTTGAAAATGAAGCCGATAATCTTCTTCGCCCGCGAAAGTTTTTAATCAGATATAATGAAAATTTCATTTTCATTCTCAGGTAATCAATTATGAAGCGAGACATTTGCAGATACATACATACATATATATATATATATATATATATATATATATATATATATATATATATATATATATACACACACACACACTTTTGACGTTAACACTCTTTTCCTCTAAAACTTTTCCATTTGGTTCTGTTTTCAGTGCGAGAAGTTACGTTGTCCGAACTCAGGGACTCAATGGCGAGGTTACGAGACAGAGTAAAGCTAGTATGCAGAACGAGGGGATCGCCGCCCCCAAGAGTGCACTGGCTTAAAGACGGCATACCACTGCACCCAAGAAGAGGACTCAAAATCCAACACAAAAGGTAAGGGCCGTGGTTTTGCGGCATCGTCATCTTCGAAACTTTCGCTCGGCGCGAATTTTGGCCGCCGATAAAAACGAAGTACTTTTAATAACAGTCGAGAACATGCGATACATTTTTTTTTGTCTTTTTTTTACATATACATACATATATATATATATATATATATATCAATATTTACACCAGCTGTTTCATATTTACGTAAAACTACTCAACGATAAACAAAACGATATCGCACAACACAACAACGTTCGCGAGTTTTTCGAATTTACGATAAACCTTCGTGTGTTTACGATCGTCCGATATCGCTTCGTAAAGCTACGTCGTAAGTTTTTAAAGATGGAACACAAAAACGATGAAATATCTTTAGACGTTAGACTTCCGCATAAAAATGTACATTTATTTATAGCCGGATATAGTCAAGTTTGATTGCCGCATTGCATGTTTTCCTTTTTGAGTAACATTCGTACGATAACTTGTAATACACGTTAACAGGTTCAACGTCGATCTAACGATACCTCAACAAATCACGTTACATGTGTAGTTCTCGTTCCTCTAATGATAACACCGATTGATCCTTCACTATTGCTTGCTTTACGTCGAATTAATCGCTTCCGGATTGATCGATAGTGTGAGCCCGGCAAGCAAAGGAAAATAAAAGATAAAAACAAAACAAAATAAAAAGAAAAAGAATAGGAACCAATATTCACACTTATATATACATATATAATATATATATATATTTTCGTCCAAAATTTCATTCTATAAAATCGGATTAATTCGTCCGATTAAAACTAATATATATATATATATATATATATATATATATATATATATATATATTAATTATATTGTCACAGATAAAATAAACAGATAGCGTGTAAAATATAGATTATGGAAGAACCTTATTTTTTTTTTTTTATATATAAAGAAACTATAATACTTACATTAAAACGAAAATAGAAGCGAAGTTTAAAGCTCGTCCGTTAAACGTTGATCCCAAAGGATGTTCGCTCCGTTACGATCTGTCTACGACTGACTCGCTGAACGAAACAAAGGGTCACAGTAACTCAGAGAGGGAAGAAGAAAAAGATACACAGAGAACTGTTTATATGTATATATAAATATAGATATGTATATATGTATATCTCCGCACGATGATCAAGGAGAAATTTGTCTAATGTAAATAGTTTCCAATAACGTCCTATATTCAATATCCCTCTCTCTCTCTCTCTCTCTCTCTCTTTCTCTCTTTCTCTCTTTCTATCTCTCTATCTCTCCTACTCTTTCTTCTCTTCGTACGTCCGTAATCAATCATAATTTCGGACAAAGTTCATTGGACAAAATTTTTCATCAATTATAATCAGCCGGTTAGTTGCATGGTCGTTCGCAATCCATCATATAACTTCAATTATAAGTATATCGTATAATAGGTACGCGTTGCGATTAAAAATTTTCTCTTCCCATGAGTCCTCTTCTGACCATGTTATCGCGTTAAGCGATTAGCGAAGGGGAAGTTTCTAATGGCTGATATACGCGCTTTGGACGACCGATCGTGAGCACGCGATAAATTTACTTCTCGCTTTCTTCTCGACCCTTCACACCCTCTCTTCCTATCTTTCCATCCCACTCTACGTTGCTCTCTCTCTCTCTCTCTCTCTCTCTCTCTCTCTCTCTCTCTCTCTCTCTCAATCTCTATTTATCTCGCTCTCGCTCACTCTTCGTCGCCGGCGTCCTCGTCGTCGTCCTTTCTCTCGGCGGATCGCGCAGTGGTCACACCACCGATCCAACAGAAATTACTCTTCTCCCGGCTTAAGAACGATTTTTCTAACGCTCAGCTCTACGAGTTTAGTCTCGCATGAGCTCGCATAATTAATCATCCAGTATTAATCACGATCGTAATACGTTAGTTCCTGAGTTAAGTATTCGCATTATATCGTAGATGGGAATTTATTTTCTTTTAAATAAAGACGAAACAACGGCTTCTACGAAAAAAAAAAAAAAAATATATATATATATATATAATATACATAATATACATACGTTTCTTTTTCCAACGAGTTAATTACGGCTGTCCAAACCTTTTCGAAAAATGATATTACAAAAATTTGTTTTGTCGCATTAACGAATGTGAACAGTTCCATTGGATGAAAATATATCTACTAAATCGATCGCTTGATTATAACCTTTCGCAGTACATAATCGTTTTCTTCGACATTTTCGTTTGTCCTCGTCGTTCTTGTCACTTTCCACGTGTTCACAAAGATTTTATAAAGTATATCGATTTAATGGTATTTCACGGTCGAACGGCTCGTCCTCGTAGCCAACTTTTAATAGCATTTCCAAGAGATACTTATCGAACTCGCGAAAAGTTTCAACGGCTATGGCGCTACGTAGAGACGTGGAAAAATGTGATGGCTTTCGGAATGTACGAGAATCCCTTTTCTCCTACCCCGTGATCTCGCCAAAACCACATTTGGATTTATTTTCCGAATGTTTGATGATAAAAAAAGAAAAAAAAGAAGAAGAAGAAAGAAAGAAGCATCGTACGCCTCCTCTCACCCTTCGAACGTTAATTCCAAAGGAATGACTCGTCGTTCTCTTTGAATTTTTTTCTTCCTTCTTTTTTTTTGTATTTTTCTTTCTTTTTTTTTTTTTTTTTTTTTTTTTTTCTTCTAATTAGATAAACCACTATCGTTCAAGAAAATTATCTTTCGCGATTTTAATCAAAAGTACAAAGTATATGAGAATGCCTTTTTGTCTTTTTCGTTTGTACATTTATTAAATTTATAAATTTCAAAGATTTATTCAACACGATTGTCGAATCGAGAACGAAAGAAGAAAAAAAATCAAAATGACGAATGCGTCGCATGTCAATTCATAGAATTTCAATGACAACAAGATTCCCGAGCAGACGTATCATTTGATAGATACTTCTGCGAGACAAACAACCCTTCTGCCATCGATCTTACAAACGCCACATAGTTATCATCTATCTCTCATCGAGGTATATCCGGTGTCGTAATTTCCAATTACCGCTTGCACCACGAAATGCTCGAAACTGTCGTGCATACAGGCAACCTCATGCGGGATTGTAATCGTTATGGAATATAACCGAGTCGTAAAATCGTATGTGTCCGCTCCATCTGACGAGCTTTATTCGCTGTCCTTGTCTCTCTCTCTCTCTCTCTCTCTCTCTCTCTTTCGTATTATTTCTGAATATTGCTTTGGTGCGCCTATAATCGAAAATGTCCAAGTAAAAAGCTCGTTCAGCGATTTAATCGTGTCTAGACGAAGCAAATAAGAATCACGAAATGCAGAAATTCTTTTGGTCACGAAGACCACGTGATCGTGACTAATAAAACATAAAAGGTATTATAATCAATGAGAGAGATTCAAGTGTTTCACACACACATACACACACACACACACACACGAACACATTATTTGTGTGTGTGTTTGTTAATATATATATATATATACATATATACATATATATATATGTATGTATGTATGTATGTATATTATATGTATATATATATATATATATATATATATGTATATAGAAAGTTGTCCAACGAAAAGTGTCCATCATGATTATTACGAAAATCTCAAGCAGAATTGACATGTTTGGGCGTTCATAAAAAAAAAAAGAAAAAAAAATAAATAAATAAAAAAGGAAAAAAAAATCACCGAACTCCGTAGTAATCCTGATGGACACTTTTCATTGGGACATTCCGTATATACATATATACCATGTATATATATATATATATATGTATGTATATACTGCAAAGATTTCGATGGTAGAAATAACGAGTTTTTGAATGAGTCGTTAGAACGATTATTTAACGTTCGATTTTCAAATACGCCCGATCATAGTGGGTAATATACGTAAACGAAGTTAAGCCTCGAATTTTGCCGGGCAAGGGCAAAGCTCCACTCGGAAACCCGACACAAAATACCAATACTTTGTTAACGACAGGAAATTCCATCGGCCACATTCCGTCGAAACTTATTACTCGAATGGAGTGTACACGATAAGCGACATTATCTAAACCTCGAAGGTTATCGTAGTCGATTCTTATTGGCCGGAGAGGGGAAAATTTCGGAACATCGCGACGAGTGGAGGATTGCTTTGATGTCGACCCGTAATGAAATTTTCGTTTTAAATCGTGGAAGAGGCAATGTAACTAGAAATAAAACTTGGTGCCATGGTTAGAGGGGTAAACTAGAGAGATGATGAAAAGGAAAGAGAGAGAAAGAGAAGTAAAAGAAGAATGAGAAAGAGAAAGAGAAAGAGAAAGAGAGAGAGAGAGAGAGAGAGAGGAGGGGGGAAGGCGGGAAAGGAAAGCAAATAGATTTGGAAGAGCGTGCATTCGTGAAGAAGGAAAGAGGGTAAAAGCCTCGACGGAACTTTTGGCGTCTCTCTTTGAACACACAATCTGCAGTTTTTCTCACGACGCGAATCGTGCAATTAGTTTAAAAGCATTTCTCATCGGCGTGTAGATATCGTCGGAATAAGAAAAGAGAAGAGGAGGAAGGAAGGGAAGAAGAAAAAAACATTGGAATCGAGTAATATCCGAATTTCCTGTTACGACAAGCGAAGAAAAGATGGAAGGAAGGAAGGAAGGAAGGAAGGAAGGAAGGAAGAGGATAAGGGAAGGAGAAATAAAATTTACCGTAAGCCTGTGGATTCATTTTATCGAGCCGAGGGAAGACAAGTTTCGGAGTTGAACAAGATTGGAATCTTCTGATTATCTTGAAAACATCTTCCTTGACGAGATATCGTCGTGCACAGACATCTTCATTGCCAAGCGTTTATTATCCGGACAACGCTAGCTATCTCACTAATTTGTCATCCCTAAGTATCACCGGTACAGTTTTAGCTCACCGTAACAAAAGTACATCGTCGTCGCATAAGATAATGAGAAAGAGAGAGAGAGAGAGAGAGAGAGAGAGAGAGACCTTATCAGTCATCTCTCCCAACCATTATATCTATGTTATACCTTATGGGCGAATTAACGAGAAAAAAAAAAGAAAGCTTTAAGATAACGATACGACGAATAATTTAACGCTTATCGTTGGAAGGTACACGCTTGAAATAGTAACGTTATGATGTTAACGTTGTCTAATTATTCTATTTATGGGGAAAAAAAAAGGGAGAAACTTTCGAAGCTCTTATTACGAGCAATCGTATGTTAGGTAACGTTGCGTGACGCGTAGATACTTAACTTAGTTTACTTGGTGGAAACGAAAATAAAGTATTCCCTTCGATGGTTCTTAGAAGAATTAATTTATACGAATGGAAGGGATGCGTCAAGTGGTATCAGAAAGCTTGCGACACTCTCATTTATATATATATATATATATATATATATATATATATATATATATATATATATATATCTGGATAATTTCAAAGCGAATTAGAACGGCTGAAAGCATCTTCGAGGAGGTATTCTCGAACAGAGGATTCTTTCGTTCGTTCGTACGTTCGTTCGTTCGTTCATCTAGAATAAGGGTGTAAAAAGGGACGAAGTAGAAAGTTTTTCGTTTGTTCGGAGAGACTGACACTCAGCAAAAACGAGGACTCGTTTCCATCGAAAGGCCCTCGAGAGTATCTTCATCAGGATCGCAAAGTACCGTTTCAGTAATGGTGCAAACGGGAAAGAAATTTTCACGCGACTGTTACCTCAAATATTATTCCCCGATATAATGGCTACGTAGTAGTCACTCGTCGTAAGAAATTTGCAAAAAGAAATGCCCTTTTTCAAATCGGCCAGATTTGAAAAGGTTCGAAAGATCTTAGATAGGTACCTATCTGCGTTTATAAAAAAAGAGAGAGAGAAAGAAAGAGAGAGAGAGAGAGAGAGAGAGAGAGAGAGAATCCAAAGGTAAATCACTCGTTCGTAGGTACGCCTCGTTAATCTTTTCGATCTTCGATAAAGTTCGTTCTTGCACGAAGCGAAACGCGTTTGCTTTTAAAAGGAAGAATCGTTCGAAAGAGAAGTTATCGTTGGAAGTTTAAGAAAGTCAGAACTATATAAGATCGTTAGATTTGTTTAATGAAACGGATGAAGTATTACGAATGAGCCACGATAAATCCAATTTAACCTATAAGATATTACATAAAACGAAAATAAATTTCAGTATCGCGCTCCGGTGGATTAAGCCGAGAGGTAGCACGGCAATTTTTAACATTCATTTCTAACAATAAATAAAATTCTCTCCTCGCGGTAAATAACGCCGCTAGAGATTTCGTAGGAAATATCCTCCTAAGAGACGAGATAAAGAGAGAGAGAGAGAGAGAGAGAGAGAGAGAGAGAGAGAGAGAGAGAGACAGAAAGAAAAAAGATGAAAGGGAGAAAAGAGAAATACAATTTTTTTTGGGGGGGGGGCGGGGTCGTGATGGCCTTAAAAGTCGATTTTTTAAACATCGACCTTTCGTTTCCTCGTTATCGACGAGTGTATTGCTATCGAATTTCCGTCAGCCACATAGATAGAGGGGGATGGTGAGCGGGGGGGAGGGGAGGGGAGGGAAGGAAGGAGGGCCCGTAGCTCGCTGACGCGCGCACGCTAGAAAACCATTACGTGATTGCGAGAGCTTGCAAAATGTATTTGCCGCTTTTTTCCTCGGCCGTTGGCCTTCAGACGACCGTTCTTTTGTGATAATACACACAGCCTATCAAAATTTTATGGTGGAATCCTTTCACGGCACGCATCACTGTTTGAAATAGAAAGAACGATCTCCTCCCCTCACTCTCTCTCTCTCTCTCTCTCTCTCTCTCTCACTCTCTCATTTTAGAATAAAAACTCCGAATAACTTATTTTCATTCGAAGTAATTCAGGTGCGAGGAGCGAGCCTCTCTTTTTTGTTTGTTTCCTATTTTTTATTCTTTTTTATTTTTTTTTATTTTATTTTCTCCTTTTTATCGACAAATTCGCTAAAACTCACTCGTCCTCTCTCTCTCTCTCTCTCTCTCTTTCTCCGTTTACAAATCCTGAAAGAGAATAGAGTAACACGAGACTGCGGAGTTTAATTCTTTCCTTGGTTTTCCGTTCCCTGCTAGTTACATCGAAAGCGTACGTACTTTCTCCTCCCACTCCCCCTCCACCACCCCTCCCCGCCGTCCATTGCAAGCCATACTCATTGCACGAAAAGATTGGTTGTAATAAAATGTTAATAGGTTAACGAGCAGGAACCGAGCCCGTTGCTCCCAGACAATCAGGAAGCCGGGCACTTTACTGCTCTAAAATTTTCTTCGTGTCGAGCGAAGCGAGCGAACTCTACCCTCGCCCCTCGCCCCTCGCCCCAGCCTCCCCCCCCCTTCCCACCCACCCCAACACCACCATTCGACGTACCGTTGATACTAATTGGAAAAGCGCGATTTTTTTCCCCCTCACGAGAAAATTTTAATTATACTAGAAGCGATGGTGAATGACATCGAGAGGAAGAAAAACGGTGAAAGGAGAAAATAAAATAAAACAAAATAAAATGAAATAAAACAAAACGAAATGAAATAAAGTAAAATAAAATGAAATGAAATAAAATAAAATGAAATGAAATGAAATGAAATGAAATGAAAGGAAATGAAACGAAATGAAACGAAATGGAATGAAATGGAAGGACGAGAGAGAGAAACACGAACGGAAGCAAGCGATGCGCAACTATATATTTGTGTATAAAATCACGTATTCAATATATCCTCAATATATGTATCTTTTATATATTAATTACTTTATCTAAATGTGT
>OU426993.1:20527217-20549717 GCA_911387935.1 Dolichovespula saxonica | reverse complement strand
GGATACCGCCGAAGTTATAAAGTTCGCCACGAAATTATAGAGAACCGATATTCTATTTTCCCTGAAATTTTCGACCGAAAAAGGAATAGGTCGTTAACCTATTATCGGAGTAGGCAAAAAATAACCGACAACAAATAGAGTGTATTTTTGTCGAGGATACGTCGGCCGTTCGGTGCCAGAATGCCGTAGGGAAAATGGAAAAACAAATCGAATGGAAAAATATGTATATATATATATATTTACGCACACAAATATTCACATATACATATATTTATATTTATATATTTATATATATATATATATATATATATATATATATATATATATATATATATATGTACGCGGTCGCGCGCGCAAACACACACAAACACACACACACACAGATATGTATAAATGGACGTATAAGAACGTACATAAGCGTACAATAGTCTGTATAATACTCGAGTATATATTTCTGCGATTTCACGTAGTAAATGCGAATAGATGAACGAAAAAGAGAAACAGGAAAAAAAAAGGAGAATAAAAAAGGAGGAATAAAAAGAGGAAACATATTCTCCCGCTCACAGTATAAACGACGAATTTCGGTTGAACGTGTGGAAGCGTTCGTTATATCGATTATTTGGTTTGAGAAGTTGGAGGTGGGTGGTGGGGGATTGGGTGGGCAAAAAAGAAGGGAGCAAATTTTTCGTATAGGGCGTCATAAAATTATTGGTCGACGTTTATCGAGGGTTTCGGAATCGAATTTTATCGGCCACGTTGTAATATTCGATGAGAGACGCGCAGTTGCTTCCACGTATTAATTTCATCAAAGCGATTGTAATTATGGGAAATGCGTTCAACGGTGTATACCGATAGAAAATGTCCCGCAAATTCCTATGGTTGATACCCATTAGGTATCGCGGTTCGGTTGATGATATTATCCATAATTAATATGCGATAATTAATAGTTTTCGATAAGATAAATGATCCCCATTTTCGACTTTGATCATTAAACATGAAACATTGTCTTCGGCTTAATTAGTTCGAAAGAAAAATTAAAAGCAAACTAATCGATTTTCCAATAATCTCCCTACCAATTTAGTTATCTTGAACTCTCACATAAGTAGAGATAAAGAGAGAGTGAGAGAGATAAATAGATAGATAGAGAGAGAGAGAGAGAGAGAGATAGAGAAAGAAAGAAAAGAAAAAGAGTCTTTAACAAAAGTAATTTAGATAGACCTCTCATAGAATTAGGGTGACCCTTGAGAAGAGGAAAGAAAATAGGATGTATAGAAGGAGAAGGAGAGAAAAAGAAAAAGAAGAAGAAAAAAAAAAGGACGCAAGAAAAAGAAGTAGGAAAAGGAAGAGGAAGAAGAGAAAAAAGAAATAAAGAAGGTAACGCAGGCTGGTTCGTGGTGGACCGAGAAAAAAATAGATAAAAAAGAAAAAAAAAGGAGAAGAAGAAAAAGGACGGGGAGGAAAAATAAAGGAAAGGAATATCGCATTCAGTGGGCCGGATAAACCGAGGGTGCGGAGGGTATGGTAGTTGGGGGTAAAAAGGAAGGGAAGAAAAAAAGGGAAGGGAGAAAAATAAAATAGGAGAAAGAGGGGTGGGGGTGGTGGTGGGTGGGTGGGGGGGGGGGAATTAACGATTAAGGGTGGTACGTGGTACGCGAGGTAAGAACGGTGCTGGTAGTTTTTGGATAACAGTTGCTACCGCGATGGAGGGTGGTAGCTTCCGCTCGTTGCTGGTTGCTCGTGTACTGGAAGCTGGCCAAACGCGATTAAGTCGGTGCTCACTCTCTCTCTCTCACTCTCTCTCTCTCTCTCTCTCTCTCTCTCTCTCTCTTATTTCTCTTTCTCCTTCCTACTTTCTACGGAAAGAAAGGAAGCGAAGGCAGAGTTCTGCCGCAGGGGTCTGCCGCAGCTGATACCTGAGAGACGTGGTGCAAGGTGTTCCTCGAGAGTTACTTCGATCCTCAGCGAGCCTTCTGTTACTCAGACAACGTCCTCCTACGATCGTAACGCGCCTTGGAAGTTATCCAACCTCGGGGCCGGGGCATATCGGAGAGTTTATCCTCCGGGCGGAGCTCCTTCGCGCGGAAAACGAGGCTGGACCGAGTAGTGTACGTACCAACTCGAGAATTCGAACGTATGAGAACGAGAGAGAGAGAGAGAGAGAGAGAGAGAGAGTGTGTGTGTGTGAGAGAGAGAGTGAGAGAGAGAGGGTGGGGAGAAGGAAAGATAGATATATAGAGAGATGAGAGAGGAAATCAAGTGGCAATTTTCCACGCTAGAGATCGCGAACCCGGTCGACTACTACTGCGGTAAGCCGACGTGGCTGTCGGACAGAAATAAAATATTTATGGGGGAGAAAAACAAAAAAAAAAGAAATATAATAAATAAAAGAAATGAGAAACCACTGGTTCGTTCCACCATCCAATCTAGGTTTTTTCTTCCTTTTTCTTTTTTTTTTTTTTACGTCAACGACGTCGAGATCGCTCGCGAATCGAGAGAAGAGAAAAGAGAGAGAGAGAGAGAGAGAGAGACCTTACTTTACAGACACCTCGAAATTTGTAATTCTTCTTGTCACTCCTGTCATTTTATTCTTTATTTATTTTATTTACTTATTTATTTATTTATTTTTTGTTTTCTTCTTTGTAAAAATAATATACGAACGTTCCATGATAATTTGGTTTATTAATCGTTCGAAATGTACGAAATACGTAACCGTATTGGAACGTACACGTACGTATCCGTTCGCGATACGTTTCGCAATATATGAATTTAACATTTCCAACAACATCACGCGTCACGCGTCATGCACTAAATGCGCCGCGTTCGCGGTATTCCCGCGTAGAATACCGAACCGAGAATGGAGCCATTTTAAACGACTTTATCTCGAGTATCCCTTCAATTTCACCTGGGTAACCGTACACACGTCGTCGTGCTCACGAGCGAAATACACGTTTGTATTTCCCTCGTCATACACGAGTTATCGCGTAGACGTTAATATTTCATCTCTCCCAAGAGGACCGATCGACGTCCCGCCAAGAAAATTTTTTGCAAGGTCGCAAGAGACGTTGGATATTTTTTTTACATTGGCTAGAAAAAGATTGTCCCCGTAGATACGTAGGTCCGGAACCTATTGGAACAAAGGTCTCGACTGGAAAGATTCAAAGGGGCGGGGGCGGGGCGGGGGCGGTGGCGAGGGGGTGTAACCCTTTTGCGGTCCGAATGAAAAAGAAAAGAGGAAGCGAAGGAGGAAGAAAGGGGGATGACGATGACGCCGTTGGTTGTGTCGGTGGTTGTGTCGGTGGTTGTGGAAGTAGTGGAATAAGAATCCAGTACAGTTCTTAGCGAGGATGAAGTACCACGACGGTGAAGTCCTCTGGAGAGCTTTCAAGTACTCGCTTGCGACTCTCCAACTCGTCGGAGTTTGCCTCGGCATCGAGCTGCTTCCAAGAGGGTGGTACGCCACGATCTTTCTGAAAATCTTAGTTCATGTCTCGTGTATGTATATATACACATGGTTATATATGTATACACATATATAGAAAGAGAGAGAGAGAGAGAGAGAGAGAGAGAGAGAGAGAGAAGGAGAATTAGTGTATAGACACATACATACGAATACATAGAAGTTAGAGACCCCGATTCGTCAAGAACCAAGCGCAGCGTCTTTCTCCTCTTCGCGACTGTCCACCTATGCACTCCACCCCTCTCATCTTTCTCTCTTTTCTACTTTCACCCCCCCCCCCTGCTATTCCCCTTTCGCTCCTCGACCGCTTTTTTGCCCACCGAAGATCCACTTTGGCCGGCACTTTCGCTTACTCGTCCACTCCCACTACTATCTAACGAAAAAGACGCCGAGCCAAGTAGTTTCTTGACGACTTCCCAAAGAGAATTCGAGACTCGCCTGGAAGTTATTCTTTCTTTCTTTCTTTCTTTCTTTCTTTCCTTATTTATTTCTTACTTCCTTCCTTCCTTCCTTCCTTTTTTTCTTTCATTCTTACTTTTCTTACTTTTCTTTCTTTCTTACTTTGATCATCGAGAACATTGATCGCCCATTGAAGTTAACCAAACCTTCGACCTCGACGATATCCTTCCTCTCTACCTAACTACCTACCTACCTACCTATCTACCTACCTACCTTCCTACCTACCTACCTACCTATCTACATCACATCGATTCCGAGAAACTGTAATCGCCCCTAACTATTTCAATCGAGCAAATTTCGAAACTCCACTAACCAACGAAATCGATGGTATTCGCCGTTGAATTTCCTTTGAAAACAATCGTTAGTTGTTTCAATAAGCCCTTCCTTTGACGTCCCTTACGTTCTTCGAATGTACATACCACTTCGATCTCAAGGATACCTACTAACTATACTATAGATACATTTAGGTTGATCAAATTTTCGTGAATTTACCTCTGTACTTCGTTCGAAGGACTTCGTGATCGTCATTCTCGTCATCGTCGTCATCGTCATCGTCGTCATCGTCGTCATCGGTCGTCGTAGTCGTCGTAGTCGTCCTCGTCGTTGTCGTTTTTGTTGTTTCGTGGAATTAATACTCGAACGGTCATGGTGTATTTCCGGATGATCGGTTAGATAGAGAGGAGGGTACTTTTTCAAACGGACGGATTTAAATCTAAGCCACGTCTTGGCAAGCACGACGAATTAGAAGGAAAAGAGAGAGAGAGAGAGAGAGAGAGAGAGAGAGAGAGAGAGAGAGAAATAAAGGCGTCTTCAAACTCTTTTCGAAGATAAGTCGGTTTGTTTTCGTGTCTGTTTCACTCTTACAAACTTCGTTCGTACGCCTCTTCTCTGTCCGCATTTTCTTCGACTACTCTTCCCTCTCTCTCTCTCTCTCTCTCACACACTCTCTTTCTACGCGTATCTCTATCTCTCTTACTTTCGTTCTCGTTCCTCTTGTCGCACGCGTACGCGAAGAGACGTGAGTCATCGTCGAGAGGAGAAGAAGAAGAAGAAGAAGAAGAGATGGTGGACCTTGTCGTGAATCTAAATAAATACGGACCTGCTCGCTCACGAAGACGAAGACGAAAACGAAGACGAGAACGAAGACGAAGACGAAGACGAAGACGAAGACGAAGACGAAGACGAAGACGAGAACGAAGACGAAGGGAGAGAGGAAGGAGAAGCGCGCAAGGGTGCACCGAGCTTACGAGACATCGCTTAGAAATGCGTGAGTAAGAACCTTACGCCGTGGTAAATTTATATCACGCTTTTTGCCGTGCCTCCCGTTGGAAACTCGAACTTTCCCCCTTCTTCGTACTTCGATACGTATTCTCGCGCAACACGAAAATCACTGGGAATGATTAAATGCCTACTCTTGCCAGCTGTAGTAATCGAAAAGCAAAAAAAAAAAAAAATAAAAGAGAAAAGAAAACGGTGAACGTAAGAACGAAATGTCCGACTACGAGTAAAATGAAGGAAACAAAAAAAATAGGAAAGAAAAGAAAAAGGAAACTATAGTTCCATCGATACCTACATTCGTCCATCGTTCTCTCTATACTACCAGTGTATAGTTACTTATTTTTGTTTTGTTCTCTTTTTTTTTTTTTTTTTACTACAGCGTTAACAACGCATTCCTGTGTAAACCACGAAATGTCGCAATCCGGATCTATTTGTTTATATATTTATTTACTCATTTATTTATTTATTTATTTATTTACTTGCTTATTTACTTATTTATTTATTCATTCAGACCGATGGAATAAGAAAAGGAAAGAAGAAGACGCGAAGTCCTCCTATAAATGAGGTAAAAAATATTTAATTCTTCGTTTATCTATGTCCGTCTTTCCGATCGACGACATTGTGGTCAAAATGTATAAACAAACGCGATTAACGGTTACGTCGTCGAAAGCGTTTCCGCAATGGAATTTCAATTATTCGACTAAATGAGAGAACGTACTATCGGAATTATTGAAAAAAAAAAAGAAAAGGTAAGTTCATTTTAACGGATAATTGATTTAAGCGAGTATAATTGCTCGCTACTACCACTCTCCTCCCCTTGCCGCTTGTATGTGGATTCTGATAAAATAAAGGGAAAAAAGAAATGAAAAATAAAATAAAATAAATAAAGAAGAAAAAAAAATTCTTAATTGTATATGCATATAAATGAGAACGATAACGAAGATTCTGTACAAGCTGTACTCGTTTGTCCCAAAAGCATGTAGAATTAAAGCAATTTAATTAATCCTTAAACGCATTCGATGCTCGTTAAATAAACGATTTCTTTTTTTTTTTGTTTTTTGTTTTTTTAAATAACGAGTAAAACTAAATAAAGAAAGCTGGCGCACCGTGAAATTGTATCGACGTATGTATGTATGTATGTGTGTACGTATGTATATATATATATATATATATATATATATATATATATATATATATATATATGCAATTCCATTACCTTTGATCTTTGTTAAACGAATTGAATATATCGCACGATTGTTACTTTTTCCAAGCAACATAAGCATTATTCGAAAAGACTTAATACGTTGCAAAACTAAAATTGATGATACTCAATTACGTTGCGTTACTGCTTCTTCTCATTTGTATCCCTTACGCTGGGATCGATATTTGATTGAATTGCATCAAACATTAATGCCGCTTGATAACGAACTAGTCGTGTATACAAGAACGCAAAAGTCATTATGTTAATTAATATAATATAATATAATATAATATATATGTACACATACACACACACACACATATATATATATATATATATCGAAATATTCATAATACGATTAATTAACGTTGATTAATTAAGAGCAATATCAAATCGTAATTTCCTGATATTTCCCCAATTCCAACATAAAGTTACTAAAAACAAATATAAAACAAATAAATTCGAAAATAAACGTTCATAATGCGTTAAGAATTATTATGGGTTATTTCGGCAATAACGTGCCAGAGGGATAATGGATGTTTCGAGCGCCTTTCTAGGAAGAGGAAGTAGGTAACGTTCGCGCTATGGTTCCGGCGAATGGTGAAACCGTTGGTTGGAAATAGAGGGGTTGGATCTACAAGGACGTGGTTAGAGAAGCCACATAGATTGATGCCTTTGTACTCCATGGATTAATAATTAATTATAGAGCTGGTAAGCTAACCAAGCCTAATTAGGGAAAGTACACGAAGGCAAGATATAAGCGAACTATGCTTTTATGCCCTATGTTCCCTGGGATCCATGTCGTTGTCATTGTCATGTCCGAGGGATGGTGGCGGGTTGGAAGGGAGGAGGAGGAGGAGGAGGGGGGGGGGGACGAGGAGGAGGAGGAGAAGGAGGAGAAGGAGGAGGAGGAGGAGAAAGGCTGCAATTATATAGATGCCATCCATAACTTGTGCAAATGCCATCACGAAACGTTGTAGTAATATTGATAATCTGTCCAACGAGATGGGAAACTCTCGAAAACCAAACTATCCTCCATGACGCTTTGACGTACCACCTACCGAAGTTTATTTCCGTCCCTTAAAGTTAAAGACTAGATGGAAAATGATATTTCATCTTCGGTCGAAGTGTCCTTTAACGCCGACGTTACTTTACCCTCTCCCCTCCCCTTCTCCCTCTCCATCCCCTCCCTCCCTCCCTCCCTCCCTCCCTTTGCCCGTCGCCGTAAACGGATGTCCCACTCGACTTTATATATGTTAAGTACAAAAGTTATTGGGGAAGAGAAAAAAAAAAAAGAAAGAGTAAAAACGAGGCGGAGTGAAGATACGATGCTGAGAAAAAAAAAAGAAAAAAAGGAAATAAAAAATGGGGAAAATGATTAACCCCGATGATTTATTACTACGGATATTCGATATCGCTTTGAATAGGACGTACGAAAAGACGTCCGTCGTGCTCGCAATACGTCTTTCCTTCTCTCTTAAAACTGGGCGAACGAGGCTGCTGAAGCTCGTTATAACACGATCGCGTTAAGAAAAGTGAGTAAGACTACTGGGCACGAGATCCAGAAGTGGCTCATGATGACGCGTTCTCTCTCTCTCTCTCTCTCTCTCTCTCTCTCTCTCTCTCTCTTTCTATCTATCTCTATCTCGTTCTCTCTCTGTCTCTCTTATGACGGAGATTTCCGCGTGTAGAAAAGAAACGACTACGACGTAGTAAAGACGACGATTGCAATGAAACGTTCGAAGTAAGTCGGACCACGAAAGTAAATGTAAAGGAGAAGAGAGAGAGAGAGAGAGAGAGAGAGAGGAAAAAAGGGTGAAGGAAGGAAGGGAGGGTCGGGGAAAAAGGTAATGGGGTGAGTGGAGGGGTGAGTGGAGGGGTGAGGAGGCACTGGGCGGCGGATGGGAAAGGCCGATCGCTTTCGGTGAAATAAATAAAGCTCTGTTACCGCCGTTGTTGCAGTTTTCACCGGCTTTGCCTTTTATTACTTTCTCCCTTTGATACTTCGTGCTCGCGTTTAACGATCAACGTTCCTTTGCCCGTGTTTTCTTTCTTTCCTTTTCTTTTCTTTTCTTTTCTTTTTTTTTCCTTTTCTCCTTGCTTCCTTTCCCTCCTTCTCCCACCTCTTCCTTTTTCTACCTATCTCTCTCTCTCTCTCTCTCTCTCTCTCTCTCTCTCTCTCTCTCCTTTTTTTCTTCTTCTTCTTCTTTTTCTGTTTCCTCAGCTCTACTTTATTCTCTTTCTTATCGTTTATTTTTTCGTTTTTTTTTTGTTTTTCTTCTTTTTTTTTTTTTTTTTCGTCTTCTTTAGCTTTCGTCGTCTTTCGGACTTATTTTCACGCGCGACAACCAACGGGACGTAATGAAAATTGTAAAGGGAAACGTTATTATTGTAATAAGGAAGATTTGTATACGGATACAAAAGGGCGATCGATAAGGACGACGAAGAGAAAAGGGACGTTATTTCGATTCGCTTCCTTTTTCTCACGTTTGAATAAGATAAAGGGATTACGTTCGAATCGTAGGATACAAACGGAGATGAAATGGCTATGTAAATCCGTGAAATCGCGTCATCCGACATTACACGTATACGTTAGAAGTTGAAAAGAGAAAGAGAGAGAGAGAGAAACAGACAGAAAAAGAGTAAGAGTAAGAGAGAGAGAGAGAGAAATGGATAATGTGTGCGTGCATGTACGTGTGTATGAGTCAAAACGTAAATTCTCTAAGGACGTTTTATTGTTTCTCCTTTTCTTCCACGCTTTCCTCGAGTCTCCTCTTGGTGTCTCAGCCCCCTCTCTTACGCCTTTCCCTGGCTTTGAATGACGGTAGACGCGCCATTGATGGGTCACAGTATTTATAACCCTGTGAGCATGCGAGAGGGAACCAACGGGAAAGCTTTTGACTACCTGCGCTTGCAACAGAGGCTCCTATCGTCGAGGCCGTATTATTTTAGAAGTTCTCTCACCCTTTATAGCTCGCCTCGGCGAACAGAGAATCGCCCTTTAAGGCGAGTGGCAACTGGGAAAAGCGGCGTCATAAATCAAAGGTCTTTTCTCTGAAGCATGCGCCCTTATGAGAGAAGCTCGAAAGAGAGTGAGAGAAACAGAGAGAAAGAGAAAGAATGAAAGAAAATAAGAAATAAAAAGAGAGAGAGAGAGAGAGAGGGGGAAAGGGAAAAGGAAACCACGACAACGAGAGCTCTAATATCTCTTTCGAAATTTTCGAATCCTTCTCAAAGACTAATTCCAAGGTAATCCGATTTTCCCTTTACCTCGGAGAAATTACAAGTTGTTAGTATAACACTCTTTGTAAAATAACTTTTCGAGAAACATCAGAAGCGTAACGAGAAGAAATTAATGAACGTTTTATACGTAGGGGGAAAGAAACAGGTAAAAGGGGAAAGAAAAAAGAAAAGAAAGAGGGGAAGGAAAAGGGAAAAGAAAAAAATAAGAACGAACGAACAAACGAACGAACAAACAAACGAACGAACGAACGAACGAACGAACGAACGAACAAAAATCAAGCCAAAGGCTAAAGTACGAAATGAAAGAGAACGTTTATTTTTTTATTTTTTATTTTTATTTTTTTTTATTTCGAGTATCGCGCAATTCTGTAGAACGAAATTAGTCTGGATTTTGTACGTGTATGGCGAAACACACACACACACACACACACACACACACACACACATATATATATAATATTATATATATATATATATAAAAGAGAATATATGTGAAATGTACTATATACGAAGGTGTTCCCAGTAGGCGCTTATCAAAATGTTTTATCACCTTTTGCGAAGTAGAAGACGAAGTTATGAGAAAAGAGAGAAAGAGAGAGAGAGAGAGAGAAAGTGAAGAAGATAGACGGAGAATGAAGTTGTACATGTTTATATATATATGTGTGTGTGTGTGTGTGTGTGTATGTATGTCTGTACGTATGTATGTAGATATATATAAGTAGCTTCGTTCCGATGAGAGTATAGCACGCGCGATGTCCCGATGGAGCGGAGATTCGTAGGAAAATCCGCGCAGCTTAACGAGAAGCCACGACGGAAGTTGAGATCCCCGGGGCTTGAATCCTAAACCATTCCTGAGGAACATTCCTCGTGTGTACGCGCCTAGATCTGTTTTCCCTTCATCTACGATGCGTCTCCACGTCTATCGGCTTAAATCCGGCGTGTTAGTCCACGAGTCGCGTCAAAACTTGAACCGTCCGACATATTTCCCGCTCGTACCACTCGTTTTTGTTACGATTAGTAGTCGTGTTCCTCTCGACTAACATAACGTTTGCAAATCACCCTTGCATGGGTACGAAATTCCGTTCGTCCAGTCATTATTAAAGCTTCCATCATGTTTGCCTTTCGAAATTCCAACAACCGAATGGTTACGATAATTTAAACTAACGATAATCTCTCTTCTACTTTTTACACATTTCATACTGTATGTATGTATAAATAAATCTAAACAAAATATTATATATATATATATATGTATATATTATATGTAAATAAATAATAAGTTACGATAAAGTGTAAGGATATACCGATAGCAGTCCATACGTGAATTCCTCGTTAACTTTTGTACGCCGATCGAAAGAGGGAAAGAATCGGACCGAACAAAAATATCGCGTCGACGTGGAAAGAGAGAAGGTGAGCGGCAAGTGAGCTGTCGCGACTAAAATTAGTCGCTTCGCTCGTTCGAGAGAGTGTCTCTCTCTCTCTCTCTCTCTCTCTCTCTCTCTCTGTCTCTCTCTCTCTGTCTGTCTGTCTCTCTCTCTTCGTCTCTTGGCTACCGAGAAAGCGAGCGTCGCCTAGTCTAGCCCTTAAGTCAAGACGTTCTCGTGCCAACGTAACAAAATTTTTTTCCGATCGAATTGCGCCTACCAACGCGCGCATTTATGCGTCTCCAAAAAAAGCACGGCCGCCCGCCCATTCTTATTCCATTCGAAAGGTGACCGTCGGTCGTGTTGCTTGCTCGATACGATCCGTTTTTTTCTCTTCTTCATCTTCCTCTTCTTTTTATTCCTTTTACTGACGACATATTCGAGAAATGGATGGAAGAATGCCTACGCGAAGGTCCAAGAGTCGTTGAAAGAAAGAGAAAGAGGAAAAGGGTGACGGAGCGGGGTAGGGGGAAACGAAAGGACAACGTCGACCTAAAAGAAAGAGACGGAAGGAATAGAATGAAGAGAGAAATAGAGAGAGAGAGAGAGAGAGAGAGAGAGAAAGTGGAAACGAGAGAAGGAGACTCCATTCAGGCAGCAAAAGCATTAACTCGGCAAGGCAACCACCCAAAAGAAGACCATTAACTACATCTACTGGATGGAAGAAAAACAGAAGGGCGCCTCTTACTGTCTCGCCCTTTCTCTCTCTCTCTCTCTCTCTCTCTCTCTCTCTCTCTCTTTCTCCATCTATCTATCTATCTGTCCATCTATCTATCCCTATCTCTTTCCTTCTCGTGTATGTAAC
Source organism: Dolichovespula saxonica (assembly GCA_911387935.1). Lineage (NCBI taxonomy): Eukaryota > Metazoa > Arthropoda > Insecta > Hymenoptera > Vespidae > Dolichovespula > Dolichovespula saxonica. The sequence continues at coordinate 20,537,850 of OU426993.1, read as the reverse complement.
TCTCTTGCTCCCTTTATCCACGACATGCTGTTTCCATTACAAGACTAATAGTTCTTCCCGACATTCGTAAAGGTATACCGTCCATCGTATGGACCAGTAGTATCTGCTTTCAAGACGAAATCCATCGACTTTACCCCAAGCATCCTACCAAGGCACAAATTTGGCATCGCCTTCTGAAAGTCCTACTAGTCCTTTGCTCCTTCTCTCTCTCTCTCTCTCTCTATCTCTCTCTCTCTCTTTGTCCGAATTACTACGAAGGAATATCGTATATCGCTCGTAATCACCGCGTTGATTTATGGCGGTGAACGTCGGTTCTTTTCTCCTCACGATAGCTACTTGCCACCTTTGAAACGATCTCTCTTTTATGGAAGCCATTCCACGTACTTTCCCTCCCTACCTCGACGGTGAGAAAATTTTCCCCGTGGAAAAAGTTTCGACGAAAAATAAAAATAAAAAGGGTAGGAAGGAAGGAAGAAAGGAAGGAAGAAAGGGAGAAAAGAAAAATAAAATAAGGTATGATACCTGTGCGCGCGCGCGCTCGCGATACGATAAGTTTTTTTCCCTGTGTCATTTTATCCTTCTCTCGTGAGAATAAAGTGTATGTATATATATATATATATATATATATATATATATATATATATAAACAACAACAAAAAAAAAGAGAAGAAAAGGGACGACGAGGCGTCGAATGGTATAGGAAAATCGGTATAAAACTCATTTTCCAAAAAGAAAGAGAAAGGGATAAAGAAAATAAGTGAGAAGACGGAATGAACGAGTGAGAGAGAGAGAGAGAGAGAGAGAGAAGGAAGAAAGGAAAGAAAAGATAAAGAGAAAGAATTCGTGCTAAAGCAACGTTCCGTAACGGGATCGAGTCTCTCCATCTCTTTCGAGTTCTCGTTCCGTCGTTTCATCGCGACTTCATTTAAAGCCCGGCCAGGAGACGAAAAAAAAAGAGACGGAGAGAGAGAAAGACAGAGAGAGAGAGAGAGAGAGAGAAGCAGAGTGCCTGACGGGAGAACCGAGAAAGCAAATTAAGCGTAATGCCCGGGCAGAGGCGCCAGCGTCGGGACGCCTTTCTAACGGCCGGCAGCCGCATTTTGCGCGTGGGACCGAAATGTCCGTTTGTAGTAAGAGAGATAGCGAACACTGGGAAAGGGAGAAAGAGAAGGAGAGAGAGAGAGAGAGAGAGAGAGAGTCGGAGGAAACGAGAAAAGAGAAGAAAAAGAATGTTACGGAGATAGAGACGGACGCACGGACGGAGAGTAGCAGCACGAAAGGAAGAAAAATTCTATGGGGAAACGGGAACGTAACAAGAAATATAATAAACGTTAATATTCGCTTATTCTTTCTCGCTTTTCCACTCGTCGTACCCACTGCTAGAGACTCACAAACAAGTCACAAGTCGTGCACGCACGGTCTGTCCCGTAACAGTACCTACTTACGAATACGCTTTTCAACGCTCGCTTCAATTTTGTTAAGTGGACGCGATTATGAAATAGAAAAAAAAACAAAAGAAAAGAAAGAAAAGAAAGAAAATAAAAAGGTCAAATAATGTGGAGGGAAAGGAGGCAAGGAAAAAAAATGTAGAAAAGAGAAAAGAAAAGAAGGGTGAGGGAGATAGGAAAAGAAAAAATGGAGCAATGAAAGTAATGACGATGGAACGAGATTGGTTAGTTTTAGAAGATACAAACCGTCCTAACGTCATTCCTTCTTTATATTTCTCAGATATATTTTGTAATAATAATAATAATTATTATTATTGTTATTATTATTATTATTAATTATAATAATTATACATTTGTTTTTGCGTAAATCTTACCTTTTTCTTTATTTTTCTTTGTGTTCTTCTTTATTTCGTCGTAAGAGAAGAAATAAAAAGAGAAGAAAAGGAGAAACGTAAGATAATAAAATATATCGTCTCGTTAAGATGTCAAAAGGAGAACCTGTCAAGATAGGAAGAAGACGTTAAATTGACGTGAGCATGATTTATATCTCGTTTCTACTTAGGACACGTTTGGAAAAGCTGTGGCGGAATGAGAACGTTGTAAGTCCTTACTCTATCCCGTTCATTCCAAATTGGAATAGTGTAAATCCGACTTAATCCGTTCTACTCCTTCGTACACTTTGATACGATATACATACATACATACATACATACATACATACATACATACATATATATATATATATATATATATATATATATATATATATATATATATCATCATTCTCTCTTCGAGAAACGTACGCTGGCATATTTCGTCGATATCTCGTCGAGGATAAAGTCATTTCGATCGATCTTACGATTTACCCGAAAAGTTACGAAACGTTTGTACATATATACCATGTAAATATACATGTATGTATGTATGTACATATGTATGTATGTACGTATGTATGTATGTATGTATGTATGTATGTACGTAGGTGTGTTGTTATGTACGTACATACGTGTACGAGCAGTACCACACTTCGGTACTAATCACCACAGCTGCGTTCCGCTAAACGCGTTTCGCCTTGAATTATCGCAACCGCGGAGCATTAACTCGGCAGTCGCATTTAATCCGCGAACCGGTGCACTTCTCTCGAATAAAAGAAAGATATCTGTGTGAATCGTTTAATGGATCGACGCTTAATTCCCCCTTTTATACGGAGTAAAGCGAATTTTCCTGAGTTTGCTATTTTCCTTTTAATCTTTATTTTTGTCGTATCGCGTGTGTATATATATATATATATATATATATATATATATATATATATATATATACATACCGCATAGACACTTATGTACGTACTCATGGAAAACTTTCGCGCGTGGATATGAAAGCTAACGAGTTATAACTATAAAGGTTGCCGTCGAATGTCATTTAAACTTACCGTCACCTATTTCTAAAGCGAACGAACTTTCATAAACAAGATGGAAGTTAAATGGAATTATTGATTTCTATTCGATCTAACTAGAAAGTTTCGCGTACGCGTTAATAAGCTTTAGATCGTTTCTAAGCTGTTGACGATCGAATTAAACTATATCCTTTCTCTCTCTAACTCTCTCTCTCTCTCTCTCTCTCTCTCTCTCTCTCTCTCTCTCTCTCTCTATCTCTCCTCTTCGTGTGTATGTGTGTGTGTACATTAAATGTAATAAATCAATAATCAATATTTAGCTACACCTAATCTATTTCTTTGAAGTCACATTAACAAGGCTAAGCTTGTCTACTCATCGTTATATATTTATATATATATATATATATATATATATATATATATATATATATATATATATATATATATCTTATACAGCTATACATTAATCTTTCCATTAACCTCCGAACGAAAGCCTCCCATCGTTCCGAAATTACGCGGTCTCCCCGAAGGAAGTAGACCCATAATAACGTCGCAAACCTTCGAATTCCCTAAGCCGTGGGTAAAGGTTACGCAATTTCCCTCTTGCAAGGAGGGCCAAACGTTGGACGGTTAAACCAATTTACTACCCTTAACTTCATCCGAAGCATATAACGGACTTCTCTTGTGGCGAAAGTCTCCCTTGTTACCACCTTGTTTCGTGGTGTGATCGAGAAATTTTAAAGGACACGGATAAATATGGACCCTTTAGGATGTAAAAGGAAAAGCAAGAGAGAGAGAGAGAGAGAGAGAGAGAGAGAGAGAGAGATCGTAGTTTCGTCTGTTCATCCTCTTTAAATAATTTCACATGCTCGCATTTACGAGTCGCGAGAAGAGGAAGAAAAGAGAAAAAAGGAAGATGAAGAGAAAGAAGAAGAAGAAGAATAAGAATAAGAATAAGAAGACGACGACGACGACGACGAAAGCGACAGGGAGTGAAGGAAGAGAGGTCAGTGGAGGGCCGTAGAAGCAGAGAGTTTCTAATTTGGTGCCTTGGCAAAAATCGACACTCCGTCTAGACTCTCAGCTTAATAGGCACTTACACACATACGTACGTACGTACACGTATACGCGCGCGCGAACGGACACACACACACAAATATATATATAGGCTGTATCTCGATCTTTATCACATCTCAATCTATAAATACATTTGCCAATATTTGTATTATTGCCAACTTTTTATATTGCCAATATAAAATAAAGAAATCTTTCGTGCTCGTACGATAGTTGTCAGCGATCTATCAACATACGTATCGTTATATTGACTTTTATATGATGGGCCAATGAAAGGGCTTATAAAATATAAATCAATGCCGATCAAATATGACGATTGACAATCGTATCTACGTATCTACGTACGTACGTACGTATTTCGAACGATTCGATGAATTAGATCGTTTTCTGTTTCACCTGTCACCGCCTCGAGTAACTCTTTGTTTGTTTGTTTCTTTCTCATTTTTTTATTTATATATATATTTCAAAGGAATAAATTCCAAACAATACCGTACCTTTAGTTATCGAACAGAATTCGTATAAGTGGTACTTACGGTTCTATGCTCTATTTAAATATATATGTAGGTGCCAAAAGGAAATGTCAAAGAAAGACGAGAGAAGATAGAGGTAAAAATGAGATAAAAGTATAAATTAGAAGGAAAGACAGAGAGAGAAAAAGATAGAAAGTTTCTATTTATGTATTCCATCTCGTTCGTACCTCAACTTGAACTCTATTACTCTGTCTGTCTATCTGTCTCTCTCTCTCTTTCTCTCTCTCTCTCTCTCTCTCTCTCTCTCTTCCTTTCACGGTTCGTTACTTCTTTCGGGCCAAACATCGCAGCTTTTGAAGACCTTTGACCGGAAGACCCCACGTTAGTGATGGAAAGCGATCCGCAAGAATTTTCTATGATTCTCACTTTGGCCAATCGGCCAATCGGCAAGCTCACTCCCTTTCCCATCATCGAAAGGTATCCCTAAGGGTTCTACAAATACCCTTTCGCTGATTCGAATCTCTTGAAATACGCGAAAGATCTGGCTTGTTCGCGTTACTCGAAGGAAGGTCGCTTTCGACCGTAGTTTCGGTAAAAGCTTGACAAGCTTTCAACGAAATATGTCCGTGAGTAACACCCAAAGTCGATGGCTGAACTCCCAGATCGATTTAGTTTACTCTTCGATGGTAGACAGTAGTGTGTGTGTGTGTGTGTGTGTGTGTGTGTGTGTGTGTGTGTGTGTGTGTGTGTGTGTGTGTGTGTGTACACATATATATAGCGTATCGAGTGGGGCGACACCGTTATAAGCTTTGCTTTCGTGATATTCGATAAACACCATCAAAGGAAAACCTCCCGTCGGACATTCGATGAGCTTTCGACTCTGTTCATCGTTTCTCTCCTTTAAAGTCCACTATCGATCGGATGAACCACCTATCGCTCGTTGCATTTCCTTCATTTTTTCCCCTCCCTCACCTTTTCAACCCCGACCTCCTAACCACCTCCCCCCCCTTCCATCGCTCTCATCCTACAATCGTATCTATTTCTCCAGTACCGTTAGAACGTCATCCACCGTGAAAGCAAATATAATAACTTTGGCGAACCATCGAAAGCTACAACTTCACTCGAAGAGTTTCCCCGTTTGCTACGAGTGCATACTTACGTACTATAAAATTTACCAAGCACATTTACATACATATACATATATATATATATATATATATATATATATATATATATATATAAATACATCTGTTTATTTATCCATCCATCCATCCATCTATCCATCTATCCATCCATCTATCTATCTATCTATCCACCCATCTATCCATCCACATATCCGTCTTTCCATCTACTTACGTATTACGTGTATTAAACCGTCTTTAAGCGGCCCCTTTTGATCAGTAAAACTTGGCGATACATCGCTTGAGAATCATCTCCAACGGTGAAAATCATTTATGGTTGGAAAGGCGTAAGAGGCTTTCGATTATATCTCGCTCGATGCGCTACTAGTGGTTGCGACATTGGGATTAGCCGGCAGCTTCGAAGCTTAAAGGGAGAGTCTCGATCTTAAGAATAGGTTTTACGTTGATCCTAGGTGAATACTCTGATCTAACTTTGAGAACCGTGTCATAACTTTATCAATGATGAAAGGAGAAGTAGGGACTGTGGTAAGAGGTAATCGGTTACAACGATGGGATGGGAAAAGGGAACGAAAGGAAAGAGAATAAGAGAGAGAGAGAGAGAGAGAGAGAGAGAGAGGAGAAGAGAGAAAAGAAAATAAATAAACGCTCGATCTCCTTGTGAAATTAACGAAACGCATTTTATCGTCGATCGGACGGACAAAAAAGTGTGAATCGAAAGAAAAACGAAAATATAAGAGCAATCGATAATTAAAAAGTGATGAACGAGCGCGTATTCTCGCGGCTCGAAATACTTCGTTATAGTCACTATTTGAGGAGAGAATCGAGCCGATGAGGATACGAGTTTTTCGCGAAAGAGAGGACGTGCGGCGCACGTTCTCGATTTTCCACGGAAATATTCGCGACTTAACCGAACGGAGTGGCGAGTTTTACGAGAACCGAAAAGGTGGATACGTACCTTTTTTAAGGTAGAAGCGGGAGGCGGGATAGGTGTTGTAGGAGGAGAGGGGGAAGGGGGTGAGTTAAGGGGTCCCATCCACTTAAATTGGAACCGATTTCACGAGGTCAGCGATGGCCGAGAGACTTCTCTATTTATCGTCCAACTTCCTCGAGCTCCTTCTCGTCGTTCTCGTCGTTCACGTCCTCTTCTCTACTACGGTATAACATCCAACCTCCGAGAAAGTCGACTGGTTTAACGGAGCATGCCGAAGGAGAAGCTTAATCGTAAATACCCCTAGCGAGCCAAAGGAGCCGGATATAATTTCAGACGTGAATCCTCGTATCCGTGCTGTCACGTCTTTCGGAATTCCCTTTTCCCTCTCTCTCTCTCTCTCTCTCTCTCTCTCTCTCTCTCTTTTACTCTTACTCTTACTCTCACGAGAGGAAGAATAGTCCTTCCACCATCGTGAAACGTCTTACACTGAGGGTACTTTGCTTATCTCTTTGTCCTATCTCTCTCTCTCTCTCTCTCTCTCTCTCTCTGTGTTACATGATATTCCTTAACGGACTACTACTATTTCAACGTATATAAAATATAATAACAATTTTATAATAGCGTAATATTTGATATTTTTTTCTTTATTTTATATATATATATATATATATATATATATATATATATATATATATATATATATATATACCTATTATAGAGATATATAAACGTAGAAAAATAATAATCGACGACGGGATAAAAACATTCGTCTTGTTTATTTTTATTTTCTTCTTTATAACGACTCTTTCTCTCTCTCTCTCTCTTTCTCTTTTTCTTCCTATCTCCTTATATTCCTTAACAATCTACTACTATTTCAATTCACGATATAAAACAAATTTTATTACGATATAATGTTTGATATTTTTTTTCTTTTATATATATATATATATATAACCTTTTCTATATATTATATATATAACCCTTCTATATATATACATGTTATCGCAAAATGTAATCGTAGACAGATAATAATAATCGACGACGAGACAGAACCACTCGTCTCGTCTATTTTTATTTTCATCCGTTTTTATTTTCTCCGTGATGCCGTCATTTATTTATTTCTCACGATCAGTTCGATGCTAAAAGAAGGTGAAAGAATGACGGGATCGCTGAGAGTAGTAACTTATAATTAAACGTCAACTATCTCCGTAATAATAATAATAATAATAATAATAATAATAATAATAATAATAGTAACGATAATAACAATAATAACAATCTAACGAAATGCAAATCTTTAACAAAATGATATTGATCGGATTAATAAATTAAATTACGATACCAATCCATCTATAGATCGATCTTACGGTTTACCATACTTCTTGGTATATCAATTTCGTAAAAATCGTCTTGACGCGTTCGAAAGGGGAAAAAAAAGATCGAGAAGATTATTGGCGCGAACGAGAGGATCGAACGCGCGAACGTTCTCAACCGTCTGATTCTTTGTTCGTCGGGGTGTGGAGGTACACACTTTCGTTTATGTAGTATAAGGATAATGAAAGTGGTGGGGCGGGTGCAATTTGCACGCCGCGGGATTAAGTCCAAGTTTTTCCCCCTTTTACGGTCGCTCTTTATGTCCCTTTTATGCACGTTTTAACGTTGCCGAAACGTTCTCTCTTTCTCACTCTAACGCACTCACGAGAGAGAAGAACCTACCCTCCCCCTCCCCCCACATTCGTCTCACCCATATATCCACCCTCGTCCCTATCACCGTGACTCGGAATATACTACTATCGGCCATGAACACGCGAGAACGAATACTAAATTTGACGTTTTCTACGACGAACGATGAAAAGTATTATACTTTGAGGATTACCTTTGCCGCATGAATACTTATTGTTACATTAAATTTATGTGTGGTCTCCTTGTTCCTTTATTACCCGTTTTTGAAATCGATACATCCCTACACGTTTATATATCTCGAATCTACACACACACACACACAAACATATATATATATATATACTCGTACAGGTATTTCCTTGATATATTAATTATCGCGAATATCCGAATATATCGATGGAATATTACAGTGGAATCCGTTAACAGTCGTACCTATTGAAAATAACTTCACGGATTATTTTTTGATCCTTATTTTTTTCGTCTTCAAAAGGATCTCTCCGTCTACATCTCGTCTTTTTTAATTTACACGAGTACCTAAAAGTAGGTACCCCGGTACTCATTAGTTCGCGTCCGTTTAAAGTCGTTTAAAAAGCATGGGATTATAATCGTGGCACAACGACGCTTATTTTTTTTTTTTTTCCTTAAACTTTCTCTCAGCCCGTGTACTAACGCCATTGCCAATTCCGCCTCTTCCTGTTCCTCTAGACTCTCTAGACTCCCCGACTTTACATTGCAATTTTCTTCTCCCCACTTTTGTTTCTTCTTTCTTTCCTCCCACACCCGCCCTATCCCCGTCGTGGTTTTCCTTTTTCTCCCCCCTCCCTTTTTACTTATTTATTTTCTTTTCTCCTTTCTTCTTCGTAACATCGAAGCATGCACCTTCCCGATATTAATTTTCCATCCCGTCCAATCGATACTCTTCGAAATGAAACGGCTAATTTCTAAGTAGACCAAAACTTTCCTAGAACCATTAAAGAATGAGCGTACGTAACTTAATGAATTTACACTTCTCGATCATTAACTACGAAAAGAAAATAAATATTCATCGAATAATATTCTATCTCGGGTGGCAAGAACTTTGAAAATTTTTCATAGGATTACCATAGAAAATACATACATACATATATATATATATATATATATATATATATATATATATATATATATCCCGGTAAACGTAGCCGGGGCAACAAATATTTAAGAATGCTCGTAATAATTTTCCGTCAAAGTTCCTCGGTTCAAAGTTTTTCAAAAAGTTTCATTTCCTTTCGTAAGGAAAAAGGAGGAGTTTTTTACGGGGGTTTGCGAGAAAGTCCAAACGAGAGAGAGAGAGAGAGAGAGAGAGAGAGAGAGAGAGAGGACTAGAAAATTTCAGGCCGCTTTATTTCTACGAGCGCTTTACTTCCCTCCCCCTCCCCCTCCTCCCCCCGAGCTCCCCCGCCCAGAAAAGACATTCGAATTCCTTCCGATTTTCCCCTTAGGGAGAGAAAAGGGAAAACTTCGGCCTTTCACGAACTTTATCAAATCTTTTCGAAAATTCGAGGAGTCGGTCGCAGAGAAAGTCGGTATGATTCCGATTTCGCGAGACGTACGTACGATAACAGTAAGTTAATCTATCCTTTATCCCATTGCAAAAGTCCAATTTTATCTTCGTAATTCCTTTACGCGTTAGGGATTTTCATCTTACACATATATCCTACCCTTTCTCTCTCTCTCTCTCTCTCTCTCTCTCTCTCTCTTTATCCCTTGTCATTTGATAAACTCAATTTGTCTTCGTGAAAGGAACAAGGGCCCGATCAGAAATCTCCGAACGTTATTACATGGATTTTCTTATCCATCTATAAAATTTAACGATTTTCACAAAGAATCGTTACTATCATGTCGATTTAACCATTTCGAGATTCTAACCGGACTACCTACCATTATCTCTTTCTCTATCGAACGAAACCTACTTCGATTGTTACAGGCGGAGATCGAAAATCGTGATATCCTCCGCGAAGCTCGAAGACACCGGCAGATATGAGTGCATCGCCGAGAGTACTTCAGGTCACCGGGCCTCCCTTGCGGCCCAACTTCTAGTCGCACACGATACCAGAATTCCGGAGACAAGTAAGTACGATGGCGTGTTTACTTTTCTTATTTTTTTATTTTTTTTTTTTTTGAATGAATCAAATGAAATTTTTATTAGTCATAACGGGGTAATAATAATAAAATAAAAAAAAAAGAAATTAAAGAATGAAAAATACCATTCTATACAGCTCCAGCGAAGTTAACCATTCGTTTATGATATAATTTTAAATATTCATCGAAGATCTTACACCTTTCGATCTACTTCGAGACACTTTCGAAATGAAATCGGATTATTTGCGATAAAAAAAAAAATATGGTACATACTCGTACGTTTAATTAAATATAAAAAAATATATATTTATGTGTGTGTGTGTGTGTGTGTGTGTGTGTGTGTGATCGTTTTTTTTTAAGATTTTCAT
>OU426993.1:20504717-20524717 GCA_911387935.1 Dolichovespula saxonica | reverse complement strand
GCTTTCAATCTAATCGATCCGTTCCAATATCCAATCCCCATTTTCTCTTTCTCTCTCTCTCTCTCTCTCTCTCCCTCATCATTATCATCGAGTTATTTGAGTTATTTGTAACTTACACGAGCCTCATATTGCCGTTCTATGGAATACAAGCCATTTGATATTAAGCGACATCAAACGAATAAACGGATTTTAATTACGGCAAAATTTCATCCCGTTATCGTATTTTATATTATCCCATAAGTATCGTTTATCATTCGTTATTGGTCATTTCTGCGGTAAAGTAAAATGATATTTGTTTATTCGAGGTGCGTTATTTAGCCAATTTTCGAAGTACCTATGAATAAATAAGTACGTAAGTAAATGTAAAGGAATTTATTTGATTAAATGTACATCGATCGATCGATCGAACGATCTATTTTCACTTAACGTAGGACGAAGTATTATTATTACGTGTTATCGTTCATATTTTAATATACATCGTAATTATCAAGTGAAAAACTCTTAAATTTTTGTTTAACGTAATCATTAAAACTTAAATATTACAACTTCTTACCCCTTAATATATTAAGATCCTTTTGAAAAAAGATTCAAACTCTCGTATCGTTGGACAAGTAGTTTGTATTAAATATTAGCCCTAGGCAAAGACACCGTAGTACGATAACAAGCCGTTTACTCGATTCGTCAACTGTTCTAACTTACACAAAAGTAAGTTGGAAAGTGGAAGTACGCTGAGTTGCCCCAAAGTTAACTTTGTTCTCGTAAATAACGAAATTTCAAATAATACAGACGGGTTTATAACGGGCGAAGTGTTTTCTTTTAACGTTTAAACGTTTAATTTCGCGTAGTGAGGTACGGCAATGGTCGGCCAACGGATACGTACATCCATTTTAAAATAATATTGCGATTAAACAAATAAATCGCGCTCGCGCGCGCGCGCGCGAGCGAAAGAAAAACAAAAGAAAAGGATGAAAAACTTAACCGTTGATTTAACAACGGATAAAAGAAACAGCACGATCGTACAAAATTACGATCAATATTCGATCGTCATTTGTTGTTTAAAAAAGAAGACGAAAAGAAAAAAGAAACAGAAAAAAAGAATTTTAAACGACGAAAATTCTTGATTACGATGTCACGCGATATTCGTTGTTAGTACGAAACTGAGAATAATGGAGAGATGCGACGGGGACGAAAATAAGAAGAGGAAGAAGAAGAAGAAGAAGAAGAAAAAAAATAAAAGAAAAGAAACGTGACGACCCTTCCTGACAACTGGAAAATCTGTTGAATGTAACTTTCTCATAGAGAAGGTACAGCCACTGGTGTTCTCTCTCCCTCTCCCTCTCCCTCTCCCTCTCTCTCTCTCTCTCTCTCTCTCTCTCTCTCCTCACCCTTTCGTATTCCACATTAATGCCTACGCTTCGTGCTTAAGTTACGCGGCAGAAATTCTCGAGTGGCCAAACACCTAGCGTGTGAAGCGGAAGACTTGTGTATTGCACGGTCGCAAGTAGTATTTCGTATTCCTTAGGCGTACATTTCTCTTTGCGAGAGAGAGAGAGAGAGAGAGAGAGAGAGAGAGAGAGAGGGAAAAAGAAAGAAAGAAAAAAAAAAGGAAATAAGAATGAAAATGGCAAAAATTATCGTTCGAAAGAAATATAAAGTTCGTGCCGATAAGATCCCAACGGACGACTAAATTTCAGTATACAGTTTCCTTTCTTCCCTTGTTTCTTTTTTTTTATTATTATTATTATTATTTTTTTTTTTTTCTTTCTTTAATCTTTCTTTTCTCCTCTTTTCAATTAAGCGTCGGCTTTTTAAGAAACAAGAATCGGGTTCTATAAGCTCTCCCCGCTCCCCCTACCCCTGCCCCTACCCCTCCACCCATAGTACATTATCTAATGAATCTTGGTAAATGATCGCACGTCTTTTCTTCGCATTAGGAAGGAGAGTAGAAAGATTTAAAAGATGTGGAGGAGCACGCGAGCCCGTGAAAAATATTACTCGTGACACGAAAGAGGCGTACTCACTAATGGAAAGTGGAAAATAATGAGAACTCAACTTACTTTATATTAATGTGAAACTAAACTTGATACATATTCGTCAAAGTAAAAAGAAAAAAAAAATAAATAAAAAGAAGACGAAAAAGAAGAAGACGAAGAAGACGAAGACGAGTATGATGATAATGAAAAAGTAAAGTAGACAAATGTGAAAATGAACGATCCTAATTATTCCAACGTTATACGTTATTTATAAACGATTGCGTAGGAAAAGAGAAAAAAAGAAAAAAGAAACGAAGAAAAGAAAGGAAAAAACGGGAACGACGTTGATAAAGTCAAGTACGAATGAAGCTAAGAAACGAAGGTTCATTGATAATTATAAGATGGACCGAAGAAATGAGAAGTGTAGAGGCAATTATAAAAGGAAGTTGAACTTCTTAGGATATCCGTGGTGTTCGCGCGTAATGGCCGTATCCTATTTTCTAGAATTATTCGCTTGGCCGTGCGCATCGTACTTTCAGTTTGGAAGGGTACGTAAAGCAACGACGTGAGCATATAATTCTTACGGAATTAATTAGAACGAGGAAAGACAAAGGAGGGGAGAGTTAGAGTGAGAGTAAGAAAGATAGATAGATAGAAAGAGAACGAGAGAGATAGAGAGAGAGAGTGAGATGTTAAGCGATATTTCGCGGAGAGAGGAATCTACCTTGTTTCTATCCCCGTTCATAGAACGAAAACGAATAGGAAAATTTCCAGAGGCAAATCCCGTGGTTATTACTATACGTCCGACTTTTATCTCATAGTAATTCGGAAAATAAAGTATGTCGGTCATAAAGGGAATCTACGACACCTAAAGTTATGCCTAGTGTTATAACTATAGATGTTTACCAGCATACACGTGTATATACGTAATATATCCGTAAACTAGGGAGTTTATAGATCACGTTCGTATCTTTTGACATTAAATCGTTCCAGTTATACTCTACACGTTACTTTGATAGCACCGCAAATGTATACGGGCGATTTTCAACGTTATGACAAAAGTTCGTGACGCGAGCTAAAGCTGCGAAATGACTTTACGTTATAAGGATAGAACGAAACATAGAAAAAAGAGGAAAAGAAAAGTAAAGAACGGAGGACGTGATAACGAGGATCGAAATGGGGGGGAGGGGAGGGGAAAAAAGAAGAAGAAGAACGGAAAGAAAAAGAAATGATACAAGATTGAAACGTACGCGCGGAGATACGTTCGGTCCGTTCGACGGTGAGAAGAAAAAAAAAAATTTATTATAGACAGACACACTACGTTTTCTTTTCGAGATATTTACGCGTTAACATTTGAAGTAACATCCGAAATTCTCGTCGATAGAGAAATACTTCAGATTTCGAATGGAAACAGCCTTTACGTACGTATTTGTTCGGCAGTGAGAAAGAGAGAGAGAGAGAGAGAGAGAGAAAGAGGAGCTCAAGAGTCTCATTTCGGATGCTTCCGGCAAAGCGAATTTTCATGTCACTTGGCGTTCTTCGAAAGAGCGTTTTGCGTTCGCCTCGATACGCATGACGAAGAAGAGACGTCGTTGAATCCACGACCTGAAATAAAGCGACAGAAACTTCGAGCTCGTTTAACACCCGAGGGGATAAGTTAGAGGAATCGATGCGAATTACAAGAAAGAGAGTATTTCGTTTTATATGGATCGCTAACATATTGAATATTAATTTATTTTCTGTTCGAATGATTTATAAAATATGTTCGTTTCAACGAAGGAGAAAAAGAGAGTAAGAGAAAGTTACATAGATAGATGAGGGATAGAGAGAGAGATAGCTAGAGAGAGAGAGAGAGAGAAAGAGAGAGAGAGAGAGCCGAAAACTTGAACAACTCGTTGAAGCACAAAAGAATTAAACGATTATGAAAATTCATGGAAAAGGGGGGGGGGCGGGGAATCGAGAAAAAAAATTCGAACATAGGAAATCTCTTGAATCTCTAAATTAAAAAATTATCGCCGCGTAGTCGGTCGTACCTAAAACCGTCTGGCGTTTCTACGAATTCCGATTTTCTCTCTCTCTCTCTCTCTCTCTCTCTCTCTTCCCTTTGCTGGATAAACAGACGGGCGAAACCGGTCTGTGTCTGACTATACTCTTCTCTTACTACTTACTAAACGCAGACCTGGCTCATACGTATAATACACGTCCGTCTAGTCCGTTGAATTCTGCAAGCTTTTCCCGCTGTGCGTTCTTTCTTCCCATTTCTCTTTCTTTCCGCTCTTCCTTACTCGTAGGATAAGAGTAAAATATACCATTGAAAATGAGAGGTATCTCGACTGAAAGATAAAGGATGACTTTCTATTGAGGAATTATATTCTTTTTACATTATACGCGTGTACATACATACATACATACATACATAGATTCATACATACATACACACGCACGTAGTAGACATTCCAATTACAAATGGAAATTGATCAGAACCAAGGAGAACATTTAAATTGTCCTTTCGTATTACTGTACAATTTCAAGTGGAAACAGTCGGTACGTAATATTCATTTTTTTTTTCATATCGTCGATCAATTCTCTATTGGATTCAAAATAATAATAGTAATAATAATAAAAATAATCATAATCATAATAATAACAATAATAATAGTAATAATAATAATAATAGTAATAATAATAATAATAATAATAATAATAATAATAATAATAATAATAATAATAATTGTAGAAATAGATCCATGAAAATCATCACAATGGATGCGAGAAACTCGTCGACGCGCCGACGTATATATATATATATTGTATTACAAATAGTTGAAATAGGTGAACCAGTGCATGACTAATACGAGAGTGAATATACAAAGAGAGAGAGAGAGAAAGAGAGAGAGAGAGAGAGAGAGAGAGAGAGAGCCGTCATTTCGATAATCGAAAATGGTTCGGAGAATTTGAAGTTCGTACGAAGAACCGATCACAGTTCGCGATTAACGCACGATTTCGCGTCGTCGCTATATCACCGATGCCAACAACAATGGACCCATCCTAAAGCTCATCCTCGCGAGTCGGTCGCAAGCAAAGCGACGTTTGACGCGCGTGCATTCGCACACGGTGCAACGGCAAACACGCCGAGCGGCGAAAAATCTGCCCGTCAAATATTTGAGAGTATTCGCGGATAAGCACGATACCGGACAACCCCGTACGCTCCTCCCCCCCCCCCACCTCCGCCCCCGCCCCTCGAGCCGATATATTTTATTTTGTCGCTCGTAGAGAATTCTCCCGGCCATTAAACTGGTAATGAACAAACAGCGGACGGCAAATCGTTCGAATTCGCTCGCCTAATCATCGATCTTCGATCCCTCGATGATACGTGTTCATTAATGACACCCCGATGAGACCAATAGTCTCTGATATAGCTTACGGCACTGATCGCGTCATTCTCTATGAGAATGCATACATACATACATATATATATATATATGTGTGTGTGTGTATATAGATATATAGATATATATATATAAGAGATAAAAAGAAAAAATAATCGCGATATGTATTCTCCTTAAAAACTTTGGATTGAAAAGTGTTATGAATATCTCCGTGTGATGAGAAAGAAAATAATAATAAAAAAAAAAAAATAGTAGTAACAAGGAAGATCAAATTTATAAATTCGTCCATCGGACAATCGAATTTTCCAAGAGAAACGAATCTATTGAAATTTTCACATTCCTGACTATACACACACACACACACCCACACACACACACACACACACACACACACACACACACATATATATATATGCGACATATTCGGATGACGTATAATTAACGAGTTCAACCTTTCTCGTTCGAACAAAAACTGCGCGAAATACGTTCGTCTATAAGGGAAACGAAATTTAGATTATCTCTGTGAAACCTCACGGGAACGTGCATGGCTCGAAATTAAATACGATTTCATCGAGGAAGGAAGGGGGGAGGGGGGAGGGGGGAGAAAAGTAGGAAGGGGAGATACCAATCTCGAATACATTTCAGTTCTACGTTCGACGAGTTTTCAAAAAGGCCAATTTTCGCTTCGTTTACTTGACGCGTGAAGACAAAAGAGGTCAAGCTGTTTCCTCTTTCTCTTCCTCTTCCAGTTCCTCTCTCTCTCTCTCTCTCTCTCTCTCTCTCTCTCTCTCTCTCTCTCTCTTAATGCAAATAACGCGGATCAAGTTGATTAGATAACGGAGCTGCCGCAGAGTGAATCTCGACTTCGAATTATGTAAGAGAAGGGTGAAGAGATTGACTCTAACTTGGAAACTATGCGATGTTAGGTGGAACTAGACTAAGAAACGTGCCGCCATCCCTCGGAGCTCTTTCGTTCCACCGATCCTTGCTTGTAGACGCGACGACCCCGGAATCATCGAGCCTTACTACTACTTCATGTATTTACCCGATACAAACTTTGCCAAAGTTATAACCATCCTCTATTCCCACGCGTGATAATATAATAACAGACGTAGTGATTTTAACCTTATCAAACATATTCGTACGTCCGCGCTTTGTATATATTTAATTCGCAAAATTACTTGTCTCAGTCGAATTAAACAAATTTTTATCGTACTCGACGAATATCATGTTCCGTCACGAGTAAAGATCGCAATTGAAGAAGCTATGGAGGAAACGAAAAAAAAAAAAAAAAGAAAAAAAAAATAATGAAAAAAGAAAGAAAGAAAGAGAAATCAAAGATCGTACTTAGCCGGAATACGGAAGACGGTTTCCTTGTAGAATTTAAAATATAATCCGTATCTAAATTTTCAATGTAGATTGCCCGGCCGTTACAAAACGAAACTCGGCTATAACCGTGAGTGTTCGACCAATGCGGCAGTAACTACTGCAATAAAATAGGAGAGTATAAAGTCGTACATACACCCCGAATACACTGCACCCGGGAGGCAGTTAAATATAATCGAACGTAATCAAATGTATCTTTCGCGGAAAAGTCACCTCTCGCGGGAGTTTTATCTATCTTTCGTGCATAAACGTGGGCATAAAAAAGAAATGTTGTCTTTTTTTTTTTTTTTTTTTTTATTTCCTTCTCGTCAGAAAGAAAATCGCGGGATTTTCTATGTCACAAATCGATACCCATTTCATTTCTATCGAGTGACTATTAAGAAAGAGATTACCAAACAGAGAGAGAGAGAGAGAAATCGATTCGCGATCTGAGAGAACACCTAACAGCGTAATGAAAGCCGATTGGAGAATTTGGCGTGCCAATAATATTAACCACGTTCGGGGACAGAGGAGGAACGTACTCGCGAGAGCGCTAACAAACGGTTTAACACGCGGGAACCGTAGAGTTGGTAGAGTACGATGGAGAGAATTCCGTGCGGCACGGAGCTCTCACAATAGAGGTAGCACGATGAATAGATATGATCTGTTTGCAGGGCCACCGTCGGTATCATCATCGGCATACGTCATCAGAGAAACGGCATATGTACATTGCCGCTTAACCCACCTCTCACCCCCGACCACCCACCTACAACCCGCCCCCCCGCCCCTCTCCACCCACTCGTCCACTTCATCCTTCTCGTTCCATCGTTTCTCACGTCCAACGTTTCATTCCGACGTTTCATTCGAGCCCTCACGACTATCCCGATCCAAGCTACGTTTATTATTCGATAACGAATTTATTCGTTGACTCATTAACAGAACGAAACTTCACTTTAACCAGTCAAAGACTACGCAGGGACTTTGAGGGATATTACGTAAGCATAGCACAAACATCGACCTCTCTCACTTCCGTTAATTGAGAAACTTTCAAAGACTTCCACTCGACTCCCGTTTTAAAATCAACGCTTTCGTCGACTCGGTAATTTTCAAGTCTCGATCTCTCTCTCTCTCTCTCTCTCTCTCTCTCTCTCTCTCTCTCTCTCGACCGTCCGATTTCTCTCGAGGTTTCATTCAATAACGTAACCCATTCGTTTCGAAGAGAAGCTTTGTCTGTCTTCTTTGATAAAAAAAAAAAAAAAAAAAAAAAAAACCAAAAAGAAAAAAAAACGAGAATAAAAGAAGAAAGAAAGAAAGAAAATTAAAAAGGACTTATCGCTCGTTCGGTTTTTATACCAGACAGAAATTTTCTTTCCGATGTTCAACCTCTGTATGTCCGTTTCGTTGATACCAAAGCTCGATAATTAGCAACGCCACCTTTTGTCTACACTCGACGTTGACGTAAAGCGGAAAATCTTATCTCGCATCGAATCATCGAGAGACGACGTACGCTTTTGTGCAACTTTTGTTCTGCCGCTTAGGACGTTCGAAAAACAAAAAAAAAGAGAGAGAGAGAGAGAGAGAGAAAAGAAAACAACAAAAAAAATATGGCAATACGAGGGATCCTCGAGGGAACGGCAAAGCGATAATAACGGAAGCGTATCGCGAGAGAGCGTACGTCACGCGTCCGTGCTTTTTTCCCCTCCCCTACCCCTCCCCTCCCACCCCAATTCTTTTTCCACTTTTATTTTTCGTCCGTTCGACGTCATCGAGGCCCACGCGAACTATCGATCATCTGCCATGGCATACTTCACGCGATCGCACCACCGAAAACTATCTCTACCATTAATCTACGGACCTTTACGGAAGCCATGCAACGCGTTACCGATCGAAGCTTATCGATTATTTTCTCACACCTTCTTCTTTTAACACATATTTACACACGTTTAGATAAACCTGTTCTCGCATTGTGTGTGTATGTGTGTTTGTGTTTGTGTGTTTGTGTATATTTATGTAATTTATGTAGAGGTATATATATCCAATATATCCAAATTTCGTGGGGAGTGGGAGGGTAGGGGTTCGTTGGTATCTTGTTAAAAGAAAAATACCACATACCGATGGTTCGCCCCTCCCTGCCCCCTCCTCCTCCCCCCCCCCATTTAACGCATTGCCACAGCAAAAATGAATTTTTTGTCGATGGACACGGTCTGATAATTTGCATTCCGTGTGATTCGCTTTCAACTGTAATAGTACGTTTTGATATTGGACGAATTCGTTCCTCGTTCCTCGTTCCTCGTTCCTCTCATTCGTTCGTTTCATTTCAATATTTACTCTTCGTCGGTTTAAAAAGCGACCCGCCCGATCGATCGTCATTTGCAAAACAAAACAAAGAAGGAAAAAAATAAAAAAAACAAGAAAATAGAAGAAAGGAAAGGGAAAAAGAAATTTGCATCGGTAATCGAAACTGGTCCGATGTAAAAATTTTTCGCGGAAAATTCCTTCGTTACGTTCGATTAATGACAACACGATCAATACGTACAATAATCAACAAATTCTCGCGAACAATATGGAGGTTAGGTTCTATCACGAACACAATTTCCGTATTCGTGACTTCAAATTACCATCCGCGAATGTTCTCTTGCCTTTTTTTTTATTTTCTTTTTTTTTTTTTTTTAATATCTTTATATCGATATTTTATGCTTTTTTTCTTTTTTTTTTTTTTTTTCTTTTCTTTATTTTTCGCTCGTTCCGAAATGGAACAAGATAATAACGATATAAATTGTGGGTTAAATTTGGGAATCATGCGATCGCGTCGGTATTATTACGTATCTTAAACTTTCCTCGCGATAATGTTACGTCCGATTAGACTGTCGAGATTAAAACGAAAGACTTTGTTTTAAAGGAACGCAACGAACGTACAACATTTTCGCGTTTACGTTCTTATTGCAGAGGAAGGTTCAAGACCAAAAAAAAAAAAAGAAAAATAAAAAGAAAAAATCAAAGAAAAAAGAAATGAAATAAAAAAGAAAGAGAGAGAAAGAAAAAGAAAAGAAGACGATAGATAGCGCGCTAAATTTACTCTGTCACGATAAATCATTGATACTTACACGATAATATTCTGTTCGATTCTAAATTCAAGTAAGTAACGAACAATACCGTTCGTCATAAGTTCGTAGAAAATATTCGAGTAACGTTTATAACTCTTAAACTTAAAGTGGAGGGGAGTGGGGAGGAGGACTATAAAGAAAAGTGTATTTAACGTGTTCGTGGTGTAAGCGTTTCGAAGGGTAAATATATGTACATAGATGTAAATACATGTACATACGTACATGCTTTTTGGAGAGAAGGTAGAATGCGGAGGAACACGTTCATAGATACATAGGAAGTAACAGGGAGCGGCACCTGAGGGTATAATCATCCTTTTACGTTAGCCCGGCGTCTGAGGGATGGTACGGAGGCAATCCAACCATCTTCCCCCGCCCCATTCCCCCCGCAAAAAGACCGAACCGTTGTATCGTAGAGCTTCGTCGAAAGAGGTGAACCCAGCGACTTACAACGTCTAAAGATACGCTTCGATCATTAACTCTACGTACATGTAGGAACATCGATAGCCCGCAAGTTGATCGTAAATTCACCTTCTTCGAGATTATATAGACAATGTCGTGAGATAATTTTTACGAAGGAAAAATAATACCTTACTTAGTATCTTTCATGTAGCTTCTCTACGAAAATCGACAAAAATTTCATATTAAAGTCATTATCATTTATTTAAGATATATATGCGTGTGTGTGTATGAACATGAAATATTACGTCTCATTAGAAATTATTTTCTAATTATTTTCTCAACGGCATTTAAACCCATTAATTTAGTTCTCAAAATTGCATATACGTACTTTTGTATGACCAATTTATATGTATACACGCGATTATATTCTCAAGTATAAAACGAGCAAAAAATAAAAAAAAAAATAAAAATGATCGGGCGAGTTCAGGGTTTTACTCGGATACTGTATGATTGGGTCGGGTCTATATTAAAAAATATGAAAGTTAAAAAATTTTAACGCGACCATACAACATCCATCTGATATAATTTTGTTGAATTTTTAATACTTAAAGAAAATAATCGTTTATATACATTTAATCCGTACATACTCCATACATATATATATATATATATTTTTTTTTTTTTTAACGAAACGAGAAAAAAGAAGGGAAGGTTTATCTCGCAGGCATTTTTTGTTTGACTTTTTAACGAGGCACGTTATTTCCACATGCACTGCACAGCCAGCTCGAGGCCTCGTTACGACGTTTGTAATGAACGTCGCGACTCGTGTAACCTTTCTCTTGCGAAATTGATGCGAATGTATAGCTACAATAATAATTCTACCGTGGAACACTCGAAATAACATATTACATACATATCTACGTATATGTAAAAATATGCGTACACAGACACACACACATATATAAACATATCTAAACGTTCAATCTTACACGTTCGCAAATATATTCGAAGACAATTCGAGAAAGAATTTTTGACGATGGAAATTTTTATTCGGTTGGTCAGGTTGACCTAAAAAAAAGAAAAAAAAAAAAAAAAAAAAGAAAGAGCTTTCGCGTCGTCGTAAAAGCCAACGATATGCGAAAGGAGAAAAATTAAAACAAGGGAACGTGGAATGCGATAAGAAAATGAGAACAAATGATACATCGGTGAAGGAAGAAAAAAAATAAATGATAAAAAGAAAGAAAGATAGAAAGAAAAGAAATGAAAAAGAGAGAGAGAGAGAGAGAGTGAGAGATAGGTAAGGTCCACATTCGCGTTAAGATAAATAACAAGCGGGAATCGTGGGAAAGTTCATAAAGAGCCAAATTAAAAGGATATTCAGTCGTGCGTGGGTGAGCGCGCGCGCGCGCGCACTCCTATTCAAAGGTGAAGATTATAAAAGAGCGATGACTACAACGACGTCGACGTCGACGTCGACGAGGACAGTGATAACGTTAACGCCTAGCATCTCTCTCTCTCTCTCTCTTTTCTCTTTTTACTACGTAGGAAGGACGACGAAAGGTAAAATCCTTTTTTGTTTCTTTTATTTTCTTTTTTACTGCAAAACACAAAATTCTAACGGAAACAAGGCGCGCTCGCGCGCGCGCGCGCGCGCGAACGTGGCGTTCCAGATTTCGTTTCAGTAGTTCCTCGTAGTGCAAGGTGGATGGGTGTGGCGCGGTGCGGAGGGGTGAGGGGAGGATGAAAACGTGCCACTTCTTTTGATCTCGTGTGCCGTATCTCTTACAATACGTGCCACGATGCGCACCCGGTTGTCTTCTTCACCGACGTTCTCCACTTTGTCCTCTTCCTCCTCCTCCTCCTCCTCCTCCTTCACCTCCTTCTCCTCCTTCTCCTCCTCCTTCTTCTCTTCCTTCACGTCATTAACAATATCGTCCGCTCGTGCGACCCGAAATTACACGCCGCAATCCGTGAGACGGAACGAACCGAACGCCGAGAGTCGTGCGAAATAGGAAAGACGAGAGAGAGAAAGAGACAGAGAGAGTCTGTGAAGAAAAAGAAAAAGGAAACAAAAAGAAAGAAAGAGAGAGAGAGAGAGAGAGAGAGAGAAAGAAAGCGAAAAAGAATAGAAAAGAGAAAAAAAAAGTAGAATAGAAAAGAGAAACAGATACGTGTAACGTGTTTGTATTTGTACACCGAAAACTAGACACACTTTTCTCTGCAATGACGAGCCTTAGAAAATCCGTGATGCTTCCGTGCCCTTAAGCGTCTCTCTGTCTCTCTCTCTCTCTCTCTCTCTCTCTCTCTCTCTCTCTCTTTATTTTTTTTTATTTTATTTCTTTTCCACCCCCGCCTCCCTCCACGACTAAGTTACATTAATCCCCTTCAACAACGTTCCGTCTTGTACCAACGCGAGATCGAATTTTAGCGAGTTTGCGAAACGATTTCAGATAATTTATACGAAAAGTTTGAACTCCCTATAGAAAGAGTTAGTATAAAAG
This sequence comes from Dolichovespula saxonica, assembly GCA_911387935.1. Lineage (NCBI taxonomy): Eukaryota > Metazoa > Arthropoda > Insecta > Hymenoptera > Vespidae > Dolichovespula > Dolichovespula saxonica. The sequence continues at coordinate 20,511,986 of OU426993.1, read as the reverse complement.
CCTTAATATTTTCATCGATTTATCGCCATCCACCTTCCTGTTGTCTTCCTTTGTTAAACCAACGATCGTTTTACGTTATCGTTTTTCGTTTTCTTCGAGGAGGTTCTTTTTTTATTTGTATTTCTTTTTTTTTTTCGAATTCGTTAAACGCGACAGAAGAACCTTCAAAGGGTTTTAAGATTGGCGAGAACAGTGTGAGTGAAAAAAAAAAAAGAAAAAGAATACTATTAATCCTTGAACAGCAAGGGGGACGAGATTTTTTTTTTTTCTTAAAATTATATCCAAGATCGATAAGTACGATCGTACGAATTGAAAGGTAAAAAAAGCAAAAAAAAAAAAATTGAACGACTAAATAAATAAAAGGAAAAAGGGCAAAAGGAAAGAATAGGGAAGGAAAGAAAGAAGAATTGAAAAAGTATTAGAAAAGTTGAGAGCCCAAATGCCGGCTGACTTGAGCGTACCTAGGAAAAAGGGCGTGGTTTTTGACGTCAGAAGCGAGACGCTTTGGGGGTCTGGTAACCGAGAATTTCTCGAGTCCGCCACTATTCCAGGTGAACAACAACGTGAAACTATAGTTCGAGTTCGGCGAACTAGCATTGTCACAGCTTGCCACCCGCATTTCAACGTGAAACCGGCTGCATGGATTTTGCGGCTTTCGTGAAAATTCAAGGGACCATGTTCTTTGGCTCATGAAGCTGTCGCTCATCCAGGTCGACACGGATCCGGAGTCGATTATTCGTAAATTTTCAATAGCTATTCGTCAAGATTTCGCAAGACACACTCGAATTCACGAATCTCATACGTCAACGATAATACGATCGACTTGTGTAATCATATTTTTACGAACGATATAATAATCTCTCGGTGTACGAGATAATAATTTCGTCGAGACTACGACGCGATTAACGGGGGGAAAAAAAATTCGAGGATTAACGAAACTAAACGTGAATAGGAAAAACGAGAGTAAACGCGCTTGTTCACGGGTCAGCATATTTCAGAATTTCGATCGGTATCGTTGAGGACGTTAGCTGGTGTCAGCGATATCGAGGTTGAGTCGATATCTCGAATCGATCGTAAAACGATCGTCGACCGGTCTTATTGAATCATAGCCTCTTCTAGTTCGATACTGGTCGGTTATCCATCGAGTGCATTCGAACGGGTGGTGTCTTGAAAATAATCCAAAGGCGAATCGCTGGCACACGTTCGAAGATAAAAAGTCGATTATTCGTAAATTTTCAATAGCTATTCGTCAAGATTTCGCAAGACACACTCGAATTCACGAATCTCATACGTCAACGATAATACGATCGACTTGTGTAATCATATTTTTACGAACGATATAATAATCTCTCGGTGTACGAGATAATAATTTCGTCGAGACTACGACACGATTAACGGGGGGGGAAAAAAATTCGAGGATTAACGAAACTAAACGTGAATAGGAAAAACGAGAGTAAACGCGCTTGTTCACGGGTCAGCATATTTCAGAATTTCGATCGGTATCGGTGAGGACGTTAGCTGGTGTCAGCGATATCGAGGTTGAGTCGATATCTCGAATCGATCGTAAAACGATCGTCGACCGGTCTTATTGAATCATAGCCTTTTCTAGTTCGATACTGGTCGAATATCCATCGAGTGCATTCGAACGGGTGGTGTCTTGAAAATAATCCAAAGGCGAATCGCTGGCACACGTTCGAAGATAAAAAGGGTCCGATTAAAGGGCCCCGAGCTTTTTAGTCCCACACGAATTTCATTTCGACGGGATGCGTCTTGCCTTTTTGACGCTCTAAAACTAAAACGTAACGTTTGTCGTAACGAAACGTAAAGACCATTAATGTAAAGAAAAAATCGCACGTATATCGTCGAACGATTTCAACTCTCGAGCTCGCGTTAAATCGACGATACAAAAACTTTAATTTCTATTTCTTTCTTTTTTTTTTGTTTTTTTTTGTTTCCGAGAAAAAAGGAAAAATAGAGAAAGAGAGAAAGAGAAATAGAGGAGCCAGCAGTTTTATTCGTTCGCTATGGCAAACACAGAAGATGCAAATAAATGTTTGCTCTTCGTCTACCCTCTCCTCTCTCTCTCTCTCTCTCTTCTTTACTCGTTCGATTCAACGACAAACTAAAGTCGATCTCCGAAACCGTTCTTTCTTGTCTCCCTTGTTCGAGGAAAAGCTTTCGCTTTTCTCAAGGCACTTGGTGAAATAACGGTGAGCGTTGGAACGATCGTTCGTTCTTTCTTCGAACGTACGGTGTACCTCTTGACTTCTCAAATCGCGAAAGAGATTCCTCGATAAAAAAGAAATTACAGAGCATCGCAAAAATCTTCCGAGAAGGGAAACCGGGTAAGACTTCTTCCCTGTTAAAAGGTTCAAGCGTAATATGGACGTCGTTCTTATCCAACACGTCGCAGCACATTTTCACAAAACTGCACGTCGTATTCTCTCTCTCTCTCTCTCTCTCTCTCTCTCTCTCTCTCTCTCTCTCTCTCCCTCTATGTTTCTCTTTCCCTACCCTTTTCACGTTCCATCTTCTCTCGTTCTCGCCTGACTTTCAATGTCTTTTTTCTCCATGCCGGAATGTAAACCTTTTGTCCGTGTCGTAGCGAGTATATATCGTCGTTCTTTTCGAAAGCTCGAGAAAAGCTTCCCTTTTAGAACACGTTGGACTTTTATTGCGACGGATCCTCGCTAACGTACGAATCGATGCGAACGAAGAAATGAAATGACAATACTCTTATGCGTATTAAAATGTTACAAATATTATCCATTTTACGTTTTTATCTAATTTAACGTGCCGTAGATACGTTTAAAAAAATAAAAAAGAAAGGAGAGAGATTATTCCTTTCCTTTTTTTCTTCCTTTTCGTTTTCCTTTCAAAGGAAAACCATCGTAAGGGCGCGGTATAAAGCGTCTACGACGATCAACGGAACAAGTAGGATTGGCAATCGGGTTTTAATAAAAAGAAAATAATCTCGTTCTAACGTCGCGACGCATGCCTGCTATAGTTAAATCGATTGTCGCTTAATGGCGTAGGTTATTCCGTACGTTGTCAGTTTAATATTTCAATATTTCACTTTCTCGGGGAAGAATTTAAATGCTCGTCTGGGAACGGTAGAAAGTATACTTTTTCTACGAAGACCGAGCTTTGAAAACCAACCTGGAGTTTTCTACGTTCCCTTCTTTACCTCCCCTTCACTTTTCCCTTTTTTCTTCTTTCCTACTTTTCTTCTATCCACCTCCACCTCCTCCAACACCACCTCCACCTCCTCCAACACCACCTCCACCTCCTTCTTCTTCTTCTTCTTCTTCTTCTTCTTCCCTTATTCCTCCTCTTCCTCGTTCTTCGTTCTCCTTCTCCTCTATCGTGCTTGCACGCCGCGCGAAATCTATTCAATTTACTTTTTTCTAGGAACGAGGGATCTACTACGACGAAAGGAGATGTCTCTCTCTCTCTCTCTCTCTCTCTCTCTCTCTCTCTCTCTCTCTCTCTCTCTCTAAGAGAAAAAGCGCGCAAGAGCGTCGCAAGTACGACGAGCGAATAGCTAAGATCGTCCGTTAAAGTACACACGACTGTTCCCAACTACGACGGTGCTTAAAGCTTCGAGTGGTTCTTTCAAACTTCACAATTTCGTTCTCTTAGCGTCAAAGATTTCCTACTCCGTGATTTTTCTTAAAGCTCTATTTTTTTTTTCTCTTCGTTCTTTATTTTTTTTGTTCCTTTCTTTTCCGTCTTCCTTCGCAACCTCTTTGTTTCTCGTAGCAAACGACTTTAACGATCCCGATCTCGATCTTTCATACCCGAAGATTCGAGAGGATCGTTTAATTAAAGCAACGAATCTCTTCGTTCTCTCTAAAGACAAATAAAAAAATAAATAAAAATAAAAAAAAAAGAAGAAGAAGTACAGTTGAAAAAGAGAAATAATAATGAAAGATAGAGTAAATGCTAGTTCTTTATTCTTTTTTTTTTCTTCTTCTTCTTCTTTCGAAAGGGCACACGGTCGGATTAGAATAGAAACTTTCCCCTCTCTCTCTCTCTTTAAATATATACATGTACATATAAATGCTTTAATCGAGTCGCTTCCCTTTTTTATTTAAAAAAAAAAAAAAAAGAAAAGAAAAACTATAATTACTTTGAAATAACCCCGTCCGATCTCTTTGTTAGAATGTTACGATAAATTGAACGAACAAAGGTGTCGTGGATGAGATGGCGGGGAGGGGCGGGGGAGGTGGGTAAACAGGATTTTGGCATTGTCGTATATAGTCGTAAATAAAGGAGCATTAACGAGGAAGAGGAGGAGGAGGAGGAGGGGAGGGAAAGCACGAGAGAATCGGACGAGAAAATTTTTCAAGGAATTTCTATAAAGAGAGGGATATTCGCTCGAAAGTTTTTACCATTCTCTCTCTCTCTCTCTCTCTCTCTCTCTCTCGTGGAATCCATTGGTATCAGTGGTGTATGGTAAAGGCTGGATGGCCGGCGAGCCAGTCAGTTAGAGTAGAAGATTCGGCGGTGAGCCGTGTATTTTTGGAATCGAATACGGGCGCTCTCGTATAAATTCCAAGCGCGAATTGTTATTACTGTCGATGCTAGACGTTCCGTCGAAAGAGTGCTTACCCGCATATCGTCTCCCATAAATGTCCAACTGTGTTTCCGTCGCTAGCTCATCGAGACGAGAGATGCGAGAAAATCGAAATTCGTTTTCTCTCTCTCTCTCTCTCTCTTTTTCTACCGATCTATCCATCTCTCTTTCTATCTCTCTTCGAAATCCATCAAGCTTTGCTTTTTCTTTCGCGTGGAAAAAGGAAAACAACCGAGACGGGTTTGGTCGTTGGACGATCGTAGGAATTCATTACCAATGAAAATGTCTTCCACTTGTTACGTGCCTCCAACGAAAATGAAACGTTCGTTCGTTCCTTCCTTCCTTCCCCGGTTTTCGATGGAAATGTAGAAAAAGAGAAGAATGAAAAAAAAATACGACGAAAAAGAAATAAAAAAGGAAGGAGGTAGGAAGGTAGGGTGGAAGAGAAGGAAAGAAAGAGAGGGTGGGGCGGAGGGTGAAAAAACAGCAACGAGGAGAGAGATGAGGAACGTAGCTCTGGCCGAATCGAAAGCTTTCCGAGATTGGCCGTTGGATAGCTACGCCCTGGGTAACATAGAACCATGGGCTTGAATGTTCGAGTACTAATCCTAGTGTAATAATGGCTTACGCGCTCGCAAGCTCGTTTCTAGAGTAGCCCGAGGACGTGGGGCCGGTCTCTAGTACTTGACTCCGCGGTATTACCGGCCACTTCTACCCCTCATCGGCGGACGTGACCTCCGACCCATTATACGATCCCTTTTATTCCGTTATATGACCCGTGAAGCGCTTTTCGGCTTTTTTTCCCTAGCCGCGAATCGAGACGCGAGGAGAAAGAAGAAGAAGAAGAAGAAGAAAGAAAGAAAGAGGAGAAAAAAGAATAGAACACAAAAAAATGAGATAGAAAAAAAAAAAAGAAGAAAAAAATTCATACTCATAACTCTCACTACCCAGGAGCAACTGACAATGAGACTCTCAAACGCGTAAAATCGGATATAAATAATTCCTATCTCCTAACATTCGATCGGATTGATTGACGGGAATACGAATGTTTTTTTTTTTTTTTTTTGTTTTTTGTTTTTTCTTTGTTTTGTATTTTTTTTTTCTTCTTCTTTAATCGAGAGAAAAAAAGTAAAAACGAAGTACACCTATGGAGCGAATAAAAATTAATAACCGCTCGACCGATGGTCGTAAAGTTTTATGTACACTTGAGGAATCTCGAATTATTATCGCGGTGTCCTTAACCATAGAATTTAAAAAAGAAAAAAATAATGTTTGGTGTATAGGAACTATCGTATGGGATCTATGTAAACATAACCGCTGACACATACACACACACACATATATATATCTATCTTACATGGATACATACATTTTTTAGAGAATATTCTCGAAAGCGTGAACGTAAAAGAAGATGAGGAAGAATAAAAAGAATGAGAAAAAAATAACACACGCGTCGTAGCATCGAAAAAGAGAGAGAGAGAGAGAGAGAGAGAGATCTTCTTTAAGATTCTCGTAAATTCCGCGTTATTCGAACCCTCGTTCAATACACACGGTTGACATTGTATTTCCATACGAAAAGGTTAATCCTTAAGTAGATAGATTTAAATGAAAATTCACGATCCCGAAAGGAAAATGATCGAGTGCGAGAGTTAAATTCTAGTTACGATCTAAATCTATACTTTAGCTTTACGAAGGGAATATCGTTTTCTTAACCTTCTCGGATTATCGGGAAAGAGGAAGGGGATTTATTCGTGCGAATGAATTCGAAAGGGAGGGGTAGGTTGTTGCGGGGGTATAAAATGCCGACGTAAGCGGCGAGCAAAGAATTGGTAGGAGACAGAGAGGAAATATATATATATATATATATATATATATATATATATATATATATATATATATGGGTGATGGGGAGGGAAGGGGGAGGGGGCCGAGCTGGTAGGAGGGAGAAGGGAAAGAGAGAAAAAAAAGGAGAAGAAGAAGAAAAGAAAAGGAAAAAAAGAAGAGAAGAAGGGTCGCAAAGAGTGGCATCGAACGCTACTTTCGAAATAGATACGAAGCGTTCTCCCTTTCCAGTCGATTCTAGTACGCCAAAGGAAGATCGTGGAAAAGTCACGCGCGTCGTTTGTCCTCCTCCTCTCTCTCTCTCTCTCTCTCTCTTTTTCTCTCTCTCTCTCTGTCTATCTCTCTTACTCTCTGACAAAACCGCTACGAATAACAACTTTAGGCTTTGCCACTTTACCAGCTCGGAACCGAATGCTACTACTACGGTATTAGCGTCGTTCGGCTTTGCCTCTATTTTCCAAACAATTTCCAAACAAATTCACATGTTCCTCGGAAGTAACCATTTCGATTCAATTTGCATATATATATATATATGTGTGTGTGTGTGTGTGTGTGTGTGTGTGTGTGTGTGTGTGTGTGTGTACGCGTGCGCGCATGTGTTTATATACATACGTATGAACATACAAACGTACGTAGGATACATGAGCTAATCAACATTGATATGTTTTTTTCTATTTCTATTTTACAGCGACAGCGGCATGGCTGAGGCAGGAGCAGCCCTGTCCAATAGCAGGAGACTTTTGCATGAACGGTGGTACCTGCCTATTTTTTGAGACTGTCGGTGAACCAGCATGCAGGTGAATACCAAACACAGAATTTTATTTTCTACTTTTATTCGTTAACAAGTC
>OU426993.1:20477217-20502217 GCA_911387935.1 Dolichovespula saxonica | reverse complement strand
CTTACGGATCCAATTATTATTATAATTATAATTATTATTATTATTATTATTATTATTATTATTATTATTATCATCATCATCATTATTATACAAGATATTATTATTTTCTTTGAGAGGGTCGACGATAAAGCGAAGAGGGATGGAAGTGGGTTTCGGTTAACTCGAGTTAGTCTCGAAAGCTTGTAAAGCAATCGTACATTAAATGACCAACCGGAAAAACGATCCGTGAATTTAGAAATCCGAAATGCGAAGTGACGCGAACTTTTTCGACGTCATTTGGCTTAACTAACTCTCGTAAATCTCATTCGCGAAGGTACTCGCGAACCTTCTCCTACGTAACCACCCTCCTTACACCACATCTCTATTTCACTCCGTCCCTCTCCCCGCCAAACCCTCTCGGTCCCCCTATTTCTCTCCCATCCCCTCCTCCCGTCCCCCTCTCCCACCGTCCCGTTTGTTTCTCTCATCCGAAGCTTTCGACCACTTTCTCATCCCACTTTCGACTCGTTGAATTTACGCTTTCGCGCGTCCTATCGGTTAAAAAAAAAAAAAGAAAAAAAAAGAAAAACGGACAAATTGCCTAATGAAATATGGGCCATGACGAAAACGACGAGAATGCCAGTGAGAGTAACGGAAATTTCACATCGGAGATGGAACTCCTACGTTTCGGTTTATTTCTTTATTTTCTTCCCCCACCCCCCCCCCTCTCTCTCCCTCTCTCTATCTGTCTATCTCCTTTGAAATCCGTTGAGAAGGAGCGCACGATCGATGTCTCATCGAGAGCTGAAGGGGTGGCTGGGGTTGGGGGGAGGGTTGGATAAAAAAGGAAAGCAAAGAAAGAGAGAAGGAAAGGTAAGGAAGGGAAAGAAAAAAGGTCACGTTTATAGAAAACGATGAGCGGAAGTTTCGTTATTCGAGAAAATGATGATTGCAAGAGTGCTTCTCATCGATATAATGGTAGTCCGCAGTATGTATATTGAACAATATCCGGAAATATTGATCGAACCTATCTACCTCTCATCTCCGTTTAAATCGTAACGATCAATATAATATAGGAACGATATAAATCATTACAAATGGTATCAACGAACGTTACCTATCGCTCCAATCCCTATAATATTGATAATAACAATTTGCGATATTAAATCTCTGTAATATATTGATCCGTTAAATATTCGTAATGGAAATAATTGAGGATTTAATCGAAAATACGTACGTATATTTACGTATGTATGTATATCGGTCAGTGTGTTATTTCTATAAAAGGGTAATTCGTACGTTTTTATTTGGATTACAATGAAAGCAAAATTAGTCGATTATAATCGACTAATAACAGATAATCCAAGCCAATTTCGTTAGCAAGCCCGATAGCCTACTTCGAAGCTTAACGTCTTGTTCCGGCAGACGCATATATAATACCCGACACGATTATCCATGGACACGTGCCAAGTGGAGAGATGGAGAGAGAGAGTGTGTGAGAGAGAGAGAGAGAGAGAGAGAGAGAGAGAGAGAGAGAGACGATAGAAAACTTTGTCCTCGACGTTCTCCTTTCGTCTTTTCCATTCCTTCTAAAAAAGCGATTCAATTCGTATCCAGTTTAAACGTAGCCAATAGAAATAGCTAAACGTCTACGCTCGGAGACGTTCGTCCGAACATTAATTTCGAATAACTCACGACCCCGTGAATTTTCAACGATTATTCGACAAATCGATTCGAAATTATTTCTTTTCTCTTTTTTTTTCTTGTAAATCTATGCTTAACCTTTACCCACCATATGTCTCTATGACGAAAAGACTCAATGGCTATACAAAAAAAATATATATGTGTATGTGTGTGTGTATATTTAAAAAAAAAGGAATAAACTAATTCAGAAAAACTCCCCCCTCTCCCACAAAGAAAAAGAAAGAAATAAAAATTCTCTCGGAAGATCGCGATCATTGCTAAGAATCGCGATGCTTCTTCGTGATTTGCCGTAGTCGACGACTCTTTGCCGTCCTTACTTCCGTATTTTCAACTCCGTCCCGCATACGAACACTATACTTTTTAGGCGCTCATTATTTTAACGGAATGCGCAATGCTTTTATACGAAAGTGCAGGAACGCCGCTTGCAAACACTTCATGATATGAAACTTTGTACCTTACTTACTCGGCTCGTAGGTAAAAGGGGGTACAATGGCGGAATATATAAGAATAAAAAGGAGAGACGATACACCACGTTGGATTTTCATTGTTTAACGTTACATGCCGGTACAATCTTCATCTTTCTCTTTATCTCTCTCTCTCTCTCTCTCTCTCTCTCTCTCTCTCTCTCTCTCTCTTTCTCTCTCCATCTCTCTCTTACTCGAGGAATCTCTCTCGGCCAGTCAACTCCTTTCGATGTTATAAGCGAAGAAGTAGGTAACATCCCCTACATCATTCCCAAGATGTTTCTCGAGGAAAAAAATTAATGATAACGGCCGCAATCGTCTCGTTATTATCATTTAACAAACCAAGCGATACACGGTACACGTAATAATAATAATAATAATAATAATAATAATAATAATAATAATAATAATAATAATAATAATAATAATAATAATAATAATAATAATAATAATAATAATAATAATAATAATAATAATAATAATAATAATAATAATAATAATAATAATAATAATAATAATAATAATAATAATAATAATAAAAGAAAATACGTAGTAAAAGTAGAAGAAGATGAAGATGAAGAAGAAGGAAGAAGGGAGAAAAAAATCGTGCGATCGAATTTTCAAACGTTCTCGTTATAACTTGAACGTGTCGAACGAGGGTCTTTGCTTGTAAATTAAATAAATAATTGAACTACGGCGACCTACTTTTATCGAGCACTACTTTGAAATACATTGGGTATACATTGCGGCGTTTGAATTTTCATTCGATGAGAGACGACAAAACCGAGGTCGATGTAAGATGAAAGAAAAAAAAGAAAAAATATAGGAAGCAATAAAGAAAAAAGATAAAAAAGAAGGAGAGAGAGAGAGAGAGAGAGAGAGAGAGACAGAAATAGAGAACGAGAGAGAGAGAGAGAGAGAGAGACAGAAATAGAGAACGAGAGAGAGAGAGAGAGAGAGAGAGAAAGATAGAAAGAGAGACATACAAAAGGAGGCCTAAGCTCCCAAGCATTCTTCGGAATGTATGTATGTATGTATGTATGTATGTATGTATCCTATGTACATTATGGCCGCGAAAATGGGAGAAGATGGGAGTCGGTTGAAGATTAGGATAGGGAGGAAATGAAAACCACGAGCCCGTTTGGCTCTGCCACGCTCCCACGGAAAGTCGCTTGTATTTAACACAGTTGCCCGCAGTCGCAACTCGTTCTCGCAGGAATGATAAGACTCTCTTGCATTCCTGTTAGAGGAGGCTTTTGGTAAATGCACTCCGTTTCTCCGCTTGCTATACGACGTCTCCTCCTTTCACAGAGAACGAGAAAGAGAAAGAGAGAAAGAGAGAAAGACATACAGAGAGAGAGAGAGAGAGAGAGAGAGAGAGAGAGAGAGAGAGAGAGTGTACGCGTTGGATGGCCTGGAAAACCGCGAAGCGCTTGTACCGTTGGTGTAGAGCGAATATAAGCGAAGCTTTTGGTGTCTGAGCCGCAGCCATTTGTGCCTAGACACCCACCCAGACTCTCGTAATCGAGTAGTCGCAAGTAGTTCGAAGTGTACCGGCAAAGCATTCGGAAGCATTCCCGCCTACGAACGTCTCTCACCCACTCGTTCTCCCTCTCCTTCCTCTTCCACCTCCTCCCCCCTCTCTCTCTCTCTCTCTCTGCCTCTCTCATACGCATATTCTCGCTCTCCGTTCCGTTCTCTCTCTCTCTATCTCTATCTTTCTCCCTCTCTCATACACATATTCTCACTCTCATCCTCTCTCTCTCTCTCTCTCTCTCTCGGTCTCTCTTTCTCTCAGAGACGTCTATTTACGATGCACCGTCTCCTCCTATAATTCGCTCGAAACGCTGTCCTCCCTCGTATACCACGGAATAGCAAATTGTGCTCCACGATACTACGAAGGAGGTATAACACTTGCGCGGTACAGATGGACAGAGGTTTGTCCGAAGGACTTCGTCGTCGTTCGAATGGAATTAAGCCCTTTGGGAAGCCAAGGAATTCAACGAATAAACTGAATTGTGTCCAGTTACGGAGAAATCGTCAGTAGGGAACGTTCAGAAATGTTTCGAAACGCCGTAGAACTCGAGAGTATGAATTGTTTGAAACCGTGGCGTACGTTGGAGTTCGGTGCATTAGCTCTTGCTCCGTTACATTTTGAACTACTCGTTCCTAACTATTAATACTCTTGATGAGTATTATAGAAAGAAAGAAAAAAGACAAGAGAGATAGAGAGATAGAGAGATAGAAAGAGAGATAAAGAGAATATACTCGGTTGGATGGTATTTGAAATGGAGTCGTCTTTTCGATCTTTATGCTTTTGTACGTTCATTCTATCTGTTAAATAAGTACCATCCACGAATATATATATATATATATATATATATATATATATATATATATATATATATATATATATATATACGTTTTCGCGATATGGAAACAGAGGGGTAAGAGGGAATAGGATGGTCGCTTATGAATGGGCAATTAATCCACGAAAACCACGGACGCTGCGAGCTCGGCGCCTGCATACTCCGTTACGCCGCTAAGCTACCTAAAAAGCCGCCTAGCGCCAAGGCGCTGTATTATTCAAAGAGCACCGCTTTACCAAGATAATAATTTATTTAGCCGGAACCGAGTAAAGAGGTGCCCCGAAGAAAGAAAAAGAGATTGGTAGTTAGAGAAAACTCTTACGTAGACTTTAAGAGACGAGAATTGGATAGAAACTAAGTGGACCTCGTGCGACGATTATTCTCTTAATCGACGAAATTGTTTGGAAATAACGAGAAGGATTAGTATCGTCTTAATCAAAAATCTTCACGTTTCGTTACATCGCAAATTTTTCGATCGAATAATCAAACGACATTGACGTATACGTACGTACGTTACATACATACATACATACGCACAAACATATATATATATATATATATATATACATTATATATGCATTTTTTAAAACTAAAAATAGAGATACCTACGGGAGGAAATCGGTATGGAATATACGTAGTTGGTTCTAACGTCAAACAGACAGTTCGTAAAGTATGTAGGAAAGTCTGTGGTAGTGAGAGGAGGGTTGGGGGGAGGGTGTGCGCGTCAGAGCACCCTCGTCTATGTGTTCTTTGAAAGACGGAAGAAATTCAAGAAGAGAAAAGCGGAGGAAATTTCGGCACGTGCTCTCGACACCTTTTCTCGTACGGATGCGTCCTCCTCCTCCTCCTCCTCCTCTTCCTCCTCCTCCTCCTCCTCCTTCTCCTCGTCGTCGTCGTCGTCGTCGTCGGTCTGAACGGGAACGATCGCGAATAAGTAGAGCACAGGGAAAGTACGTCCGTATAGGTGAAAGAAAAGGAAAGGCGAGGCTAGGAAAGGAACGGAGGGGAGGGGAATGGAGGGGAATGGAGGGGAATGGAGGGGAATGGAATGGGGAAAACGCGTCGGTGGCAGCCGACAGTTGAAACACAAAGTAAAGAGACGAAACAAATACGATAACGCGTTTTGACGAGTAAAACTTTGGCAAATCGGCTCTTCTCGTCGTTCAACGAAAGGAAGGAAGGAAGGAAGGAAGTAAGAAAGAAGACGAAAAGTTAAAGCGGAAGGGAAGGTGGAGATAAGAAGGGTTGGTTTAGCATAGACGCCTAAGGGAATGAAAGAGTTACACGTTTTCTTCTTCGACCTTCCATTCGCGAATCTCTTTTTCTCTCTTCGAGAAAAAAACTTTCTTTTTCGAACTCCTTCGCCCACTTCCCCCTCTACAGTGGTCCGCCCACCACTGCCATCGTTGGAACGTTTCGTTCGTCCGGACACAATGGCAATGGAATGATCATCGTTCGCATACGTCGAGAATACTCGAAGAGCTCATTCGTTCGATTAACGGCACGCGCGAAATAAAATAACGCGTTTAAATAAAATGTCTTCTTAACCAACTTCGGTACTAACGTCGAATATACTCGACGACCAAGAATTTTATCTTATCTCTGGAATACGGTTGTGTAAGCTCACGTAATAAACGTATCACACCGAACAACAACGTCTATTATGACATTTAAAAATCAACGATTTAAAATAATATGAAACAATAATTTTGTAAGTTAAATTTTCGAATTTTTCAATTAACGAAATAAAATCGTCAACGTTTATAACGTATCGTGATAAAAACAAGCGATCGCTTGATTTACATTACGAGCAATGATTCCGACTTTATCGAATATATCAAAGCGTTCCCTTTTGTTGTACGACATATCGAGTGAGCCTTCGATTCGCAGAAGGACGTTTGATGGCCCTTTCTATGACCTCCTTACGATTTGTCTTCGAGCTCGCAAATAGAGAACGCGCGTTCGAGCGAGAAAACGGCCCTATATATCTCCACCACTTCCTCAGCCCTTAACCTTTGATTTCTCTCTCTCTCTCTCTCTCTCTCTCCCCCTCTCTTTTTTCTCTCTTTCGTTATTTCTTTCATCCTTTTCCCCTCTTCGCCCAACCCCCCCATCTCTCCTTTCCTCTCTCCCCGTACCTTCTTCTTCTTCTTCTTCGTCTTCTTCTTTCGCTTCGTAGGACACGAAAAAGAAGAAGAAGAAGAAGAAGAAGAAGATAAAAAAGAAAAAGAAGAAGAAGAAAACGTCAGGATAACAATCCGATCGTGATAACTTCGGAAAAGAAGAAACTAAGTCTCTTACGAGACTTCTCCTTGGCGACCTTAAGAAACAGATAAGGTTACACATTAACGAACTTTAATTCTCTTTGTAGGATGCGGGGAGAGCGTAACGAAAAAAAAAAAAAAAAAGAAAAGAAAAGTAAAAAAAAAAATCGAAAAAAAACGTGACCAGCTGGTCGGTCACGTCGCGGACGAGATACGCGTTTTCGCGAGACAAAATAAAGTTTTTCTCGCCCTCTCCTCCCCCCCCCCCTCTCTCTCTCTCTCTCACACACACACACACACACAGTCTCTCCATCTATCTCTTTCTCGGTTTCTTCGCCACCGTCTCGTTTTCAGCTTTTTTTTTTTTTTCTCGTCGAGATAGAAACGGAAACGTAGGGTAGAACGGGCGGGAGGAGGACGGGCGGCTTGCATCCTCTCGACAGCTTCCTCTGGCTAGCCAAAACATTCGAGACTTGATCTCGAGCCAAAAATCTCACCGCATCGGCAAAAAGATACACCTGGCTGGCTCAGACGTTCTCTGCTCGAAGGATTCTCAAATAAAGGAACGACGACGGGGGAGGGGTTTTGGAGGGGTGGGGAGGGGGGCTCTGGCGGGAGAAAACTTTAACGAAATTTTATTTTAACGGCACCGTATCTCTTACGGATTTTCGAGGTTACTTGAAAGAAATCAACGAACCACTCGCTTTTTCTTTTTCTTTTTTTCTTTTTCTTTTTCTTTTTCTTTTCGTTCCATTTTTACCACGTAATATCCATCCGACAATATATATTTATATGTAAATACATATATATTGTCGTAATATACACTAATCGTTGTTACATGAGATACCTAATAATCGGATAAACGGCATAATCTTTTCGTTGTTTTCACTCTTTTTTCTTTTAAGAAGGAAAAATACGTTCGTGCGATTAAATCGACTTCGAACGAACTCGTCGTCAAAACGTAAAAGTACTCTCTCTTCCGCGCCCCACCACACCCCATCCCCTCTATCGTTGGATAATTTTATCGATGTCGCGGGCGAAACGCTTTAAAGCGTCCTTGTAAACGCAATTCCGTGCGCAAAAGCCACGCGCACGGACTTTCCTATGGTCCACCAAACATCGTCCGTAAATATTTGCCACCGCTGGTCTCTCTATATCGTACACGTGACAAGTGCAAATTTAAACTGGTCCCGTCGACCTCGTTTTCCTTCCACGATATTTAACAAGCTTTTTCTTAAAGCCCGGACACTTCGAAATCCCATAATCCTGTGTTTTATTGAAAAGCCATTATTAAATAAACCGTCTCGTTCGACTGTCAACCGTTGCTGTTACATCGTACATCTTATTTCGGAAACTCGCCGATAACTCGTCCAGTCGTCTGACAATCCATTATAATCCTTGTAACCTATAACCCAATGTTTTATTGAAAGGCCGTTATTAAATAAACCGTCTCGTTCGACGTTCAAACGCTGCTGTTACATCGTACATTCTTATTTCGAAAACTCGCCGATAACTCGTCCAGTCGTTTGACAATTCGTTATAATCCTTGTAACCCAACGACCAATCACCTTATCGGATGATACATTTGATTTCTTTATTTTTCTTTTTTTTTTATATCTACTTTTAATAGACATCGTCTGTCGCCACGAATAAAATCATTCTGAACGATCGACCAAGATGATCCCGGTGGATTAACGATCTCTTACTCTAGACGATCGTATTTTTCGATTTACTTACAGTGCCGGAATAAGACGTTCGGTTTAAAGGGGGGGAAACGTTCCTAAATCAACGTCGAGACAACTTCGATCTCTTCGAAAAGCGCGATCTCATTCTCCTCGAAATAATTCTTTTAAAAAATATACGTTCGACTTCTCTTCGAGATACCAATATATATATATATATATATATATATATATATATATATATATTAATTAATAAATTATTTTATTAAAAAGACAAGATATATCGACGAGCTAAATTAATTTGATTCGAACGATAAAAGGATAGATAGGATAAAAACGATGAAATGATCGAACGTTAAGTCTCCGATGTCTGATGTCTTCGAACTTCCTATCGACAAGATTTTTTTTCCTTCTTTTTTTTTTTTTTACTGTAACAAAATAGTAAGAGGGAAAGAAACGATGAGAGAAAGGTTGAAATAAATTTGGAGAAACATGTAGTTTCCGTTTCGTTCATGCCGTATAAAGGGTAAAACGAGCATTAGGAGGGAAGAAGGATCAAAGAAAAAAATAAAAAGAACAAGTAAAAGAATAAGAGAAAAGGAGTAAGAGAGAGAGAGAGAGACAGAGAGAGAGAGAGAGAGAGAGAGAGAGAGAGAGAGAGAGAGAACAGAATTCGGTTCTTTGTACGGAAGAGCCGATACGTAGGTATATATTTGCGTTAACGCCGATGCAGAATTTATGGGGGAATAACGGTGGACTATCGGCTTTGCTCGAGCACACACAGCTCTGCTTTCACGTGGGAAAGAAACGAAAGAAAGAAAGATAGATAGATAGAAAGAAAGAAAGAAAGAAAGGGTAAAAAGAAAAGAAGACCTCTCCTTTCCCTCACCCCTCTCCCTTTAAAAAAAAAAAAAAGGAAACGTATAAAGAGCACAGAGGGTGTACCGCTTGGAAAGAGTAATCGAACGATGGAGAAAACGATGGCGAGTTTATTTCGTCCAATAAAAAGGATCGTACGGGAATCGTTATAATCGCTGTAGCATTCGCGAACGTTTGATGACGTGTCAAAAGAGAAGAAAAAAGAAAAGGAATATCAAAGAAAGATATCAAAAAAAAAAAAAAAAAGAAAAAAGAAAAATACATGATTCGAACGTCTCCATTAACAAAACACCATTAACCCTCTCGTATCGAACTTTATCATTACGTTAAACGAACTGATTGGTTGTCTTACCTGTCGAGAAAGGAAAGCTCTCTCTCTCTCTCTCTCTCTCTCTCTCTTCATTTCTAGCAAAATTTAACGGTTCGTTACTACGGGCAACACACGTTGCAACGTTATCCCTTTTCCTTTCAAAGTTTCTAAAATTTATGCGTAACAAGCTATAGAGACTATGCAGTAGAACTCCATCCGAACGTACTGCACAGTTGCTCGCTCGCTCCCCTCCCTCCCTCCCTCCCGCCCCCACCCCCTCTCCACCCATCTCTACTCTCGAATTTCCGACGTAACTCGATCGATGAAAAAGCATCGAGCGCCTAATTACAAAAGTTGTCGTCGTCGTCGTCATCGTCGTCGTCGTTATTGTTGTTGTTCTTGTTACGGTCATTATTATTATTATTATTATTTTTATTATTATTATTATTATTATTATTATTATTATTATCGTCGTAATCATTATTACTATCTAATAACGCGGACGAAAACTAACGCGGAGTTATTGTTTTCTCCGTAGGTACAGGGCGCAAGCATAGAGACCGACCGAATCTTTTTCCAATCTGTTTTAGATTTGCACCGTTATGCATAATTCATATCGGTCGGAACTTGTTATTCAAAGGCAATTCCGTACGATCGCGACTCCCTCCTCCCGCTCTTCTTTTCAACCCCACCACCGTCCCTCTATCTCCATCTCCCCTCTACCCTCTCCTACCCATTACTCTTCCTCCTCCTCCTCCTCCTCCTCCTCCTCCTCCCACTCCGACGCCACCAACCCCATCGTTGAAGCCCAACTTCGAACGTCGTACCCGTCGTAGCTTTTACGTTCAATTTAATGCATCGACCGGTTGTACCTGATAACTCAGTCGCGATGGGCTTAATGTTTACGTCCGCGTAACATCTGCTGAACGTATTAATCAGTCGGACTATTACTCAGCGGCAGTGCCAAGTGTAAAACGCGCGCGCGCGGGCGCGCGCGGGCAATCCCGAACGATTCACCTTAATTAATTAAGTTGGTCCCCCCTTTCCCTCCCCTCCCCCCACCCACCCATCCACCCAGACCCCCGTGGTTCCAAGTCGAAAGTTCTCTGTGCATGACTCCCTTCGGCCCGAACAATTACATCGCTCGAGTGCTCCTCTTACCGTCTTCATTTGTCGTAGACCGTCGTTCGCCATTTTCACGTTCTTACTTATAATCCTAAGGTACGCAAATACTCCTCCACCACACCCCATAAACCCACTGCCCTCCCATCCCTCGTCCTCCCTTTCCCCGCTTCCCCTCTACCACCCGCCCCTCCATCCGAAATCCACGAATATCGCAGAAAACGTATCTCCAACTAAATCCATCCGCAGCGACGTCTATTCAATAAGCGTGATCGATCTAACCTTTAAGAGGACAATCTCTTTTTTATCCTTTCTTCGGCCTCCCTTTCTTTCTTTCTTTCTTTTTTTTTGTTCTCTTTTTTTTCCTTTTTCTTTTAGCTACCTTTTACGATCGAAATAAATAATGAGGGCGCCCGGGTAGAAAGCGGAGGCAAACCTATCGATACAACGTTGATCTGATTACACGAGAAAGCACTAACGTCAAACTCCGAATAAATACTTATTTCGTCACTGCGAGAGCAACACATATCTGTCCCTGTCTCTGTCCCTATCTCTATCTCTATCTCTCCCTCTTACGCTTCCACTACTCCTCGCTTCCCTTCTTCTTCTTCTTCTTCTTCTTCTTCTTCTTCTTCGTCATTTTTTATTTTTTTCTTTTTTCTTTTTTTTTTATTTTTTTCACGAGGAAAACTTTTTCCTAACCAGAAAGCTTCGTGAGCTTACAATCGGTGGACAGTCTCGAGAGAGAGATATACGTAGGTACAGGAAAGCTTGAGAAAAGTTACTTTTCAGGCGACATATGTGGGCAACACACACATTTAGAGATGGAAGTTGGTACCGGGGATCGTGTCGCAGAGCTTCGCGTTGCTCTAACATCGCGTCTCAAGCTACGTATTACGAACTCAGTGCCGCACAAGGGGTTCTCCCTCACCCTCTCTCTCTCTCTCTCTCTCTCTCTTGAACTGTGAGTTCGCCTCTCCCCTCTCTAACGCCGGCCTCCTTTGCCGTCTAACTACCCCTCGAGCGTCGCTTAAGGAAATAGAGCTGTCCGATGCAAGGCATCGATGCAACGCGCCGCTTCGAGCTTTCAAAATATCCCGATAAATGATAATCGGTAGAATCGGTGTTCTCCTAACCCTTCAATGACGCAAAAGCGTTCAGGATTCGTTCCACGTCGTACCACGGCATGTAACTTTTCGAGATCGAACTTCCATATATACGTATATATATATACATCGTACAATTTCGAATTTATATCACTATTTACATTGAAATCGTAAACAAATCGTAACTCGAGATAGTTTTTCGAGGTGAAGATCGACGAACGAACGACTTAATCGTAAATACTTCATTCGTATTTGAAATGAAATATATCGCGAGGGATATCGTCATTAATTTATTACCGTGGCGTGAGATTCTTCGTCGTTAAGTTTCTTTTTAAAGTAGGTTTTTCAAAGTCCGTGTATAAGTGTCGTATAACGCACACGCGCACACGCACACACACAGCCGTGATCGGATCGACGACAACTAGCTAGCCTCGTCTTCGTCCACGGGACGATGACTACTCGGTCCGTGATTTTATAAAGAATCGCAAAGTTTTGACCAACTCGAATGAGTTAAAGGGACGACGGGAGTTCCGTCCCACCGTCCTTCACGGGCCCCGTAAGAAAGTAGTCCGAAGTGTTTGTTCGAGAGAAACGATCGAAAAGTTTGCCATAGTCGTTTAGCATACCGGGCAATCGAGTCGAAGTGCTTCCCGATGTAATGGAATCCGTGAACGTCGCGATGTCGGAAATAAATTTTTGTCGGGTACTCGCCGGCGACGGGGAAACGATTTGACTAATTAACTGCCTCCCGGATACTCATAGAAATTCGACAAAATCATGACTAATGACATTACCCGGTCGAACGTTTATGCGTCCGTCGATTAACCAAATATCGACAATTTTATTCGACGTTCTATCCTCGTTCAATCGACAAACGGGAGAATATTCAAGATCGATAGGATACTCGGCCGTCGTTAAACATCGACGCACGTACCGCCAATTCGTTCGCAATGATTGACAGTGAACTCGAATTAATGTTAAACCTCCATCGGTGGGCTAATTTAAACCTATAAAATATATCGGTGTAACCGCGGATAGATATCAGCGACGAGATGAAAATACGTTTTACATTTAATTCGATAAAACGATTCATCGATTACCACTCGACGAGAAATCGATTTCTTCGTTTTTTTTTCTTTTTCTCTTTCTTTCTTTCTGTCTTTCCTTTTCCTTTTCCTTTTCACGACGATCATACGACTCATTTTCAACTTTCAAGATATTCTCGTACGAAGGGACGCACGTACGTAACGGAATCATTCAAAACCAACTACGTACAATTGTCATCCACGTCTCGTCCTCCGCCATCCTTATTTCCTTTCGGGAATCGCATCCTCGATTCTCTCTCTCTCTCTCTCTCTCTCTCTCTCTCTCTCTCTCTCTCTCTCTTTTCCTCTCTCTCTCTAGTTTCTCAAATATTTTAGAAATTTTTCCTCCGACATTCCTTTATCGAAAATTATTTGAGGAAACTCGCGGGAAAACTTTTTCGATAGTTTGATATTCCGACAACGCCGATCTTCCGTAAGAACGGAGTGATTTATTACGGGAACAATGCATCGTTTTATCCAAAATCACGACTCGTCGTTTCCCCCGAGAGAGAGAGAAAGAGAGATAGATAGACAGACAGACAGAGAAAGAGAGAGAGAGAGATAGAGATAGAGAGAGAGAGAGAGAGAGATCGTTTATAAAGAGGGTATTAAAGGCTTTTCGCATTCTCCTCGAGCGTTTTAATGAAATGGTTTCTCTAATTGTAGGAATATCGGTGTACTTGGAGAAACTGCCGGTACCGTTTCGTTATATCACCAAAGAGCAATACGTTCTTCCAAAGTTTAAGATCAAACGAATTTATAATGAACCCTTTTGATATATCACGTATACGGAGGAACATTTACGGAGTTGCATTATCGAGCCTAGTTTAATCCATAAACGTTAGATACTAACGGTTACTTACATAACTAAAGTTTACGTACGAAAAATAGATACGTCCTCCCCCCTCCCTCCCTTCCTCCCAATTGTTAATTTATGTATGTACGTCAGATTTTGATATTTCAACGTATATTATTTCCCTCTAACGAGCCCGTTATGAATGATATATCAAAGGGATCTATGTTAAAGTACCTCGTTGAATTAGTACGTATCAAGCGATTACGTTTAGTCATACTGTGTAAAATTGAAAAAGTTAAAATTAGCAATAAGTGATCGATCGATCGATCGTATCGTATCGTATCGTATCGTATCGTATCGTATCGTATCGTAGCAAATCGATACTCTGTTGGAATACGATCTCTCTCTCTCTCTCTCTCTCTCTCTCTCTCTCTTTATCTCTTTCTATTGAACGGAACGAACGAACACCACCGGCCAATGTCCCAATTTCGCAAACCTGTAAAGCCAGCTGGCACCTCGCGCGACATCGCGAATCTCCCTTTCCACTATTTCCTCCCGAAATCCTCTCAAAATCCTTTTTCGCGTATCTACCAACGATCTCTTTCGTAGTATTACGCTCGCAAAAGGGTAATGACTCGACATAAATCTACTTGAGAAGGTCCTCGACGAACTCTTTGACTAATTCTCTAACTCTCTCTCTCTCTCTCTCTCTCTCTCTCTCTCTCTCTCTCTCTCTCTCTCTCTCTCTCATTTTCTTTCTGACTTATAATAATAATTCTCCAACCCGTTTTCACTACGTCGTTGATACCGAAAGTTTTGGCAAAAGTCGAAAAAGTCACTGCCGATCACAGAGGAGTACTACGAGTCAAATGGAAAACGAAAAGTGAAGGAAAAAAAGGTGAGGAGGAAAAGGGGATAGGAAGGGAAAAGAGATAAAGAACACGAGAGGGATGTGAAACGAAGGGGGAGGGGGAAGAAAAAAGAATAAGAAAGATCATTCCTGTACGTTAAAGATTCAAATTCGTTCATTCTCGTCGACGTTACATCGCTTGTTTTTATTCTCTTCTCTCTCTCTCTCTCTCTCTCTCTCTCTCTCTCTCTCTCTCTTGTTTTTATCTTTCTTTTTCTTTTTTTACTACTATTCTCAAAGAATTCCTGAGACATTTGATATGCATACGAGCGAGACATCGTTAAAAACCCCCGACATAAAGTCGGAGGGTTGATAATCAAAGTACGAATCTAGCGTGCATACATACGTGGGATACATCCTTATTCATACATCATTTTCATACGGCTCAAGTACGATCGACAATGCAGAAGGAAGAATACGCGAAACGTGCGTGTAAACAGTCAAGTATAAATACATACGTGAAACATTTATCATCGAATAAATATTCGAGAGAGAAAACGAATGAATGAAAAATTTGTCCCTTTAGGTAATCGTTAATGCTCCTAAACGTTTATTCGACGTTGAATAACTTTTCCGAGAATAGGGATGATCTTCGTTGAAAACGAGCTCTTTGTTCAAAAGCTACAATCTCCTTGGGTAAAGGGGAATAAGCAAGGGAAAATAATCGTTCTGCGCTTTTAAGACGTCTCCTCATTGTCGTAGGACACTAACATACGTTTTATATACCGTGCTTCCGCGTCCAGGCACTCGTATTAAGGGTGAAAGGTTCCCGGTAAGTTTGACCTCTTCGCTAGGTCAACGAGTATGCAACGAAGGTAGAATATATATATATATATTTACCACATCTGACTACTGCTTGCAACCGCAGTACGACCGAATAAATGACCCAGTTTTGCTTCTCCTAAGGTAACTCTGAAAGGATTGGTCGAGTCGTGAGAAAAAGAAACAGAGAAATACATATATATATATATATATATATATATATATATATATATATATATTTTATATTATATTATATATATATATATATATATATATTTTATATTATATTATATATATATATATATATATATATATTTTATATTATATTATATATATATATATTTATATATATAGAAAAACATAGAGACAGGTAACTTGGTGTTTTCGGAATGAAAGAGTCTTTCGAAATAAAGTGTGCTACATTATGGAGGTCGTCGACCAGGGGTCTAGAGTGGTAGAAAAGACGTCGCCGACAAGTACATGAAAAACGAGAGAAAGAGATAGAAAGATAGAGAGAGAGAGAGAGAGAGAGAGAGAGAGAGAGAGAGAGAGAGAAAGAGGTAAATAATGAGAGGGCAGAGGAGACAGAGAGAATGAGAAAGCAGATCCAGAACATTGTGGTTGAAAGAAAGGTGGAAAAGGTGGAAAGGAGAAGTAGATATAAGTAAGAGGGGTAGGGGAGAGGGCGTAGGAGGGTACCTGGGTGGGGGTGGGGCGGAGGGTGGCGCGGAGAAAAATAAAGGTAAGGGAGATACGATGGGTCTCCGGGCCTTTAGAGTGTTATCTTTGAAATTGCGCTCCGCGAAAGCGTTATTAAATTAAGTAAACCGCGAAAAAGTTTCTTTTCGTATAGCCGCGTTACCGCTACCGCCTTCCACGTCGGCCGTTTCGTTCATGCCCGGGCTTGGAAAACCGTGCTGCATCTCTCCTGGCACGATGCACATCCCAGTTATACGGGAATTAATACCCCACCGAGAGAAAGAGAGAGAGAGAGAGAGAGAGAGAGAGAGAGAGAGCTAGCTAGCTAGCTAGCTCCTCCCTTTACTCTTCTCCTCGGCTTTTCCTATCTACCTTCTGGCTTGCCTCTGAGAGAACGAACCACCATCGCCGATCTCGTGGCCCTCCGCAAACGGGCTACGTATAAAAGGGTTTCATTTCGCCATCGTAATAAGCGGAAACGAGAGCGAAGGCTACGGAAAGAGAGAGAAAGAGACAGAGAGACAGAGAGAGAGAGAGAGAGAGAGAGAGAGAGAGAACGAGGAATCGTGTGTGGTCATCGATTGGCCACTTCGTCGATTAACAAGATGTAATCGCATTTAATGTTTTATGTAAATTTTACTTTGACGATTAAAAAAATAAGAAAAATATATATATATATATATTTCTGCTATACGCTCCGTACGAATAATAATTAACGCGAAGTTTCAATATATGTCGATAATAGGTTACCGCAATTAACGTTGCGTTTTATTAAAACTTTCATCGGTCCATGCGACGAACGTAACGGCCGATCTCTTTTATTTTTCCGCGTGTTTGTTATTGATAAAATAAATAATTACAATTTGTCAAAATAAACTTAGCGTATCGCGAAAAAGAGATCGGCATGAGAAATATATTAACATTGTCCTTTCGAATAAAACGTTACGGAGTGGCCCCTGTACCGTCAAACGAGAGACGCACAGTTATGAATTATAAATGCGTACCATAATGCGCATACCATGATGCAATTTTCCTCCTAAAACAAACTTCGGGTGTCGTGATGGAATTATAATTATACGTACGCAATATGGGTATGTAGATAGTACGTGTAAGCAGAGTTTAGATCTCTACGTAAAGCAATTAATTATCTGCACAAAGCTGGGGAACCGTGTATTACATCAGAGAAACATTAATACTCGTTTTACGGAAAAGACAAACAAACAAACAAAAAAAAAAAAAAGACGGAGAGAGAAGAAAAGAAAGTGAATTAACAAAAAAAGAAAAAAAAAAAGAAAAGTATTAAATACATAATATACATAGAAGTGTGCGGGCGAGTTACCTTGCGAGAAATTTTTAAAAGAGAAGAGAAAGAAAAAAACGTAAATCAAGGTATCATCCTCTTGCAAGGTGTAACATTTATTTTACTGTGATTTCTGAGACGAGAGAGAAGCAACGTTTCTTTTTTCGATTGACAATGAGAGACGTTAATTAATTAGAGACGACGGAAACTTAATTTATTTCGTCCGCGGGGGAACGGAATAATTAAATCAATCAAGAAAACTGAATTCTCGTTAATAAAGACGAAAACGATTACTCTCGATTCTTCAGCTTCCCTCCAATTAACCGATGGTAGAAACCGAACAAAATCGTTTTACCCGTATACCACGGTGTTGTCGCGATTGAAAAGATTTTTTTCCCCTCTTTTTTTTTTCGTTATCTTTTGTTCTTGTTTTTTAAATATTACATTCCCGAATGAATTCGTACGGGCGGGGGGGTGGGGGGATTGATGCTGTAAAATTTATATCCAATAAAGGAATGAGCAAAAACGAAATTGGAACGGTATTAATTTCAATTGGTAATAATACATTATACGTGTTTGCAATGAATATAAATTAAATTCAACGATATAATAATAAAAATTTTAACGTTACGACGGTACCGGGGAAAATTTCGATTCACACGATCGGGATGAATTGAAAAATTTCATTATTAATAACGACGTAACGATCGATCTTCCTAACGAAACAAAAAAAAAAAAAAGAAAAAAAAAAGAAAGAAGAAAAAACATTTTTGACGATACGCTCGTTTGAAAGTTTACCGAGTCCATGATTACCGAGCTTTCAATAGAAGTTTCTTAAGTTTCTGGCGAAAGAGGCTTTCGTTGTTGGTCTACGACAAAAAAAGGATATGAAAGGTGACATTAAAGGATTATTAAAGACTGAAAAACAATGGTTTCTTTTCTTATTTTGTTCTTTTTTTTTTTTTTCTTCATTTTTTGTCCTTTCGCCTCTTCGAGAAGCAACGATCGATCTCACTCATGAAACAATTGTTTCTATCGACCAATCAGCACGCGGTTGCTCTCCAGTGTATAACGTCGACTTAACGAGCCGCGCTAATTTATAATTTTTCTTCTCTTTTGTTCTTTTTTTTTTATTTTTCTATGTTTTCTTCTTACTTTCTTCCCTTTTTTTTTACTACTCCATAATGCCTCCTATATTTCGCGACACGAACGAAACGGTCACGAAAGCTTTATAAAAGTGTTCCAAGTGATCGTGACTGAAAGGAGGCCGGTTGAGATGGCGTAAAAAGAAAAGGAACAAAAAAAAAACAGCGAAGAAAGAAACAACGAAAAGAAAGGAAAAGTAAAAAAAAGAAAAATTAAAACGTAAAAGAAAGTCATCCGTTAGGTGAAATGTGGGAATACGAATGTTTTTTTTTTCTTTTTTTCTGTTTCCTCTCCCCGAGAGAAAGAAAACACTCCGAACGAGCTCGCTAATCGCGCGTTTACGGTTTCCAAAATCGTGGGTATTTTCAAAAAAAAAAAAAAAAAAAAATGCGAGTAGGACGTAACTACATACATATGCAGATACGTTCGAGAGGTCGTTTCGAATACTCGCAAAACGCAAACACACATTTATTCGACGTCGCGTCGTTCCAAAAATAAAAGTGGCCGACCACGTTGAGTGTGAGTCACTAAGCGTAGGTACGTATAAATACGTTGAAATAAGATCGATAAATGGGGGAGAGAGATAGATAGAGATAGAGAGAGAGAGAGAGAGAGAGAGAGAGAGAGAGAGATAACTCGCTGTTAAAAAATAAGGTAGACCGTAACGAACATTTAAGAGTAATAAAACGCTTCGCGCGAGAGAAAAAAAAAAAAAGAAAAAACATGTTACCGTCGAGACAAATTATACGAATCTTTCGAGCGAAAATAATCGTGCGAATCATTCGCCGTACGAATCTTGATTCGTAAATTATCTTACGTGGATAGAATTTCAAGGACGATCCCGATTGGATCCTTCCTATAGTTTAGAATTTTAATAAACCTATCGTCCGTGCAAGTTGTGACGGTAGGATAAATCCGTTTACGGTAAAGGAAATAAATAGGTTCTCGTACGTGCGTTATCTATCGTTGATTTACTGGGAGGTAATGGGGGTGAGGGGTGGTGGTGGGAGGGGGTGGGGAGGTGGGGTTCTTGAATTTATTTTACGGGTAGTCGTTAAAAGAGTTTCCTGGAGGCTCGGTAAGCACGCATGATTACGATAAATCTCAATGGAAAGCCAATTACGCGCGGTGCGCGGGCGAAGTTACCGCAGAGCGTTAATGGGTTTAAGTGAATGGTAACGGTAAATTGTACTATCTCCCCGGCACTGTTTTAGTTTTGTCCCGCAGTAAATCCTTGCAGGCGGTCGCAGCGGCCCGAGTACATTTAGGAAACGTGTACGCCATCGTACGGGCATCGCCACCGTAAATCCTTTACAACCGAGTCAACCTAAAAGTTTCCTAACGGAAAAATCGAGCAAATTTTCGAATGCCGCGACGGAAGCTCGAGAAAATCGAGAGAGAGAGAGAGAGAGAGAGAGAGAGAAAGATAAGAATATAGAAATATAGAAGTATAAGAGGAAGAAGTATGAGAAGAAGGTGACGGTGAAGAAGGAGGAGTAACGTAAGAAGAATGAAAATTTGCGAGGCAAAATCTAATTCGATGCGCGGTGCCCGGATAAACGACGATGCTTCGTTTCGCTTTTGCGCCTTTTTATCGTTCCACGAGCACGTGTTCCCTGTCATTCTCTTAATACGCTCCTAAACGCAGTCACGAGCCCCGACAAATTTTCGAAGCGGCTGCCGGCCGTGTTTGCCGAACGAGCGAAGAAACTTCTCGGCGTAACTCTTAAGCACACACGCGCTCTTTCTTCTCCCCCCTCCCCGCCTCCTCCTCCTCTCGTAATTCCTCTCTCCTCGCTTCCACTCGGCACCTTTTGACTCATCGAAAAGAGAAGGAAGGACGACGACGCTTCTGGAACGGACGAGACTTTACCTATGCGCGCGATTTCGCAAAATAGAAAAAGACAAAAAAAAAAAAGAAAGAAAGAAAGAAAGAAAGAAAGAAAGAAAGAGAAAATAAAGAGAGAAAGAAAGAAAGAAAAGAAATACGCGGCGAGCTCGCGTCGTCTCTCCTCGCGAGACGCCCCAAATTTGTCGGAGACAAAAATACGCTTTATTGCACGCCAGACCGAAAGCTACCGTAGACCTGGACTTTAGACTTCTCTCTCTCTCTCTCTCTCTCTCTCTCTCTCTCTTTTCGTCGGAGAACGTACGATAGAGACAGAAAAGAGAGAGAGAGAGAGAGAGAGAGAGAGAGAAGTCTCGAGGCGTCTACCGACGTTCGAGCGTCTCCTCGCGCTTAGTTAACCGTGCTATAAATACTGCGACGCCGGCATAACGTTATTTTTTTCTTTAAAAAAAAAAAAAAAAAAGAAAAGTAAAAGAAGAAGAAGAAGAAGAAGAAAATAAAAGAAATAAAAGATATCTCGAGTACACACCCGTTTAACTACCGAAACGTATCGCTCCGATACGCCTATTAGCCCGTCTTAACCGATCGTAATAACATTAACTTAAACGATAAATAACCTATGTATATTAAGAAAAGAAATATGTGCCAATGGGTTCGTACTAATCGAATATGTTTTTTATATTTTGTAATTGCAGATGCGCGGAAGGCTTCACGGGTCTACGGTGCGAGACGAAGGACGTCATCAGCACCGGAAGTGTGTACAATCGTCGTAGGGCGCCCTTTTCCTGCAAACTGGGACTCTCGACCTCGTACTACTGCTAGCGATAATCGCGCGGGGCCCTTCGAATGAGTAGACCCTTTTTCGAACCATACGAAGCACAGCACGCTCGGTCTAGTCGGTCGTCGGACGAAGCACGAAAGTCCGCGAATAAATAAATAAATAAATAAATAAATAAATAAATAAATGAAAAAAAAAAGAGTCGTGAGAGGGCCAACGCGCGACCAAAGAGTATGACGGATCAGGGAAACGGAGATAAAGGGAGATAGGTAGATAGATAGATAGAGAGAGAGAGAGAGATAGAGAGAGAGAGAGAGAGAGAGAGAGGGAGGATCAGTTTAAAAAAAAATATACGTTGCTATACGAAAATATGGGCGAACGACCCTACTATACGATGATATCTAAAAAGTGGGGAGGGCTAAAGATGGAGAGAGAGAGAGAGAAAGAGAGAGAGAGAGAGAGAGAGAGAGAGAATCACGTAGATTAAACACGAATTTCGGTAGCATTTGATCTCGGATAGTCCGTCGATAAAAAGGAAATAATAAATAAATAAATGAAATACCTTTTAACGAGGACACGATTTCCCCAAAACTGACTAATATGCTCACCGTCATTCGTATCTTCTTTTTCTTCTACTACTACTACTACTACTACTTCTTCTTCTTCTTATTCTTATTCTTATTCTTATTCTAAACTATTCTTCTTCTTCTTCTTCTTCTTAACTATTCTTCTCTTAAACTACTTTTGCGACTTTTCTTTTCTAGAAAAATATCGCGTCACGAAACGAGCCTCGCGCTTCCGTAAAAATTTTATTCGGGAAACGGATTGAGAGAGAGAGAGAGAGAGAGAGAGAGAGAGAGAAAGAGAGAGAGAGAGAGAGAGAATGCGTATGCACAGATACGGATACGTGTGTCTGCTGAGGGTGGGTGCGTGTGTGTGTGTGCGTACGCGTGTGTTAAGTAATACGTATATCCCGTGCGAGAGGAGAAAAGAAAAAGAGAGAAAACAAGAAAAGAAAGAGAGAGAGAGAGAGAGAGAGAGAGAAAGATAAAATAAAAAAAAGAGAGAGAGAGAGAAATAAAAAGGAAGAAGGCGAAGACGTAGCGGGTCTTCGAAGCTCCCGACCCTTCCTCGAGTTAGAACGGAAGGGTTGAAACATAATGCGACTTTCGTAATCTATAAGTGTCACTCGTTCTCGAAAACCCTCGCGAAGTAGCTCGTGAAGAAAAGGGAAGAAAGAGAGAGAGAGAGAGAGAGAGAGAGAGAGAGGAGAGGGAAAAGGGATGAAAGGGGGTGGGAAGGGGATAAGAGAAAAATGAAAGAAAGAAAAAAAGTAAAAGAGAGGACGAAGTAAAAAAAAAAAGGAAGAAGAAGAAGAAGAAGAAGGTGAAGGAGAAGGAGAAGGAGAAGAAGAAGAATAAGGAAGGAAGGAAGAAAGAAAGGGCGCTCGAAGGCCGCGCTTCTCAAAGTCTCCACGGAGAACAATACCAAAGAGCTCAAGGGTCTCGATCAAGGACGTCGCGAGTGCGGATAAATTGCTCCGAATCTAAATCGATATATAAGAAGAGTTCCTCCCTCGAAAAAGACGGCCTAGTTCAACGTTAGAAAAAAAAGAGAGAGAGAGAGAGAGAGAGAGAGAGAGAGAGAGAGAAATATATAGGCAGAAAGAGAGAGAAAGAGAGAGAGAGTGAAAGAGAAAAAGAGAATGAAAGAGAGAGAGAGAGAGAGAGAGAGAGAGAGAGAGAGATTGAGCGAAATGAAAAAAGAGTGAAAGAGTGAGAGAGAGAGAGAGAGAGAGAGAGAGAGAGAGAGATAAAACTGATAGAAAAGAGAAGAAAAGAAAATCCTTTCGTACCTTCCCGATCTGCGGTTATTTTTTTTTTTTTTCTTTTTTTTTTTTTGGAATCCTCTTTGTCCTCTTTTCCACGTTATCCTCTCCCAGTTTGTTCTTCTTCGTCGTTATTATCGGTAAGACGAGGGAGAGAAAATTTTTGTTTATCCGAAAAGAGGAAAGAGAAATGATGAAATGAATGGAACGAAAAAAAAGAAAAAAAGAAAAAAGAAAAAAGGGGGTTAGAATAGGACGGTGAAAAACGTTGGAAAGAGTCGTTCGAATACGCATACGAAAATTTAAATTGAAGACGGTACGACGGGAACGACGGCTGGACGGGGGAGGGGGGGAAGGGTGTGGATAATTCGTTCTCGCAAAATCGTACACACCGAAGAATAG
Organism: Dolichovespula saxonica; assembly: GCA_911387935.1. Lineage (NCBI taxonomy): Eukaryota > Metazoa > Arthropoda > Insecta > Hymenoptera > Vespidae > Dolichovespula > Dolichovespula saxonica. Next base: position 20,478,783 of record OU426993.1, on the reverse strand, counting down.
AGAAATCTTTGTTATGAACGCGCACGATGGTAACGCGCATCGGTACTTGTTTTTTTTTTTCTTTTTTTTTTTTTTTTTGTTATTTAACAATATTGTTATATATCGCGTGACGTCGTATAACGTGACGTTATCCAAAAAAATTCAATTTCAAATTCGACGCATTATCTTGTCGTTATTAACGCAGTGACGGTCGGTACGTCTTTCCGAGTTTCTCTTTTCGTTATAATGAAAAAAAAAAAAAATATGTATGTATATATATATATACATATATATATGTTTAAAAAAAAAAAAAACAAAACAAAACCGTCGAGACGAGACACGATTGTCCTGAGACAAGAAAGAGGTTGAACAGGAGAGGATGATCTGTATTGAGAAAAAAAAAAAAAAGAAAAAAAGAATAAGAAAAGGAAAGGAGAAAAACAGAAAGAAAAAAGGGGAAAGAAGAAAAAAAAGTACGAACGAACGAGAGACACGGACGTTTTTATAAATTTGCCTCGAGGAGAAGATCGTCGTCGTGAGTGCGAATCATTTTCGATAAAAAATAACAAGAGAGAGAGAGAGAGAGAGAGAGAGAATAAGAAGTAACGTACGACGGACTCACTCGTCAAAATTTTCTTAACAAATCCTTCCGTACCCCATTACCTTAAATTTCTAACGGCGCATCATCGATCTTCTCGTAAAATTCCTACGTCGCGTCTTCCTTAACCTGTTAACACCATGCTTTTAACGAGTATATATATATATATATATATATATATATATATATATATATATATATATACTACTCGTCATGAAGGGATAATAATTTTTTTTTATGTTACAACGAGTATGTACACAAAAAGAAAATTGCTGACTCTTCGTGACGAATATTATTTATCACGTTGTTTTGTTGTTTCAATACATATATATATATATATATATATATATATATATATATATATATGTATGTATGTATATATGTGTGTATATTCTGAAATTCGTAAACCGAAGTCGTAATTTTACGAATAATTCGTAATTAACACTAAAATTTTAACTCGAACAACAAAATGAATAATTTCTTGTTTGTTTTTTCTTTTTTTTTTTTTTTGTCAAGTGACGAGTGTATTCGTCATTACGTAAAAAAAAAAAAAAAAAAAAAAAAAAAAAGAGAGAAAATTGCCATTTCTTCTAGACGAGTATAATTCGTCAAACACAGTTCGACGGATTAATTTTTGTCAATAATAACAACGAATTAGACGAATAATATTGTTGATCGTTTCCTAAAAATCAACTGCCATTTCGTTATAATTTAATTCGATTTTGCACAATCTTCATATACCCTGTGTTTGACGAGTATATTCGACGTTCCTTTTAATTTTTGCTACACAACGTAGATATACATCTTTAAAATAGATCTGTACACGGTTAACAGGTTAAGCGTCAAGGGAGGAAACGAAACGAATAGGGTAGAGAAACACACAGAGAGAGAGAGAGAGAGAGAGAGAGAGAGAGAGAGAGAGAAAGAGAAAGAGAAAGAGAGAGAGAGAAAGACGGCGCGCTGTACTCCAGCAGTCTCGGGACCCTATT
>OU426993.1:20452217-20472217 GCA_911387935.1 Dolichovespula saxonica | reverse complement strand
TCTCTCTCTCTCTCTCTCTCTCTCTCTCTCTCTCTCATTCTGTCCCTCTTGGCACTCTTTCGTTCTAAAGAGAAAAACGATCGGTAGAATTTTTATGACAGATTCGTATCGTGCGTGTCCAATAAAAAAAGAAAAAAGAAAAAATCAATCGTCGATCGGTCAACTAAGCTGAACGTACGTACGTACATACATACATACATACATACATACATGCATGCATACATGCATACATCGTTCGCATCGATAAACGAAAAAGGAAACACTGAATAAATTAATCTCTTAAAAATAACATACGTCCTTCCCCGACGGATTCCAATGTATTTTTTATTTGTCCAAAAATAATCGATGAATTTAAAATATAAAGGAAATACCTTTAACGTGACGTAGTATACTTCGACGAATAAAATCTTTCGCGATTCTATCATTTCTATTATATCGGATTATAATATTAAATTCATAAACGGTATTTTTATCGAATGTATCACGTACATGTATGTATTTGTGTGTGTGTGCGCGCGCGCGTGTGTACGTGTGTGTGTATGTGTTTATATATCACTTGAAATTTTAACAGACGACCGGACACACTTTGATTAATTACTTTAAAATTGATTTAATAATCGATCAATTTTTTTCGACACCATTTTGATTACATTTCATCATAAATATACATACATATATATATATATATATATATATATATATATATATATATAATACGTCGAAGTAGAAATATCATATCGTTCCAGTGTATTAAAGGGAATACTCGAGGATAGATAACTTCATACATATATATATATGACACACACACACACACACACACACACACACACACGTACGGATTCACTTCCATGTCTCGATCCAAGACACTTTAACTCGTCCAGGATTTATTCGTTAGCGTGTAGCCGACACGCGATGTTCTAAGATCGTCCTCGCGTGTAAGGAATTCTATCGGCCGAACGATCATTCATCTTTCTCCGTACGCGCCACGAAAGCGTAAGACAAAAAGGAAATGGATCTAAGATGGTGGGACGTAGGAACGAACGGAGAGGTGGGTGGGTGGGTGGGTGGTTGGGTGGGTAGCTTCGCAGATTGGAAGAACGGGAAGATCGGGCAAACGGTGAGAGGGATCGAGGGATCGAGGGATAAGCGGGGGGGGGAGAGGGGATGAGGGTACGAGCGGGACGAAGGAACGAGTGGGTGGAGGGGATGGGAGAATGGGAGGGAGGGAGAAGGAGAGATAGATGGACAGATGGATAGAGAGACGTGGCGAATGCGTGCCTTGAATTTCGTGAGAGCGATCGTTCAGGCTCCCAAGGGTCTTCATTAACGCCTTAATTAGAAGCGAATTCGAGCGATCGTCCACGAAACGGTATCCGAACATGCATCTCGAGGACGTGTCCTTCTCATTAGTCTCGTCGCATTAACCGCACGAGACCCCTATTGCCTGCCATTCCTCACGGCCTCATTGTGCGGCAGCACATCTCGTATTCACTGTCAAATTAGTGCGCCCACGGTACGGGCGCGGTGCTAGCTGGCCTCTTAACGATTTGCCCGCCGGCGTGTTAAAGTTCGATCGTTAGTATCTGTTAAGTAGATACGTTCGAGTTGATCCAACCGTTCAAACCGATCGCCCTCACCCCGCCCCGCACCCCGCCAACCGGGCCCACCTCATCCTCCTTCCTTTGGTTACGCTCTTCGGTTCGATACTCTTTTTTTCTCCCCTCCCCTCCCCCTCCCCCCATTTGTCACTCTTCCTATTCCTTTTTCCGTTCTTTCCTCTCTTTTCTTTTCGTTTTTCTTCACTTTCTTTTTCATCCTCCTCTTCTTTATTTCTTTCTTTCTTATTTAAACTTCGGAGAGATAGAGAGAGAGAGAGAGAGAGATTGATTGACTTTTTGAGGGTAGAATATTATCTTATCGGGACTTTATTTATGTCAATTAGAGACAGATCGTGATTATTTATCGCGTTTCGGTTTTAATCGGAATTCGAGAGAGAGAGAGAGAGAGAGAGAGAGAAACAATGGAATCAACCGCACGACATCCGATATCCCGTTAATTCCGATCGAATTAGATTTGAAATAATATCGCTTTATCAACGAGAGATAATGGTTTATCGGTAAAAAGTGGGGTGGAGAGTAGGGGGAAGGAAAAAGAAAATTACGAAATTACCGGGAAAATAGAAACGCCTCGAAATCTTTTGTCCCTTAAGGGTCGTCCGCATTGATGGGGAAAATATTGCCTGGAGAACTTGGAACGCAAGTTAAAGTCGACAACTAACGATTTTTGAAAGACGGAAAGGAGTGACTTTTAGCATAAAGTATTTTTGATAGGACTCCGATGCGATACGTTATCGCGTGGGATACGGGGATAATAGCGAAATGATAATGCCACGATACCGAAAGAATAATACTATTGCTTTTTAACGAGCCTAAGTAAAACGTCCCTCTCGTACGTCAACGTATGCTCCGTTCGTATTTCTGTATTTGCGTACTTGTCGGCGATATAATTTCAACCAAAAATGAATGGAAATTATAACGTCGAATTGATAACGTGTCTCTACGTTGTATATGTCCTATAAAGCAGCCGCATAAATTCAATATCCATTGGGTGAACATTATGTTTGGAAATAATTCAAGGACAAATGAAAACGATCGGAACAATTACCGCACTATTAATGCCTTGAATTTCGATCGACCATCTAAATGGATTAATGCGTGGCTCGTATTACGTTTATTTGAACGAATATGTCGGTCTTTTCGACGAGTAAATAATTTCTTGCCGGTACTTCCCGTTTATTTGACCAACAGGGAATATTGATTGTCCTAAAATAGTTGTTTGTTCGCTAGCAAAAACTTCGTTTTCGATTCGACTGAAGCATATTCCTCGGGTGGCCCAGCAAACGGCGTAATTTATTTTTCCCTAGCAAACAAAAATGCTTTGAAACGTTAGAACGGAAAGCCGTGGAGGGAAGGTGGCAGGGAAGGAGGAATGGGGAATAGAATTCGGCGATGGTGAGAAGAGAAAAAACAAATACAGAAAAAAGAAAAAAAGAAACAAAAACAAAAACGAATACAAAAATTACTGAAAGGCAACGACCGCGTAATCGATTTCGATTGAAAGTATTAAAAGGAATTTCGATAAAGTAATAAATTCGTTCGGGCAAATCGGAATCAAGCGTTTCGTGTTATTAAAATATAAAATCGATCCTGTACGTTATTTCGGTCTACAAAAGGAGCGAGGTTTTTTAATTTTCGATTCGTCGAAATTCAAGACGTACGTTTTCGAAAAGTACCGAAGAAGGGACGCGTATTACTTAACTCCCAGAGGCATACTCCCGATAGAATTTCCAGAAAAATATTACTAAACTTCGTAACTCATATCACTTTCACCCTAGCCGTGCTCGTATTCTTGTGCGATACGTATACATATGTCAACTAAATGTGTGTATGTATATGTGTGTATGTATATATATATATACACAGTTGTTGGAAAGATGCAAAACTCAATTCGGTTAAAAAGTTCCGCAACCGAGCGAGCCCCAAGCAAAACTTCGACTTTCCTCTTCCACTCTTCCGTGATTTCTTCGATACTCTACAAGCGAGTTGATCGTACTTAAACTCTACTGAAACGAACGAAAAAGAACTTCCATTCCACGAAAACCAGTACATACACACACACACACACACACAAACATAATACACATACATATATACTATAAAACAAATTTTCTCAACGATCGACTTTTCTTTTAAACGGATAAAGAAACGATATGAAGCGACGAGTACTTACACACACACACACACACACACACACACACACACACACACAGGGTGGCCACTAAAAAACATGTATTTGTAAATGTTATTTTCGTTTTACATCATTCGATCTTACAGTGACCACCCTACGTACGATTTTTTTTTTTTTTTCAAAACTACGAGCATTCTAACTAACGCTAACGCATATTGAGAAACGATTCTCTTCGATATAACGACGAAAACGTAATCGAACCTCAATGAAATCAGTTCACCTAGGTCTTCATCGAGTAAAGTTCGTACGTTTGAAATGTTTCAATGCGATTTGAATAATCGTCAGTATCAAAAAAAGGGCGTATCTTGGCGGGCGCAACGTGTAAGTTGGAAAGACATTAGGTAGAGGCCGGCAAAATTATGCCGGGTCACACATCGACCGTGACGATACGACGGACGTTCGCATAATCGAACGAGAGCATTCGTTCGGTACGGTTGGCGACCTCCCACCACTACCACTAACACTACCACTACCACTTGCACTAAACTATCACTAACACGACTCTCTCTCTCTCTCTCTCTCTCTCTCTCATTCCACCTCCTCTCCTTTACCTCATCCCACTCTCAAAACTCGTGCATGTCGAACGACAGAGAGAGAGAGAGAGAGAGAGAGAGAAAGAGAGAGAGAAAACCGGCAGCCCGTGAAGCAAGGTAGTTCGGATGCAAATCTTCGTCCATTTTGCATTTTGTCATCCGTTCGACGAGTGGCATAGCGATGCGAGAGAAGAGCGTTACCGGCCGATTACACGAGAGTACCCTACAGGACAATGCGTTTATTTGCGTGTCTGATCCGATGAAAACGACCGATACCCCTATCTCCTACCCCCACCTGCCCCACTCCTCACCCCTCGTTTCGCCACCCCCCTTGTTTCAACTCCCACCACCCTCCCCACCCACCGTTGTATCCGACTTCTCGCGGTGAAACCGTTTTTAAACGACCCGTGTATGTATGTTTGTGTGTGTGTGTGTGTGTGTGTGTGTGTGTGTGTGTGTGTGTGTGTGTGTGTGTGTGTGTGTGTGTGTGTGTGTGTGTGTGTGTGTGTGCCTCTACCTCCTGTAAATCCGCCTCGCGATCCTACCTGTCTTCCAATTTCCGCTTTACTTCGGAAATTTATATCCTGTCAACCGTACAATATAGTGATTTTAACATTCCACTTGTATTAACAGATAGTATTATGTGTATATACACAGATAGTAACAGATAGTACTATGCATATATATATATATATATATATATATATATATATATATATATATATATATATACAGATATAATAACTTTAATTTATAAAATTATTAATGTCGATCGATCGTAAATACATATGTATATATAAATAAATAAATAAATATATATATATATATATAAATTATGAAAGAAATCAATACATGGTAGATTCGATCGTATTAATAATTTTTAATTCAAATGACACTTAAATATTTTTGATCACCAACCTTCTGCAGTATAACACGCGATCCATCGTTCAACATAATCTACGAATAGATATAATAATTTCATCGGTAAATATATGTTAGAAAGTCATGGTATTATATATATATATATATATATATAGATATATATATATATATATATATATATATATATATCAAATCAATGGTATCCAGTTACTGGAAGATAGTCGTCGGATCGTATCTCCTTGATATGAAGGAATAGAAACGATATATGACAATCTCGTCAGTTGTCGAAAACTTTCCTCGTTGCCTAATAATTTTCACGTAAAAGTCGTAAAAGCAATGACATCGGAGAGTAAGAGGTAGGTCGTATATTCTAGAACCCTTTTGCCTCGCTTTTAATGCCTTGCATCGCGTTTACGAGCATTTACAAGTCACTCTCTCTCTCTCTCTCTCTCTCTCTCTCTCTCTCTCTCTCTCTCTCTCTGTCTCTCTCTCTCTCTCTCTCTCTCTCTCTTTTATCTTTTTGTCTCATTCGTATCTCCCAAATCCCGACGAATGACGTAATGCAAAATCAACGAAGATTTACATCCCATTTGGCTTGTTAGCTTTCCGCGATTGTTCACTGTTAGGGGCACTTTAAATTTCCCGCCTCTCTCCAGTCGAACGAATTTACAACGTTCTCCGTCTCTCTCTCTCTCTCTCTCCCCCTCTATACATATATCTCTCTCTCTATCTCTATCTCTATCCATCTATCTCTATCTATCTCTCTCTATTTTCCTTGCTTTTGGATTATCCCGCTTTATGGGGGACAATTATACGCCACCGATTCTTGCCCCGGTGTTTCATCCTTCGTGGATTCTACGATCATAACGACATCGTTGAACATTCAACCTAATGAAAATCTCCTATAGCTTAATATATCTAAAAACAAATATGTAATAATCTCCAAGCATTACCGGAGGAAATTTACTCTTAAATCGATATACGTACGATTCGCTAAATCATTTGACTACACGTGGTCGCATACGAATATATATATGCAATTATTGTACATTGTCGAACCACAGTGTCGCCTTCGATCGTACATACGAACCGGCGTTTTACGATTAAAACAAAAAAAAAAAAAATTCGAGCGTCGCGGGATCGATGAAGAGAAACGAAAAAAAAAGGAACGCCAAAAAAGAAAAAAGAAAATGAAAAGAAGAAAAGGGAATCGCTCTTCGGTGTAGTACGATCGAGGGGGAAAAAAAGGGACGAAAACAACGGAAAAATAGAAATGAAAGAATTCAAAAAAAAAAAAAAAAATAAAATAAAAGAGTACCGCAACTACGAGGACGCGATCACGCGTTTAATGTCTTTTCGATGTGTCCTTGGCCAAACGGTGAGAGAAAAAAATTACTTCATCTATGTGCGTTCGCAACGGGCTCTTTTTTCGCCTCTATCCACGGGGTTATTATTGCAAAGGATACGCACGTTCGCGTGTACATCTGAAGAGCTGGATAACAACGATGGATCCAACTAGGAACATGAGAAATAAATTAAAGTGGCCGTTCGTACGTTCGTTTCGATTCGTTTCGTTTCGTTCGTCCTTTCGTTCGTATAAATGAGAGAGAGAGAGAGAGAGAGAGAGAGAGAGAGAGAGAGAGAACGATATGCCGTCGATCGACGGATTTAAACGTATACCTATAAAAAAGAAGAAAAAAAAAATGAAAAAAACAGAAACAGACAAAAAATAAAGGAAAGGGAGGGGGGGTGAGGGAAAGGAGAAAGGGAAAAAGGAAGGGAAAAAAGTTTGAAATATCGACCGCAAAGCTTGATGGGTACCACAGAATAAATTTTCACGTGCGATCGAACGCGCCGATTATAAGCTCCCACGAACCGTTCGACTTTATCTCCCTCCTTTCCCATTGCTTCTTTTCGCCTCTCTCTCTTTTCTCTCTTTCTCTCTCTCTCTCTCTCTCTCTCTCCCTCTCTCTCTCTCTCACTCTCTCTCTTTCCTCCTTTCTTTCTTTCTCTATCTTTCCTCCGCGGCCCCCCCCTCCCAACCCCCGTTTATTATCCTTTTTCCTTTTTTCGTTGTTTTTTTTCGTTTTTTCTTTCTCTCCCTTTTTTTTTAAATATTTTTCTTTTTTTACTAAATAAAATAACGAGCCCGCCGCGCGATAAAGCTGTCGTGGCCGATGATAAATGTTTCTGCGACTATAACAGCGAGAAGGAGAAACGAAAGTTACGAGAGACAGAGAGAGAGAGAGAGAGAGAGAGAAAATATATAGAGAAAGGAAAATAAAATAGAAACGAGGGTGGAGAAAAATTTCCTATTTCCAATTTTGCGCTCGCGGCTAGTTCGAACGTATCTGAAGAGAGGATAGAATGAAAAAAGAAAGGAAAAGTGAATATTGTCCTGGCGTTAGCATTGGATCTACCAGAAGAAATTATTGAACGAAAGAGAAGCAAAGACAGGAACGGCCGTTAATTGAACCATCGATCGATCGATTAACTATTTAATCAAATATTTTGTAAAGGCAAATATTTCGATATACATACATACATATATATATATATATATATATATATATATATATATATATCTATAAAAAAGATTGTAAAAGATAAAAACAGACAAAAACCGTAACATCTAATTGTGACAGATGCACGATGACACTCTCGGTGGACAAAGCACGGAGACAAAGAAAGTCCCGCCTGGGGATAGATCGACCGTCATACATCTGAGTTCCAACGTGTGCCATTCGAAGGATCTTATTACGTTTCGTTTATACGAAAAAATTGTTTTTATTATATATATATATATATATATATATATATATATATATATATATATATTTTTTTTTGCGAATAGATAGAACGTAAAACGAAAGAACGAACGTAAAAGAAAAAAAAGAAAAAAAAGGAAAACTAGAGAAAAACGAAAAGTATACGCGAAAAAGATATGAAACTCATTAATTTCTTCGAACTAATTACATGTATACGCATAATCGAAAAAGGTTTCCAAACACGTTCGGACAAGTTTGAATCTACGTGTTTACGAATGTACTCACGAATGTTTAATCGTTCGTTGAACTTTCAACAAAGCTACAAGTTTGACTTGGTCGATCGAAGCCTAGCAAGCTCGAAATCATTTCTCGAATCGTCGCTCGAACGGTTTACGACCTTCGCGTCAACGAAACGTGGGCTATATGAGCGCGCAATCGCGGAATTTCTGTTGTCTCACTCGAAACGAAGTTGCACGCGATGTTTACACGAGCGACCGCCCCGACGCTCTCATCGACGATGAATTCGCATTACGACGTTGCACGGCTGGACGCGTTAAACCATAACGACGACCAGACCAGGACACGACGTACCATCGACCCGATCCGCCTAACCGTCGAACTATGTATATACGTATTTATATATATGTATATATGTATATGCAAAAAGGATGTGCCTTCTATCTCCCAGTGAATCTCCATTGCTGTTATTTCCTTCATAAGCCATTCCGCCTCTTATATATATATATATATATATATATATATATATATATATATATATATATATATATATATAGAGAGAGAGAGAGAGAGAGAGAGAGAGACGATAACGTTAGTTCGTCGTAAATTTAGTGTTTTTATTATGAAAATAAGAAATTATCAGAGTACGTATATTTTCTTGTTTCGAAGTATTGCCTTCGAAAAGGAGAGATGTATGTTGGAGGCTACTATTATTTTATACGCCAATGAAAAATATAATGCACGCAACTTGATAGACATCTTTTCGTTTGAAATCGTGCGCATACACGATCATTCGCTTCTCGGTCTCTCCTCTCTTGTCGTTCCTCCCTCTTTCCCTCCTCCTCCTTTCTCTTCGCTTCCCCTCATCGTTCCCTCGTCACCGCCTTCTACGTCTTCGCTATTGACAAATTTATCCCGAGAGAGAGAGAGAGAGAGAGAGAGAGAGAGAAAGCAGCAGTTATCCGAGTTATCCCTTCGCACGACTCCGACCTAATGCCATAGAATTAGGTGGCCACACTATACCTTGGCTAGCCTATTATACCGTTCCGAAACCCTTTGGGAAATTGTCTATGGAGCTAGCGCGAATCTCGATCAACCGTGAAATGTAGTCTGATGCGTATTACCGTACGGGTGCCGTCCAATACATCGACCAACATCCGATATACACTTCGGACCATACCACATGTATACCAATCGCGTATACGTTCGACCTTAGTAATATCCTTCTCTTCCAATATCCTTCCGAACGTAGAACGTCCGTTCGTTCGTACTCCGACGATTCTCGAGATTACCGAGTTCTATTCCGAGACAATAATTCGTAAGGAGGGAATATTTCGGAAAACATTAATCCGCCAATCCTCCCGTTTTGTTACCCATCAGCATCAATTACTACCGACAACCTGAAACTGATCGATCTGTACGTAATGAAGTTTGGAAAGTGGCGTAAACGTGATCAAGCTGATTGTGAAGTAACTTAATAATAATGAAATTACTCTCGTCGACGAGTCTACTCGATTCGTATCGTATCGTATCGTATCGAGTAAAGTAGAGTAGAATAGAGAAGAGCGGGGAGTAGAGTGGGGCAGATTGAACGTTAAAGTTTTGTTGACAATGCGATACGTTTAGCCATCGGTACGATGGGTTTAATGTCCACGTTTACGCATTATATTCCCCCCGATCTCGTAATTAGTTCCAATATCGAAAATACAACGTATTTCGTTTGGCCTTTAGCATATCCGTTCGAATGCGTTTTAAACGATTGATAGCCGGCAAAATCTCTATTGACTGATCGTTAAATAAATAACGTTAGTCCGCGTGATACGCGCGTATGCGTGCTCTCGCATGATTTAAACGAAGATATCGATCTTGATTCGACCCCCACCGGCCAACCCCCTCCCCTCCTCCCCCCTCCGGAACAACGCCCCGCACCCTCGTAAACCCCACGACTAAAAGCCAAAGGGATAAACGATCGAGATTAACCTATCGAATAATACGATAGTAAGGATCTAGAATCGTACGACCGAAGTACATAGTAATGGTCGTGGTAACGTTAAAAGAGATAGATGAAACGAGGATGATTCACGTGGGAACGGAAATAGAACGCTATGGCCGTTTCTCGCGGACGACCGCGTGCGCCTGTTTCTCGTAGTTCGCGTTTCACGGGGGGTCACCGTTTTGCGCGTAAGCCGTAGATAACCTTCGGCTTCGAAGATATAACACATATCTTCGCCGTTGGTTTGGTACGAGGACGAGAGGACCTTGTCTGTTATCCCATCTACATTTTAATGTTATATCGATCGAATGACACAAAAACGAATATAACGCGTTTCGAGTTAATAAACATAATAACGTACGTACATATGTTCGGATCAAAACGATCGATAGCAGATATCGATGATATATAATCGTTCATACGTATCGATACAATTTTTAATTATACGATCAATGATCCGACGTCAATGTCTATCTAAATCACTAATCCAACGTGTGTTTTTTCTCTTTTCTTTTTCGTTTTTTTTTTTTCTTATTTTTTTTTTTTTTCCTTTTTATTTTCCACTCATTTGTTCTCTCTCGCTTTTCTTTCCTCTACTTATTTTCGTTCTCCTTTCTCTTGCTTTCTTTTTTCTTATTTTCTTTATCGTTAACTCTCCTTCTTTTCCATTCTTTTTCTTCTTTCTCTCTCCCTCTTTTTCTTTCTCTTTTCTTTTCTTTTCTTTTCTTTGTACGCTGCGCCGTTTCGCCCTTTACATTCAAGATATGGATAAGTTTTCTTCGTTCGCCGAGGACGTGACGCTCGCCCGCTTCTAGCGCATCTAGCGGCACTGTCAAGGTATACCACACCTTAAAACTTATTTTTAAAATATATCTCAATGACAATAATAATTAAGTTTCATTCGAGTGATCAAATCTCTCATATCCTGTTCTTCTTCTTTATTTATTTATTTTTTTTTTTTCTATGCTTACAGCTTGCACATCAGGACATTCATCGTGTTTTGTTTTGTTGTAGCCTTACCCACAAACCCTACTCCATTCCTATCAAGGTTCCTGCATTCGCGTCTTCGTCTTCAACGATCTTCTTGGGCTCTCCTATCGTATATTACCAAGAACATACCTTAAGATTTTTAATAATTCGCGAAAACGACTGTTCATCGACAACCACAAATCATCATATTCGTCGTCGCGCCATCTCTTTTTACATCTCGTTTTATTTACTTTCCCATTATCCATTTGTTTCTCCAATTTTTCTCCTACCAGTACTACTACTACTACTACTACTACTACTACTACTACTACTACTGTTGCTGCTGTTACGACGTCATTTTGAAAGAAAGAGACGACATAGTTACTACGTTCATTTCGCAAAGGTGAGTTTATCTATGATCGTAATACTTATTGTTAATATACGAATGTCTAAATAATATATTTTCTTCTTTTATTTTTTTGAAATCTTCGAACCGGATCTCTCAGTCGTTAGATTCGTATTAAAATTATATATCGAAATTTCTATCGATAATCGATGCCGATGTCTGCGCTAGTCAAATTGAAATATCACGATTCAGTGAGGGAAAGAGAAGGAAGGATAGAAATAAAAAGAAAAGAAAAAGAAAAGAGAACAAGTAATCAAGAAATATTTATCCTTTGTATTCCAGCGCAATGATATAAGTCTAGTAAGAAATTTCTTATTTGCTAGCACGAGTGTATACGCGGTCTCGATCGTTATTTTCATCGACGCGAGAGCGAAAGATTTATTCACTTTCGTCGGGCCAACATACATCCCATCGCGTATACCCTCGAGTTCGAGCATTTCATATCAGAGAAAAGTAAGATAATTTAGAATTCTCTAACAACGGGGGATTTGAAAATTTCATGAAAATTCATGGTATTTCCTACACACACACACACACACACACATACACATATTATAGATACACGTAATACAGGACGATCGTATATAAGGTGACTTTATTATCGAAATTCTATCTAAGGTTTAAGACCTCCTCACTAAAAGCTAGATAGTATGGATGTCAAGAAGAACCTTGCAGCTTTGTAAGAACGAAAGAATGCAATAAAAAGAGACAATAAAAAAAAGGAAAAAGAAAAGAGATAGAGATAGAGAAAGAGAGAGAGAGAGAGAGAGAGAGAGAGAGAGAGAGAGAAAATATAAAGAGAAAAAGAAAGGAATGAGATGAGTCGTGGAAAGAAAGGAAGGAAGGAAGGAAGGAAAGAATGAAGGAATGAAGGAAGGAAGGAAGGAAGGAAGGAACACTCTGGTAATATGAGTTGCCGCGAGCTCTTTGCAAGCTCGTAGAACGGCTTTTCGCAAAAAGGATCTGCGGAGGCAACCACGAAAATCCTTGATGATAGGATCCCTATTCTGGCGTATGGGAAGGCACGATGTAACAAAAGGAGAAAAGGAGAAAAAAAAGAAAAATTAACAAAAAGGGATAAAAAAAAAATAAAACAAAGAGAGAGAGAGGAAATACGTGAAACTTTCCAACGAACAACAAAAAATATGCGATTATTCGTATTAAAGCTTCTTTGTTTCCCTTTTACCCTCTCTTCTTCTCTTTTTTTTTTTTTTTTGGATAGACGAATAAAGCTCGTTTCATCTTCGTCTTTTGTTTTCTTCGTTTCTTCTTTTTTTTTTTTTTTTTTCTTTATCCGAGATAATTGGCGATGTCCATCAAAAAAAAATTTGCCGGATAAAAACATTATAATATTATGATTAACGAAAAAAAAAAAAAATAGAGAAAAAAACATGTCGGGAACGGTTGGATATTAAAAATAATTAAACCCCGTTACTGTCGTTTGTTGTGCCAATCAGGACGTATAAAGTTCATCCTTGACGCACGATCCCCAAATGAAATTCCTTCTCTCGATTATCGCGAGAGCAAAAAGAGTAAAACGGGGAGAAATTGCAACGGCCGTAAGATAATTTTTCGCGTTTTGCGTTAAACGCAGGAACGTCGTCGTCTCTTATTATTCGACGACGGTCCCCGTTAAAAACGGGCCTCCCGTTCGAAATTAGTTAACGTTGGTTCATCGTTAAGTACGGTAGAAACACGTTATTAAATTAGTTCACGTTCCGGATCTTAATTAAAAGTTCGAAAATATCTCTAGGACAATGTAAACGTCACCTTAATGGATTAATCCTCCGTCATCGTATCCTTGGGATGGGAGCTTTATCTTACTGTTCATAAACTTCGATCTTTTAGAAATCGTTTTCCGATCTCGTTAATACCTTATCAAAGGTTTTGTACTAAGAGCATTCTAGCGGAACCTTAACAGGTAAAATGTGTGTATATATATATATATATATATACACACATACATACATATATGTGTGTGTGTATACAGATACATACATACCTATATGACGCTCGGTCTCATCCCGAAACTATAATGGAGTTGCGAACTATGCTAGATGTGGTAGCGAGCTTAGCGTATCTCCCCTCCCCCACCCATGAAAGGCGACACAGTCGTTTAACTATAAGGGATAACTTTGCCGATGGCAAAGTATATACCGATTATCATCGGAGCT
Organism: Dolichovespula saxonica; assembly: GCA_911387935.1. Lineage (NCBI taxonomy): Eukaryota > Metazoa > Arthropoda > Insecta > Hymenoptera > Vespidae > Dolichovespula > Dolichovespula saxonica. The sequence continues at coordinate 20,458,448 of OU426993.1, read as the reverse complement.
CTCGATCGATGACAAAGGGATCGATCGACGACGGAGTGTAAATAAGAAAAATCTCTTATCGATCGATCTGCCGTAAAAATTATTTCAAATTGGACGTCACAAACGATCAAATAATAACGTGTAAGCGTTGACCGATAATTGCTCTAAGATTTCAAATCAAAGACGACGACGACGACGACGACGACGGGTGAGACACGTCGTAGATCTTTCGAAAAGAAAAAAAAAAAAAAAAAAGGAAAAAAAAAGAAACGATCGATCGCGAAAACGCATAAACGTTTTATCACCGGTCAAGCAAGAAGTCACGCTCTTGTGACTCTAACGATCATAGATTAACTTAATGGCTCGCACTAATTAGAAGCAACGGCCATTATCGTCCTCGGTCATAGTAGTTGCAAAAACGTATTCGCCAAGCGCATCCAACTATTATTAGATTCCGATTACTCTCGTTCTACCGTGCCAAAACCATGCGGTTTAATCGCATAACGAGGAGTATAGAGATCGATCCGTCTCATTCTTAGCTATTCTAATATAAGATCCCAAACGGTGGAGTGGAGGGGAGTGGAGGGGAGTGGAGGGGGGCTGTGCCTCCTTGCAGAAGAAAATCCGACGATATAATATCGTATATCAACGACCCATAATCAATTTTACCACCACCACCCCTCCCCACCCTTTCTCTCTCGCTCTCTCTTTCTCTGTGCCGCTAGCTTATGTAATACAAAATTAATTACGTTTCGATCGATGCCCTTCATTAGTCGTTCGATTAGAAGAGGTAGGGTGCTTTTAAAAGGAGTGTTATTCATCCGATTCTCCTGGAATGCTTCATAAAATTCAAAGGATCGGTTGGTAAGATAACGAACGCGTATAAGGATCGTACATCATCGAGGCGAAGATAGTTTTTACCGGTTACGACGAGGTACCCCCGCCTATTCGAGCTTAATCATTTCGAAGTTAGGCAGAGGTTGGAGCAAAACTTCCCTTAGACGTCGCAATTCCCGACGGGGGTTGGAAGAGAACCCGAGCGAGCAAGATAGAAAGAGAGAGAGAGAGAGAGAGGGAGAGAGAGGGGAGAGGGAAGGGTGGGAGAGGGATGTAAGACAGACAGAGAGAGAGAGAGAAAGATATATATATATATAGTAGTAGCTCGTAGATAAACTTAATGGTTCCGGGCTAATTAGGCCGGAAAGTCCGGACCAAAGGCATTAGCACCACCTTTCGCAGTCTAAAGATAATTTCGACGGCCACTTCCTGCCGCAGGAGAGCCCCAGGAGACGAGGCGAGTCGCCGACCAACGTCGTTCTCGCGTATCCCGCATCCTGGACCGTCGTGAACCGAAAGAGCTAAAGGAAAACGTCGGGGTGCATACTTTTAGGTAGAAAAAAAAAGGGATCCTCCTCGCAGAACTCTGATCCGCATCGACCAACACACGCCGCCTACGACGACGACGAAAACAACGACGAGAATGACAACGACACGGACGACGACGCTTTCATCGAAATCGTCATCGTCGATCAGGTAATTATTCCATCATTTTGTTTTCTTTTCTTTCATTTTTTTGGTTTTGTTCTTTTTTTCTTTCTTTTTTTTTTTCTTTTTAATCCCATTCGCGCCATGTCGGGTGTAGTAGAATATCCCCGGACCAGCTTTGAGCTCGGTTAATACTTAAAAAATGTTTCTTTTTGTTTTTGGTTTTTTTTTTGCCTTTTTTTTTCTTATAATGACGAAATCGGAAATGCTTTTTCTTTTAAACCTACTACTACTACTAATAATAATAATTATTATTATTATTAATATATTATATATAATATAATAATAATAATAATTAATATAATATATATATATATATTCTTTTAAACCTACTAATAATAATAATAATAATAATTATTATTATTATTATTATTATTAATATAAATATTATATATATTATATATTAATAATAATTATATATTAATAATAATAATAATAATTATTATTATTATTATTATTATTATTATTATTATTATTATTATTATTATTTTCGAGGCTACGAAGGATAATACGGTATTTTTGTCTTTTTTTTTTTTTTTGTTTCGCGTCAAAATTATTCGTTCTGTATAATTGAGAGCTGTTCGAACTGCCCAGTGTGTCGTGCATCACGTAACGCTAGTAGGGATAAAATTGGTGAGACGACAAAATTCTTGTTAGATTTAACGGGAAAACGAGAAACGAGAAAAGAAAAGAAAATAAGATAAAAAGAAAAAAGAAAAACAAATAGAAAGGAAAACGAGGAAATATTCTTTCCTCGACGATTAATAATTTACTCGGTGGAAGGAGCATTCAATCTGTGTAAATTCTTCATCGCGAAAGCTCCAGATCGTAATGAAACAGGAATGTATATTCCGGGAGAACGAAGACTTAAAATGAAAATAAAAGAGGAGAGGGGAGAAAGAAGAGAGGAAAAAGAAAAGAGAGAGAGAGAGAGAGAGAGAGAGAGAGAGAGAGAGAGAGAGAGAGAGGAAGAAAATAAAAGAAAAGAGTAAAAGTATGAAGGGTATAACGGGAAAAAGTAAAGTCAAGATCGCGAGAGACGTGGAAAGAGATTTATAAGACCAACCTCTTATTTGGCTTCCTTCTCCTTCTTTAGCTAAAAACGCAAACCTCAAGAATAATCGTACGTACGTGCGTGCATATATATATATATATATATATATATATATATATATATATATATATATATATATGCATATATATGTATATATGCGTCTACGTATGTATGTAAATAAGTTTGTTCGTATGCGTATATAAATATATATATATATATATATATATATATATATATATATGCATATATATGTATATATGCGTCTACGTATGTATGTAAATAAGTTTGTTCGTATGCGTATATAAATATATATATATATATATATATATATATTCACATATATGTGTATATATATATATATATATATATATATATATATATATATATATATGTACTCGTGCGAACGATAAAACGGAATTTGCATTCGGATTCCTCGTTAAAGTCGAGACGAAGTAAACTATCGCGAGCACGTCGATTCCATTTTCAACCGCTACCAACGCGTACCAGTACTTGAAAAAAAAAAAAAAGAAAATTAAAAAGAAAACGATACGGAGAGTAAGAGAGGTAGAGGGAGTAGGAAAAGTGGAAAAAGAGGGAAAAAGATATTCCATTATATGCCAAATAGCTAGGAAAAACACCCTCGGAATAAAGGGTGTAAGAAAACGAAAGGGCAACGAAAAGGTGGGATCTCTTCTATTCTCGCTAATTCTTTTTTCGTTCGAAGCTCCATACGTGCGCGATATCTCGAACGAATACCTAATCGTAATGTTATGGTACTGCGAGAGACAAAAAAAATCAGAAAAAAGGGAAAAAAAGAAGTAGTCGATAATAACCAACTACCCTATATATATATAAATATATATATATATATCTTTTTTGGTTCGACGTGATGAAAGCGTTCTTTTTTTCCGCCCGTTCATTTTCAACGAAATCAAGATCGCCGATCTTTCATTCTTTCGTCATATATTTAAAGTGATCGATATCCATCGATCAAACGATGAAAAAATTATTAATTTTTTTCTTTTTTTTTACGTTCTCGTTTCATGTTTTTTTTTTTTTTACAGATTAACCCGACGAAACGTGAAGTTGTGGTATCAATCCGTGCGTCCACAGTCTACAGTCTGGAAGAGGATCAAAAAAAGGATGTGTAATCGATTAGATCGAAGAGTCGAAAGTATCTGCGGTTCGAGTTGAAGCCTCGAGTATATAAAAAAGAAAAAAGAAACGAAGAAAAGAAAGAAAAAAAAAAAAGAAGAAAAAAAAGAAAAGAAAAGAGGATGCACGAATGACGATGTTATCGATCGTTGCCTATTTTTATTTTTTTTTTTTTTTTAGAATGGCTGAGGATGGATGGGTGGGGGGAGATAGAGAAGAAATAACGAGACCAACGAAAGCATTACTGCGACAACGAGTTAATTCGATTCGATCGATTCGTAATCACGTCAATGGACGATTTTTAGCGTTATCGCACTATGATCGATCGTTGAATTTAAAAGAAAAAAGAAACTCATCGATGATACGTCATTCTAGCGTCTAAACTTTTTACTTTCTTCCTTTCTTTACTTTTTTCTTCCTTCTCTTTACTCATTTGGGAAGGATCGAATGGAGGAGCGACGTCTTTTTTCTTTGTGTGAAAAAAAAATAAAAAACGAACGAACGAACGAACGAACACAAGAAAAAAGAAAAAAGCAGAAGAAAAAATTGTGAACGAAAGTATGTCGAACGATCTTGAAAACGGTAGAGACGGGGAATGGAGGTTGTAGAATAGAATAGTATCTGGCCGAAAGCCGTCGTCGTAAACCTTATCATAGAGAACGTGTAACTTCGCGAGAATGGAACACGTGGACCCGAAAAGATTTCATTTTACTAGAAAAAGTACGCGCCTAGGATGATCTTTGAATCCCGTAATAGGATTTTCGGGATCAGCACGGTTCTTGTTCGATACGACGGGCGGTTTCTTTGAGGCGAACGTGTGATCCGAAAAAAAAAAAACAAACAAACAAAAAAAGAAAAAGAAAGAAAAGGGTGAGGGGAAAAAAATTTGTAAATCCTTTATAGAGCGTGTAACGTTAAACCGACAAGCGTATCATAACGACGAGAATTAAATAAAATAAAATTAAGAAAATATAAACGAACGAACGAACAAATATATATAAAAAAAAAAAAGAATCGTTTCGCTGTCGGACGTTGAACCGTTCACGTCGTACTGTCGGTTGAATCATTGAAAGGGAATTTTATTCGTCGTTGAAAGGAAAAAAAAAAAAATGAAAAAAGAAAACAAAAAATATGTTGCAACGATGCAACGAGTCTAATTTAAATCACCTCGAAGATCCGCCCTCGTCTCTTGTCGTAAACGAAATAAAAACTATAAGTGCGATGGAGAAGTTCCAATCTATAATAAAAGCACGCTCCTCGACCGTTTTAAAGGAAATTCTTCGAGCATACTTTCGGTTTCGCTGACGCGTTCAGGACGCTCTTGTACAAAGTATTCCTTATATCTCCTTGACCCGTTCCAATGTCTCTTCTTGTGGGGGATCGGAAACGCGAACGTCGCGCAAATCGTTGTTCCCCGTCAACGGTAAAAAAAGAAAAGAAAAGAAAAGATAAGATAAGATAAGGAAACGAAGAAAAAGTAAAACGTAACAAATATAATAAATGAGTGAATGAACGAAGGAGAAAAAGAAAAATGAGAATAAAACGGATTAACGAGTTGATAAATAATAATTAAATTGTATATCTCGTAATGCGAACAAAATTAACGACGAGTGATCTATTAAAGTAGCCACATATAATAATCAAAAGATACGATATCTAAATTACGATAAAAACGTTTTCGAATGATCGCAACATTCTTCGACGAAATAATGAAGCCGTAATTATTTAAAGAAACAAACAAACAAACAAACAAAAAAACAAACAAACAAACAAACAAAGAAACAAACATCATCCGACCCAACGCGTCATGATAAAAGATTCAATGGCCTAAAAACCGTAGCGACGGAAGGGCGGGAGGGGCCGAGGGTAGGTTGTTACGGTAACGTCGATAAATATATATATATATATATACCGGGTGCTCTCGATTTAACGAGATTCAACAACGAATACCATTTGCGATTCTATCTCGGCTTGTGGCGATTCGATTCGACGACCTTCGAGTCGAGTTACGCTCTCGCTCAACACTTATTCGAATGGAAAATTAGGAAGCTTCCTCGTTCGAAGTGTGTCCAATTTCTCTATCCATGAATTGTATAACTCTGTCGGCACTTTTGATAAACCATATATATATATATATATACTTACTTGCACCTTACCATAAAAAAGGAATCGAGAGTGAACTTGACGAATATTCGTGATCAAATTAATACGTTATTATTCGAAGACGTTCCTTATAGGGTGTTATTAAAAGTTTGACTTTATCGTTACATTTGACGGGTGCGAACGGGCGTATGATAAAAAGGGAGGGGGAGAGAAGATATAATTATATATATAATTAAACAACAAAGATGGATGTACTTCCGCGTTTCTCGATCTACCACGAAGAGACACGCGCGCGTGCGCAAACTTTTTACATTTTAGACAAGTACAGAGAGAAAGAGTGAGAGAGAAAAAATGAAAGAGAGTGAGAGAGAGAGAGAGAATCGCGTTATATATAG
>OU426993.1:20442217-20449717 GCA_911387935.1 Dolichovespula saxonica | reverse complement strand
GAGAGAGAGAGAGAGAGAGAGAAAAAAAAAAGAAAAAAGAAGGAAAGAAAGAAAAACAAACGAAACAACAAACGTTATTGCATATAATGTTATTGGGACGCGACTCGACCGACTCGACCGACTCGACCCGCTGTCCTTCTGTCCCGCATCACTCGCGATGATTTATCATCCACGGTATTATTTTCTTTTTAAACCAAAGTATATCTATGTACGTACATACGTACGTACGTACAATACAATACATACGTGCGTATGTGTGTATGTATATACGTATATATGTACTTGGTGCGAATGAACGATGAAAATATATACGGGGGGTGAGAGAGAGAGAGAGAGTGAGAGGGAGAGGGAGAGATACAGAGAGAGAGAGAGAAATAGAGAGAGAGAGAGAGAGAGAGAGAGAGAGAGAGTGAGTTACGTGATACGTAGAATAAATAACGTCCAAAATTTTCGTTCCTAATATCGTCGACGATAAATGCATCGTTTGCTCGCATACGAAATAGACCTCTATGTTAATTTCTAAAGCGTTTTCATTTGCATTATATAATCCAACGTTTTGTTATTCTTACGTATATATTCGTATACATAATGTATGCGTTGATCTTCGGATGATTCAACGTCGATAATGTAAATATCGAATTGCGATTCCGTTAGGTTTTGATTAGACTTTCTAAGCGTGATTAGTGGTGCTATATTCCGTTTAAATTACACACACTCTTCGAGTTGAGTTGAATCGAATAATGGAAAGGACTATAAAAGAAAAAAAAAAAAAAGGGAAAAGAAATAACGAAGAGAGGTGGAAATAAAGAAAAAAATGAAAAGGTAAAGAAGCGAAAGGAAGGAAGGAAGGAAGGAAGGAACGAAAAAAAAGAAAAGAAAAGAAAAGAGGAGTAGAGTGAGGAAGAGAGAAGATGAACGATGATATATTCCCTATTATATACCGATAATAAATCTACGAAATATTTTTATTCTTCGCCTGCGTGGGATCACTTATGTGGGACAGTGGATCAAGAAGATTAGTATGTTTATAAACTTCAACGTAACTCCAAAAGCTTTTGCAGTGTGTGAAATAACCCGAATCCAGTGTAAACTAGTCTAGGACACGTTTAAGTATGTATGGCTTGGAGTGCAGAGAGATATTGCGAACGTACGATCCGTCCGCCATCGGTGGTGTTCTAACAGAGAGCCTCGCTTAGAAAAAGGTCTCACGGGGGTCGAACGGGAACAAAGCTTTCCATTCGAAAATAATAAAAACAAATGTCGCCTCGTTTTGTTCCCAATATTGTTCGTTCAAACTTTCATTCATATTTCATTGATCAACGAGCGGCGACCATTTTGTTGTTATATTTTTTTTCTTCTTTTCTGTTTTTTTTTTTTTTTTTTTTCGTTATCGATCGTCGTCGTTCATTCACCGAACGTTATCTCTTTACCTAAGTTAAAAACAATACTTCGATTGAAATACATACACAAATACGTTCGTTTCTTCGTCGATCGTAGTATTCGTTCTCGTTCGTACGATTTAACGAACGTATAAACAATTTATTAACGATTCTAAAATCAATAAAATATGGATAGTTAAATGACGTACGTACGTACATTGTCTGTACGTTTGCGGTTCCCGTGAACGATTTCAAATCGTTACGATGTAATTTTCTACGTCAGCTTCGGGCATTGCATTTTAAACGATCAAACCCACCCACCCATCCACCCCATCTCCCCTCCACCCCCGCGAGAGCAGCGATGCAACACGATGGAGAAGGGATTTCGAATCGTGCGATGTGTGCTCGCGAGAGAACGTAACGGCAAATTATTGTCGCTCCGATACAACATAATAGCGGAGAAAGTGCACTAAAATGAACCTAAGGCTAATCTCTAGCAGCACGAAGTATTAACGTTAATAGCGAAATTATATTGTAAAAGGATGGAGGAAGGGCATTAAAACACACTCTATGCATAGGCCACTCCTAACGTTTCCTGTGTATAGACAGAGGTGGTACCGAAAAACGAGAGGTCGCCATTCTTTTCGCAACGTCCGTCCGAATGGATCGTTCGAAAGGAAGATAAATAAAGTAAGAAGACGTAAACAAAAAAAAAAAGAAAGAAAGAAAGAAATAAAGAGAATAGAAAATAATAATAAAAATTGAAATAACGACGATCTCGGATTTGAACGATGTGCGAAGAGAAGAACGTCGATCGTTTTGCGTCCATTGAGACGAGTACCAAAGATCGGACATCGCGGATTGATTAAACGATAGAACTTTAAAAGGTTAAATAAGAAGCGCAGAAGTTTCTACAGTCTTTTTTTTTTCGATCATGGCAGAAGAAGAAAACGCACATTCGTACACACACGCGCACACACACACACACACACACACGTACACACTTACACGCGCACACATATACGTACATACATTCGTACATACTTACGTAATAACGTATGTATGTACTTCTTGTACTAACACGTTTATGCGATATGCATTAAGACAAACAAACAAAAAAAAAGAGAAAAAAATCGAAAAACCAAGAAGGAAAAAGTTGAAAAAAAAAAAAAAGAACAGGTTAAAAGAAACGTTTCACGACCGATCTAAATATGTATTTACTCGTACGCCGTACTCTGCGAGAGTCCTCAGTTATTTTCTCTTTTTTTTTTTTTTTTTTTTTCCTTCAAAAACGTTCACAAGCATTCCGGTAAATCCTCCATAGAGACCGGATTCAAAACTAATGCTATTGAAAGGGGAAAAAAGAGGAAAAAAAAAACAAAAAAAAAAAAAGAAAACACAAAACGATACGACAAATTTATTCCAATTCGATCGATGTTAAGAGTACTTTTACATGTCCCTTGGCGCTTGTCGGTGGAAAGTGAAAGAAAAAAAAAGTGATGTTACTATTTGCGAAATTGATAAGCGACACGTCGCCTAAGAAAGAAAGAAAAGGTGGTCACTTTATTCTAATTGCGTATCCGATATGCTTTACCAATCGAAATATTATTATTATTATTCCTCTGTTAAATGTAACGGTCAATTATGTTCTAAATAAAATCTGCCAAGATTCTTGTGAAACCTTCTTCATATTCCTGAATTTTTACACGACGACGACACAACGATGATGGAAACGAATTGATCCGGCGAACAAAGAATTTATCGATGAATCCAATTTCAATTGATAATTTCATCGACGAATCAATATCCTTTATCGACGTTTAATCAATGAGATCAGTAGAAACGGTGGTATTTCTCTTACCGATTATTTTTTCTGCCGATAAACGAAACTAGAATTCTTTCGATATTACGATTTAACGAATCGTAATTTCATCGGTGGTAGCTCGTGAAGTCTTCCAATCGTAAAACGATCGATGTTACGTTATTATCCGTCAATACGAATAACACAATTGATGATCGATCGTTTATAGAAATTCTTCGAACTATCGAAGGACGGTATATTCGTACTTGATGATAATTTACCGACGGTCGTCGCCACCAATCTTTCTTACGAAGAACGAACGAACGAAATTTTAAAAGTACGTATACGTTCGTTATACCACTCGTATTACCATTTATATCTTACGAAAGGAAAAATTTCTTCTCGGACGCGCTCTCCCAAGTTGCATTACGTTTCTCTCTCGAGTACTTCGCAGAGAGACATTCGTTTATACGAAAATCACGCGTGTTAGAAAATTCGTTAGAAATACGAGTCGCCGAATCTCCGATGGTTTATTCTCTCGTCGATAACATTTACGTTCATTTAGCTCGATCCCACCACAAATTCGTCGTTATCAAATAAAGTATATTTATTTACGATATCGTGACGTTTTAATATTACGTCGAATGATGCTTTTAACGAAAATATCATAGGAAATTGAGGAGCGGAATAAAGTAAACACGCACGTTTGAACTCGCGTTAAAATTCGTAATGGCTTCTACCGGTTATTATCGGATAATGTCAGCAGGTGGCTCTGCGTACGCCTATAAGCCAATAGCAACGCGATCCAATAAATCGAAGAAGAGATGGCGATTGGTATTTCCTCCCCGGTAGTCTGAGACATAGAAGGAGAGAAAGCCTCCCCTGATATCTCGAATTTTATTTCTGTTGATTCGACAAACCCATTATTTTTCACATATTTAACGACCTATTTTACGGAATCGCAGGTACGTAAAATTTGATTTTTACGAATTCGAGACATTTACTTTCCATGAAATATGTTTGCGGTCGACGCACGTACGTACGATCCCTCTTTGTCAGTTGAACGTGCCGAACGCGTGCTTTTTTTTTATTCGCACGAATTAAAATATTAAAATACAAATTCGATCGATAAATAATAATACGAACATCTTAAGCATCCTAGTGGAATTATCTACGTATTACTATGTATTTATGTATTTTATTAACTTACGATATCGAAAGAGAGTGGATGTTAACGTAATAGAGGTTAAGTTTTACATCATCTCCATTATGGTCAATGAACCATTGATTATATAGTATTATTCTGTTAATTATATGATTATTTAACTTGACCGGGTCATATATGATCTCTTTTTTGCACTATGCGAAAATACAAAAACTGTTCGCTTTAATCGTTTAAATATACTCCATAGAATTGAAAGAAGTTCGAGAAAGAAATAACGTTTCCATTTTATTTTTGTAATACTTTAGAAACTGTATTGTCGCAATCATAACACATGTCGTCGAAGAATTAGTTTAATTATATTACCGAGTTAAATGGATGTAATAGGAGAAGAAGATAACGAAAATTTATTATCAGAAGAATGCTAATCAACTACTATACCTTTTACAGAATGTCTAGCCGAGAAGGAGGTAAGAAGAAACCATTGAAGGCACCGAAGAAGGATTCTAAAGAGTTGGATGAAGAAGATGTAGCTTTCAAGCAGAAACAAAAGGAACAACAGAAGGCATTGGCGGAAGCGGCGAAGAAGGCTAGCCAAAAGGGCCCTTTAGTTACTGGCGGTATCAAGAAGTCCGGCAAAAAGTGATTGATTCTTATAAGAAAAAAAGAAGTCATTGTTCTAAAGTCTATCACCACGATCGCTCTGCAAAATGTGTTCCGATAATGTTACAGCTTTATTGTCGTTCATTGACGATCAATGCACCGTTAGAAATATTTTTACCATCATTTTTCGCTCCGTCAGTTATTTGTAAATAAAATTGATAACAGATAAAAATTGAATAGATTATGATCTATCACATGGTATTCATAATTCGTCGTGGATACAATTGAAAATTTTATATTGCTTGGGTCTAACGAGAGTGTCATCCACTCTGTCATCTCTTGTCGAAGCGACAGAGATTTATTTTACACGATAATGCGATAACAGTGAGCGAACTCGAAGAAAGGCCGAAGAGAAAGAAGAAATCGACAATACTTCTTATCGATTTATTTCTTTTTTTCTTTTTTTTTTTTTTTTCTTTTTTCATCTTTTTACGAACTCCAAGGATATTCCTTAAATATCATTCAGCTCGTCGTTTTATAATTACGTTTAATAAACAAGGACACCCGTACGATTTTGTACCTTTATTTAGAATTAATTAATTGACTTAAATGCGATCGATCGTTCCTTACGTGTTTTGTGTACATCGTATATATAAATACGTGTACACGCTCGTTTATATAATCAATCTCGTGAGTCAACGCTTTTTTTTTCCGATCGTTCCACATATCCACCACGTCATCATGGACTCAATGATGCGGCTTTATATGCATTAAGTTTCATACAGGTTTGATATCGCTCATTAAGTTAACGAAGCTTCGCACGCCAACGTATCGACCCACGCTAGTGACGCCAATTAACCTTGATTTCGAAACGCGTAAAAATACTTCGACACGAGTTTGACCGACAAAAGAAAGAAAGAGAAAGAGAGAGAGAGAGAGGAAAAAAGGGAAAAGGAAAAAAAAGAGACATAAAACTAGATCAGTACTCTGTGTTGCTCTATGAACTGAGACGCCGCGATGTTATAAGGTTAAATAACGAAATAATAAATCTCACAGTGTGCTTGCGTGTCGCGTGCGTCGATATATCTCTCGGTGAGAGGTAAAGGACACAAAAAAAGAAAATAAAAGAGATATAAAAGAAAACGTGAAAAACTTAGAATAAAACCATCTACCCCCGTATTAAATCGAACGCGAACGAGCGAGCGAACGAGCGAGCGAGCGCGTGGCTAGCGACGAGGCGTGAATTACAGCTGATCGTCAGATGATCGACAGTGCTGGCAACCTAACCGAATTTAAACGTCGTACATGCACGCATACGTCCAGTCAATCCATTCTTTCGAACGTTATAAGCTACGTACGTACCACGGACGGCATTTAACCTAAGTGCGAAGACACGTTAATGCGTAATTTAGATCGCGCGAGTGTTATCAATAATGGGAACGTTGAGAGGTGACAATCGACGGGAAAAGTATCGTCTGTAATTAAATTCGATTAAAATGAATTTGTCTCGTAGTAGACATGTACGAGCACGCGTTTGAAAGAGAAAGAGAGAGAGAGAGAGACAGATAGACAGATAGAACGTAGAAAAAGGAAGAACGACGTCGCGTCCATGATATTCTCGATGAAGGAAAGTTAAAAAAGGTAAAGAGCAAAAGGGTTTGGAGGTTATCAGTCGATGAAGATTCGTATCTCATTGAGTCGAATTAATATTAAACGGGTAATCGTTTAACCTTCGACCGTTGCAACGTTCGACACGTAAGAGAGAGAGATGGAAAGACAAAGACAGAGAGGATAAAATGAGAAAGAATGAGAGACAGAGAGACAAAGAGAGAGAGAGAGAGAGAGAGAGAGAGAGAGAGAGAGAGAGAGAGAGAGAGAGAGAGAGAGAGAGAGAGAGAGAGAGAGAGAGAGAGAGAGAGAGAGAGAGAGAAAGATGCAAGCTAGGTTAGTTCTCATCTCGACCGTTGGCAGCAGTGTCGATCAGGCAGTAGCTGTCACCGCCTGGGTCAGTTGGCAACAGACCTTCGAAGCGGTCGGTGGGTGGTTGAGAGAGCTTTCGCTCCGTGACTGCCTTACGTCGTTTTCTTTCTCTCTTTCGCTCTCCCTCCCTTACTCCCTTATTCTCTCTCTCTCTCTCTCTTTCTCTTTTTCTCCCTCTCCCTCTGTCTGTCTCTCCGTCTCCGTTTCTCCCCGTACACGGTACCCCCTCTCCTATAATATCTCTTACTCACTCTTTCGCTCGCTCACCCTTTCCAAGGTATATATCATCGGTTCAACTCCATTTCCGTCGTGGGTCGAGAGAGCGAAGAGAAGGAAGAAGACGATCGAACGGGAGTCTCTTCCGAAGGAGGCGAAGGTAAAGGAGGAGGTAAAGGAGGTGGAGGAGGAGGAGGACACGGCTGATCACGAGAGACATTTCTGACAAACAACGAAAGACGAATTCGCGTGCGCGTCGATAGTCTCGAGAACGGCCATGGGGCCCGACAGGATCATTTGACCCGTGGGGACGACTCCAGGCTCGGTGGATTGTGCTACTGCCTCGCGCTATACTTCGA
>OU426993.1:20429717-20439717 GCA_911387935.1 Dolichovespula saxonica | reverse complement strand
TTTGTTTATCATCCATTTTCTTGTTTCTCTCTTGTTCTTGTTCTTCATCATCTTCATCTTCATCTTCATCTTCTACTTTTTCTTCTTTTACTTCTTCTTCTTCTTCTTCTTCTTCTTTCTCCCCCTTTTCTTCGTTGACTTTGCTCTTTATTAATTACCCTCGACGCACATTCTCGTGATAGAGGGTAACCTTTCTTTCCCATATATATATATATATATATATATATATATATATATATATATATATATATGTACGTCATCTTTATCGAGGACGAATGATTTATAGCTTCTCTTTCGTGAATCTTTTTTTTTTTTTTTTTTTCGAATCGATCGAGGATACCGATAAGCTTTACTTATCTGTCGACCTTCAACGCAGATTATAGGGCAAATGTTAATCGATTATCATCTACGACGATGAGAATAAAAATGGAAAAAAAAAGGAAAGAGAAAAGGAGAGAGAGAGAAAGAAAATACCATTTTCCGATCTCCATTCTCCATTCTCGTTCGATCGAGTCGAATCGTTTTGCGCGATAAAGAAAACAAAAAAAAAAAAGTAGAGAAAAGTGAAAAAAAAAAGAAAGAAGAAAAAACAACGTTTAACACGATCCTCGAAAAGTACGATGTCACTTCACGTCGATTTTAGGAAAGGTATTTGTGTACGTACGTATGTACTTTCGAGAGAAATGATTTTTACCGTTTCTCAACCTTCCTTTCTTCGTGCCAAATGGATCCTTAACCTTGCTTTCTTCTTCAGACTTTTAAAATCCTACGAGTATTGTGCTACACACACACACACACAAACATTTATAACTTTCTAGATCGTCAACACAAAACATATTTACTCGGAAACGAAAGTTCCTTCCTCGTGAAACAAAAACAAGGAAGCATTTTTACAACCATTTTATACATACATACATACATACATACATACATACATACATACATATATATATATATATATATATATATATATATATATATACAGGGTAGGCCATAAGTTTTTAGACCAAAGTTTATAGGTGATATTAAAAATCGATTACTCCCTTTTCGTAACTACTTTTTAGTCCGATTCATTTTATTATTATTATTATTTTCTCTCTCTCTCTCTCTCTCTTCAGAACACAAAACCACAAGCTTAGAAACTCCTTCCGGTATATTACGAAAGAAAGAAAAATTGGCCCGAACGATCCTCCCGATGAAGAAGCGATGATCGATTCATTTATAATATCCGCACGTAACTGAACTTTCGGTCCACCTAGTATACAAGTGCACGCGTATCAAAAGTACAAATAAACGTTTGTTGCGCGTCTCTAAGTCTCTCTCGTATTTAATATTCTAAAAACGAATGAATTTATGTACTTTTGATGTGTGTATACGTACACACACACACACACACACACACACACAATATGCATCTTTACATACACACACATATACGTTTACTATGTTCGTCTTTGTTCGCACCGTTCGAGGCAACCCGCAACATACTATCGGTCTGCAAGGCCTGAATTAATACGAGCGATCGTTGTTGCGTCACGCATTTCGAACGTTTTATCTTTCATAATAAAAGACTCTACCAGCGCGTACATACGATCGTTTCCGTCTTGTCTTCCCTTACTTCTCGGATCTTATCTTTTCATAAAATCACGTATTCGTTTTAACTCGTGTGTCATTTAACGTTAGATTTGGATCGACCGATCGAGATCGGAGATTTTCTTTCGTAATGCTTTCTTTTTTTCTTTCTTTTCTTTTCGAATGGACACTTCTAATACGATTCAAAATCTGACTAGTAAGAAGTTATTAAAAAAAAAAAAAAAAAATGAGAAAATAATATATATTAAACAAAAAAAAATAAAAAATAAACGAATAATACAAGATTACATCGATCTATACGCCTATAATGATAGGGTATATACAAAATGTATGTTTTGTATATGGATATATGCATGATTATTATCTAAAAATTGATATATACAACGAAGGTAACGGCAAGTTTGATTTTTACGTATCGACGTACTTTTTCGTAGACCTATCGCGAGAGAAAGAGAGAGAGAGAGAGAGAGATAAGGGGGAGGAGAAGGAAATAAATAAATAAGTAAAAAAAAAAAAAAAGAAAGAAAGAAAAAAGAAGCGATAACTTTCATACGATTAAAATCTCATTTCTGTCGGCCGAAGCGATTAAAAAGTTCTACGAACGTATATGTATATATATATATATATATATATGTATTTACATCTACGGTTAGATAATACGAGGATATATCGTAAAAGTATATAAATTTGTTCGCAACATTTGTTTCGAGCTACTTCTATTCGATAAGTTGGAAAGAGACAGCGGATATAAATCCAATATACTATACAGATTCTCCATTTGTACGATGATCTTACGCAAGGTTTCAACGATACCCGCCTACATTAACTTCATCTCTCTCTCTCTCTCTCTCTCTCTCTCTCTCTCTCTCTCTCTCTCTCTCTCTCTCTCTCTTTCTCTCTCTCTCTTTCACTCGCTCTCTGAACAACAACCTTTATTCTTTTCATCGAGTCGGTGGTCGAAGCCAACCAAGAGAAATATACCGAGAGAAAAAGGAAAGACATAGGGGAGGGATAAGAAGGAGAGGAGGACTATCTTTCCGTGGAGTGACATTTAAACGGTCGTTAATGTTCCGTAAAGACACTTCTTTGCGAAGGCAGAGAAAACGCGACGATTCTCTCTCTTCGTTCTTACATAATCTTTGGCACTCGTTACGTCAAAGAGACTTACGGAGATCGTAGTGCACGCTTTTGCTCCTGTTTTTTTTTTTTTTTTTTTTTCCTTTCAGAACCCACGGCCACGTAGTTCTTCCTTCCATTAAATTTGTTCGTGCATGGACACATCGTTCTCTTTTATTTATATTTATATTTATTTTATTTTATTTTTTTTCCTTTTTTTTTTTTTTTAATCGCTTTCAATCGCGCCCACGCGCGAGCAAATATAACGTAGACGTTGAATAATAATACGAGAGAACGGTTGAAAGTCAATTGGAAAATTTTCTTTTCTCCTCTCTCGGCCCCTTCTCCCTACCCGTCCCTTCCCTCCCCTTCCCTTCCCTCCTCTACCCTTCTCCGGCACCCCCTACTTCCATTCATTTTCGTCGACCTCGACCACTATAACGAACGTTTTCGAGAAAGCTGCTGCCGCCGCTGACTATCCTGTCCTATTCCATGCATAGAAATACACACACACACACACACACATATATAGACTTTTACTTGTGTATTGTGTATGTATGTATGTATGGATGTATGTATTACCTGCAACGTTCGCGTTGCAGCACAAATGACTCGTTTGCACGTAATTGACGTTGAGCCAAGGTTCGTAGTATTCTCATTTATTGCGAGCTTTTAGGTACACCAAGTACGTAGAGAGAGAGAAAGAGAAAGAGAGAGAGAGAGAGAGAGAGAGAGGGACACCACACGTTCGTTCTTACTTAAAATAACGAAGATACCCGATAGAGATGTATTACGTATATTTATCCATAAATCGACGTCCTTCAAATACATTACGAGATATCTCGATGGAAACGTATTAAAACTTTCAAAGAGTATATAGGATTATAATTATACGAGTATGTATTTATCTATTACAATCCGTAATTAATTTCAACGCCGAAATTAATAGCAGGTTTGCGATTAGATCGATTCTCTAGTAGTAGTTAGGTAACGGTGCACGCGAACATTATATTTCTATTAAAATACATAAAGCCTATGGGTGAATATGTACTACGGAGATGTATTCATACCTTACCTATGTATTTACGTATTTACGTACGTACGTATATATGTATGTATGTATGTATATCCGTTCTTTAAAAGAGGACATGGACGAAGATAGATCGATCGGTACTTTATCGTTCGTAGACGATAAAATGTTTTGTATGTATATCACACTACTAATCGCTTCATTAGTATGACATTATCTTATAATTCCTCTCTTTCGATTATTTCCTTTTTTTATTTTATAAACAAACGGCAGATAATATCGTATTGTAAGGAAAATGATTTAGTTATATTATTTTGTAATAATGATGATGATGATAACAATAATAGTAATAATAGCAATAGTAATAATAATAATAATAATAATAATAATAATAATAATAATAATAATCATATCAATATTAATAAGAGAAAAGTTCTCGAAAATTACACACACACACATACACATATATATATATATAAATTGCACATAAAAAGATATATCCTTATATGAGAGATTAGTAGTACTACCTAATAATAACGATGATGATGATGAAGAGGATAAATAATAATAATAATAATATTAATAAGAGAAAAGTCTTCGAAAATTACAAACACACACACACACACACACACACACACACACATATATAAATTGCACATAAAAAGATATGTCCGCATATGAGAGATTAGTAGTAATACCCAATAATAATAATGATGATGATGATGACGATGATAAATAATAATAATAATGATAATAATAATAATAATAATGACGATGATGTTGATGATAAAGATGATTGAAAAGTTGTCTAAAATTATCTAGACATTGATTATACATAAAAAGATTTGTGCGCGAGTTTTATAGACAAACAGTTCCACGAAGTAATGTGGGTCAGTTCGTTTACACGGTCTCTCGCGACGAATGGGCTTATCCCGGTTGTGAAGCGAGCGAATTGCAATCGCGCCTTTTAACGTCGAGAGACTCCTTCTTCACGGTTATCCTCGGACTTCTTGAAGCGTATACATACATACATACATACATACATACATACATACATACATACACACATACACACACAGAGAGAGACATATATAGATGGGCGCGAGGGTATATACGGATATATATTCATGCATGATGGAAGCGTATCGAGGTTGTTACGAATACAGAGAAGGTTGTTTAAGTTACATACGGAATACGGAAAAAAAAAAAGAAAAAAAGAAAAAAGAAAAAAAAAAACTAAAAGAAGTCTCGCCACGACTCCTCGCACGCATCCGATACTCACGCCCTCTCTCTTATGTGTACATACACATAAATATACATACAGGACAATAGGTATGGCGACGATTTTACAGTTATACTCTTGCAATTAGGGTACGTCTAAATAAAACGTCGGGATTTATAAGGAGAAATATATTTTCCTTTTTCCTGCTCGACAAAGAACGAGTATATTACACACGAGTACATTGTTATCATCGTAGTACTATCTCCTTTTATGTTAAATTCTTATCTGTATATCGTATCGTACGCGTATTCGTTTGCGCGCGTTTGTGTGTACGTCTCTGTGTAAGCAAGCAAGCAAGCAAGCAAGCAAGCAAGCAAGCAAGCAAGTAAGTAAGTAAGTGAGTAATTGTGTCCGTGGACAAAAATAATGCAAGATTAGATTCAATTAAGCGACCTTGTTTTAATTATCGGATGACAAAGGCAACTCTGATTCGAGAGGAACGATAGAATCGATAGGGATATGTATCGCGCGAGTAACTCGGCGATTATCGTCGAGTAAATACGTACGGTATAAAAATCAATCAACCGTCGAAGCTCAAGATACGATCGTTTCTATGGACGAGATGTTGAAAGAAGGAAGAGGAATAAATAAATAAATAAATAAAAAAAAAATAACAGGAAAGAAGAAGAAGAATAATAAAGGGTTCGACTTTTTCGAGAGTATCCCACGAAGGTGAATCCAATCGAAACGAAGGAGGATTCGTGAAGAAATACCACTTAGTTTTTTTCTCTCTCTCTCTCTCTCTCTCTCTCTCTCTATCTCTCTCTCTCTATCTCTCTTTTGTTCTTGCTCTTGCTCTTTCTTTCTCATCTCGTTTATCGTGTCTCTTCGTCTATTTAAATAGTTTCGTAACCGATAGTTTCACGCTGCAACGCCGCCGTTGACAAGATATAATACTCGTTCGTTCCTTTACGTAATTCCAACACGACACGTCCCTCTCTTTATTATCCGTTCCTTCAAGCCACTACCCTTTTTCTTTCCCTTTTCTCTTTTTCTTCTCTCTCTCTTTTTTTTCTTTTTAATTTCTCCTCCTACCGGCCTCTCCCCCTCCCCTCCCCTCCCCTCCCCCCGCTTACCCCCTCTAACCACTCATTTTTCTCCTTCCTTTATCCCTCTCGGCTCGTCGTCCCCCTTCATTCAGCTCATTCTCGTGCATATGTCATTGCGATATACATGATTTATTAGAAGGGAATCGAAGGAAGGTGTATTCGTTGAATTTTGAAAAAGATTTGTTAAATTAAATCGTTAAAATATTGAAATCCCCCCTCCCCCTCCCCCGAAATTATGTATTTTCTAATTTCAGGTACCATTTGAGATGGTCAAGGACGTTATTATATATACGTACATATATATTTATTTAAATAATAAATGATTAAAAAAGAAATAATGATCTTAATTCACTTTAACTCAATAAATAATCTTAATGCACTTAATTCTCTCGAGTTATTCAATCGGTACTCGTGTCCGTACTTATAAACGATTTAATTCCACGATTCATTGTGAGCAATTAGTTCGTTGATCGAACTTTCAAATTTTTGTTGCATTTTTTTTTTTTTTTGTTTTTTACTTTCGAAATCCACCGAATGGGAGGAGATCGTGTAATCTAGGGTTTCATTTTGAACGGTCAAAAGATATTGTTTTATTAAAAAATACTTCATTATTGTGGAAAGATGATGCCCTTGACCGATTCGTTTTTCACATTCCTAGAAAAGTTTGTTGCGCCAAAGTAATCTCGTTTTATTTATCGGTACTCTCGCGACCATACTTACATTCAAAATGAATTCTATTATTTGTTATAAACAAATCGTTCGTTG
The DNA here is from genome assembly GCA_911387935.1 of Dolichovespula saxonica. NCBI lineage: Eukaryota > Metazoa > Arthropoda > Insecta > Hymenoptera > Vespidae > Dolichovespula > Dolichovespula saxonica. The sequence goes on along the minus strand of OU426993.1, from coordinate 20,432,882 downwards.
ATCGAATTTTCAAATTTTTTTATTTCCTACTGCAAAATCGTTCCCGTTATCTTAAATTCCATTTGAGATGGTTAATAATAATAATAATAACAATAATAATAATAATAATATTATGACTATTATTATTACTAATAAATATAACTAATAATTATAATAATAAATGTTACTAATAAATATTACTAATAATTATAATAATAATAATAATAATAATAATAATAATATTATGACTATTATTATTACTAATAAATATAACTAATAATTATAATAATAAATGTTACTAATAAATATTACTAATAATAATAATAATATTATAACTATTATTATTAATATTATTATTATTGTTGTTACTATTACTATTATTATTATCATTATATATAGAGTAATTAGAAAAATGAGATACACTTGACCGATTCATTATTTTTATTCTTAGTTCCAAGATAAGCTATTGCGCCTAGTTCTCTCTCTCTCTCTCTCTCTCTCTCTCTCTCTCTCTCTCTCTCTCATGCAATTTATCAGTAGTCGTGTCTATACTTATACGCAATGCGCTGTAGATAGAAGATAAACAATGTGTAGACAGTTGGGAAAGGAGGTAGCAGCGCATCGCACGTATCTTTGATTCTTATTTATAGGCAGCCAAAACCAAGGCCGATTGTTGGCGTTTCAACACGCGAGATTCGTCGTGGGCACTATGATTTCATTCTAATCATTGATTCTCTTCTATTATTTATATATATATATATATATATATATATATATATATATATATATATATATATATATGTCTCTCTAAATTCATGCAATCACGATTTTCGACGACGATCAGTTTTAATGTTAATTCTCGATTAGTATATCCGACGATGATAATAGCTTCTTCTTCCTCCTTTTTTCCTTTTCTTCATTTTCACGGATTTTCTCTACGTCTTTTAATCTTATCGTTTCGTTTTTTCTTTTCTTTTCTTTTCTTTTCTTTTCTTTTTTTCTTTCTTTCGACGAAGCTCGAATCGGGATAAGCTAAGCGGATGACTTTTAACCTTGAACAACTGCGAAATAATGTCGAGGAGTAGAGAGTGCATGCCGGTGCCAAATTATTTTGCGGTACGAACGAATCAACCAAAACTGAAATAAAACGCGAGAATTAGAACTGATCACGAAACCGATTTGATTGCCTTTGTAATAGTTTTCTATTTTTGTTTTTTTTTTTTTGTTTCTTATATTTTTTTTTTTTCTGTAATTTTTGTCACTCGTTACTCGTTGTTAACAAGATTTGTTACGTTCGATTCTACGTAACTTCACAGACGACATACATACTTACATATTTAAATATCGTTTTTACAAATTTTTACCTAAATACGCGCGATATTATTATTTTTCTTTTCTTTTTCGTATCATTCGACGATCTGTTACGTAAAAAAGAGGAAAAAAAGAAAGAAAGGAAGAAAGCAAAAACGAAAATCGAATATATTAGATGATGTAAAAAAAGTGTATGAATAACGTATTTTCCAGGTATCGATTTCAACGCATAGAACGATTCTAAATGATTCTTGAAGGTGTTCAAGAGAATCGTTTCTTAGTTTCATCGAATGTTTTATTCCGTGACAAAACTCTCGCGTTTTTCTTCGGCGAACACGATAAAGAAGTCATTATCGTTGTTACTGTTATTATCATCACGCCAAGGTGAAAAAAAGAAGAAGAAAAATACACAGACAGACTCTCTCTCTCGACTCCGACTCGTACATAATTCGAGAATTGTAGATGAGTTAGGATCATAAGTACGACAAGAAAGGGAAAACGTTTCGAAGCGAAAAAATCGATTCGAAATTGAACAGGGAATCGATTCGTTCGAATTTTTGATATCGTTTGATTTTATTTACGTTGTCGCGATTTTTCTTTTGTTTCTTTCTTTCTTTTTGTTTTCTTTTCTCGCTTCCCTTTCCTTTAGTACGCGGAGAGAGAAAAACAAAAAAAGGTAATTCACGACGAGGCATCGTCGTAAATTTATAATAAATCCTTTACGTTTTACTCGATAGGAATCGATTGAAATTTTAACGAAGTCGAACTCGTTCGACGTCGATATCGTCGATTTTCTTTTTCTCGTTCCTTCGATACGACCTAAGTTAAAATCGTTTAAAAGAAATAAATAACGAGGAAGAGTACCAAGAGTTGGTTTCACAACACCGTATAGTTGAATTTGTTAACGACCCTTTAAACTTTTTTTCTTTTCTTTTTCTTTTTTCTTTTCGAAAGATCGACCCTAACTCTAACGAAGTCGTCGATTCGTCGTTCGACGTCGATCTCGTCGATTTCTTTTTTTTTTTTTTTGTTTCCTCGTTCCCTTTGATACAACGTTAATTTATAATCGTTTAAAAGAAAGAATAACGAATAGGTAATGTGGGTTTCACAACTCGAATCGTTGAATTCGTTAACGACCCTTTAAACTTTTTTTTTTTTCTTTTCTTTTCATTTCTCTTTTTTTTTTTTTTTTTTTACTTTCGAAAGATCGATCCGAACTCTAACGAAGTCGATTCGTTCGACGTTGATATTGTCGATTTTCTTTCTCTCTCTCTCTCTCTCTCTCTCTCTCTCTCTCTCTCTCTCTCTCTCTCTCTCTCTCTCTCTCTCTCTCTCTCTCTTGATACTATATAAGCTATTTAAAAGGAAAGAATAACAGAGAGTAACGAGGTTCCACGACGGGGCACGTATCGTTTCGAAAAGGTTAATAACCCTCCCTCCCTCCCTCTCTCCCACCCTCCCTCTCTGCCCCACCCTCCCCCTCTTGTCGTAGAATCGTATGGATTTTTTTTGCACGTCCTTTGTCTTTCGATGAAGGACAAACGTCGTTGTATTTCGTCGGGATACCAAACGAGTAACAATATAAAAATGTTTTCGATGTGTTCCCTCCCCTCCCCTCCCCTCCCCTCTCCTCTTCTCTCCTCCCTTCCCCTCCCCTCCCTCTTTGCGTCTCAGACGCTCGGATCGTCGGTCGAGTCGGTCGACGAAGAAGAAAACCGTTATTTCGAGAGTCGAGTCAAGAACTCTCGAGGGTCAAACAGTCAGAGCGCGTTGACTCTCTTCGAATTTTTTTTTTTCCTTCTTGTTTCCACTCCTCCCCCCTCCCCCATTTCGTCCTCTTCTCGCGTGTTCGTGTTTTCTTTTTCCTTTCTTGTT
>OU426993.1:20399717-20422217 GCA_911387935.1 Dolichovespula saxonica | reverse complement strand
AGTATATATATATATATATATATATATATATATATATATATATATATATATATGTATATATATATATGTATGTATGTATGTATGTATGTATGTATGTATGTATGTATGTATATCATGTGAAATCGTGCGAGCTAACGAGAAATAGAATCGAAATTGAAGGAACTTCTTCATTCTTCTTTTCTTTTCTTTTCTTTTTTTTTCAATGTTAGAGAAGTACCTAACAAGTTCGTTCGATGGAATAAAAGTTGAACCTTTTATACGGTAGAATAAGTTAACGTTAAGAGTGAGTATAGAACGAAACTCGGAGAACGAGTTACCGGAAGAGAGAGAAACAGAGACAGAGAGAGAGAGAGAGAGAGAGAGAGAGAGAGAGAGAGAGAAAGAGAAAGAGAGAACGAGAGTTTATTTTCGGTTTGCGTTTCTCGAGTGCGTTCTTTTGGCGATCCAGCGTCGGAGAGGATCGACGAGAACGCAGTTTCACTGAGCTCCGAGCCAGAAGCATCGACTTTTGCGAACGAGAGAAAACGAAGAAGAAGGAGAACGGGAGGAGGAGGAGGAGGAGGAGGAGAAGGAGAAGGAGGAGTAGAAGAGAATGAAGAATGAAGAAAGCAAAGAGATTTCTCATTCGTTGTTCGTCTTTTCTTTTCCCTAGAGAATGCAACATCTATTTATATTTAGAATTCTCACACGTGAATTTGTGAAAGATAGTAAGAGAGAGAGAGAGAGAGAGAGAGAGAGAGAGAGAGAGAGAGAGAGAGAGAGAGAGAGAGAGAGAGAGAGAGAGAGAGAGAGAGAGAGAGAGAGAGAGAGAGGAAATAGAGAGAGAATGAGATAATATTTTATTAAAATATTTATATACCAATACATGCGAAACTCTACTTTTATTTCATTCGTGGAGAGAGAGAGAGAAAGATTTCAACCAGAATATTTTAAACGCGAACAATTTATTTGAAAGCGATTCGATATTATTCAGTACTATCGATCGATCGTTCGATCGATCGAGCATACGAACGAACGAACGAACGAACGAACGATACGAGTTCGATGACTGATTAAACCACCAGATTCGTATTTCGCTGAGTAAACGTTAAGACTCGATTTAACCGTAAGCAAGTTTACCGTGTGTCGAAATAGTATTGCGATATTATTTAATGGGTACAACTTTAGGCCTATAAGCAAATATATCGATTTTTAAATCACCGTTTTCTTACACGCATACACACACACACACATACCGTGAGAAACGAGAAATATCGCTTTGTGCATCGCAACGTGTATTTCCTTCTTTATATATATATATATATAAATTTTTTTTTTTTTTATAATTAATCGCAACTCGATATCAACAACAACGGCAGCAACAGCAACAGCAGCAACAACGACGACGACGACGACGGTAAAAAAAGAAAAATGATGGAACAGAATGGAACGTTATTTTTCATTTAAACGAAATTTGTAAGAAAAATTAGATACAATTATATAATTCGTAAGAAAAAATTATACATATATATATATATATATATATATATATATATATATATAACTCACACAAAAAAAGAACTAAAAATGAACGTTATCGTGGCGAACTTAAGTTTAATTAAGCTTCGACATCGGACGAGACGAGATTCGTTTTATAACTTTGTCGCAAATAACTTTTCATATTTAACGAGGCGTACTTTCGAAAAAAGGGGATGGGTAGGTCGGAAAGTGGTGGTTACGGTGGTCGGTAGTGGTGGTTACCATACACGATGGTCGTCGTCGTACCGATGGTGTGATGGTGGTGATGGTGGTGATGGTGGTGGTGGTGATGGTGGTGGTCGTCGTCGTCGTGGTAGATAGGTAACTACTTGAATATTGTGAAAGTTTTCCACGAATGGTAAAGGAAAACTCGTTTTTCCATTTCACGGTTGCTAACACAACTTATCCTTTAAATATAGAATCGCAAGAAGAGACAGGGACGGACGAACGGACGGTAGCTCGCTCGTCTTCTCCTTGAAAAGCTTCTCGTATCGCAACACCTTCGTAGTGTAGTTTTACGAGTAATGACGAGAAATATATGTTGGAAAGAGCGAGACGGAGAGAGAAAGAGAGAGAGAGAGAGAGATAAAAAGAAATAAAAATACAGACAGAGAAAAAAGAGAGAGAGAGAGATAAAGAAGGTCGTTTAAGTGATATCGCGATCTGTCTCGATGTTTAGAAAGACGCACTATGCGAAAGATACGAGAACGTTTTCCGAACGTGTTGCGTTATTGTGCAAAATAAAGGCAACGCAATAATTTAACGCGCAATACGCAAGGATTATCGCGGGGCATCGCGCGACAATTTCGCGTTAGTAATAATTCGTCGAGATCATCCCTCTCCCTCCACCCTCCCTCCCTCCCCATTGGAGGACGTTCTATTGCCTACGATCGTTTACGTACGATATATGCACACACACACACACACACATATATATACAGATACCACGTAACATATTTACCTGGTGGTCCTTTTACACTTATCGAATTAACATTTCTCTATGATCGCGTAAAATTACATCGACGATGTAATTTATATCGTTTTTTACATCGTCGAAGCGCACCATCAAAACTTTCCATCGTCTCGGGGATTTAACAATATGACGAATAGCTAGGCTATAGATTATACGGATAATAAGATCGCAATAATAAATCCATTAGTAATTCCATCGCGTAACAGAATGACGTAAAAATTATAAAGAAGAAGAAGAAGAGGAAGAAAAAAAAGAAACTCCGACTGTTAAATGAAATGAATCGTTGATCACGAGTACGTTTATGTTTCTTTCAATTATTCATTCATTTGTTTATTTATTTATTTATTTACTTGTTCTGTCTTTTCTTTTTCTTATACTTTTCTCAAAGTTTTTCCCGTCATATCGATCCGAGCAGAGAGATACATGTGAGTTTTACTGGTTCGAGAGAGAGAGAGAGAGAGAGAGAAGGAGGAAAAGGAAAAGGCACGTTTCACGACACGCTCGTCCATGTCCGTCTTTGTTGTTGTTGTTGTTGTTGTTGTCGTTGTTGTCGTTACTATTGCCTCCTCCCCTTTCTCAATCCGTTCTCGTGACAAGAAACGAACGCTGACACTCTTTATTATTTATTACATTGTACAAACTTCAACGCAAAACGTAGTCCAACGGTCGATACAACTCGGAACCTCTTTCACCTCGCAATATTCTTTTCGATTGTAATAATCCTCTTCTAACTAATTATTCGTAGAGATAGATGCACGTACACATACATGCATACATACATACATATGTATATATATAGATATAGTTCGCTTTATCGCATTCGAAATTGGCTGATCAATCGACGTTAATCGAACAAAAATATCGTCGGTGTTGTCTTACAGGACAAATGTTATTTTTTCTCCTTCTTCCTCTTCTTTTTTCGTTTCGTTTTTCCTTCGAATACCGCAACTCGTTCCCGTAGTAATTCGTATTAAAGATTAGAATCTAGATCCTAATACGATTTGTTTCCTATTTACGTACTATGTATACACCGCGTATTTCATTTCTCGCGTGAAATCGATCTTCCACGGAGAGGACGATGATAATTAAGGAAAATTAATCGTTCCTATCTTCCTTCTTTTACTTTCCTTTCTCTTTTCTTTCTTCTATTAATTACACACACACGTGCGTAGAGACGTACATACGTGTATATACGTGCGCGTAATGTTGGAAAAAGGAATAATGGTTCATTAATTTTATTATATCTCGCTCGATGTGTATCACATATTCTAAAACGCTCACGTACACTTATGTACATACGTATATATGTGTGTGTGTGTGTGTGTGTGTGTATATGTATATATATCTCCTTATTAGTTCTAATAGCGAAGATTCTATCGTACTTATCTCTCAGTACGATTTAACTAGAAGACTTCCATAGCCCCACTTCGTTCTATACTTTCCTTTCCGCCTTGAATTATGTTATTTTGTAACTACCGTTTCTCTCTCCACTTTCTGTCTACCTCTCTCTCTCTCTCTCTCTCTCTCTTTCTCTCTCTTTCTCTCTCTTTCTCTCTAGTGAAACGTACACCGAAGCTCGCAGAGCAAATCGAACCAAGCCGTCGTCGTACCACTACGAACGGTGGGATTTAATTCGATCGCAATTACCTCGCACGGAAATCGTCTAGCGACTTCAATTTCCCTTCTTTCCTGTTCCCCGCCCTCTTTCTCTCTCTCTCTCTCTCTCTCTCTCTCTCTCTCTCTCTCTCTCTCTTTCTTTTCGTCTCTGTCTCTCTTAGACCGAATCGTGATCGTACTATTGCGAAATTTTCATTATACAATTTAAGTTTTTATCAAAACGACAAGCGTGTCGTCCTTGAGACGACATAATTACGGTCAATTTAGTCCAAATTTCGTCTCGTCGTTAAACGAGAAAGATTTGAAAAGGAAAGAAAAAGGAAATGCAATTTCTCTCTCTCTCTCTCTCTCTCTCTCTCTCTCTCTCTCTCTCTCTCTCTCTCTCTCTCTCTCTCTTTCTCGCGCAATAATAAAAAAGAAAAAAAAAATGTGCTCATTGAAGTGAAATTAAATTTTGTTCCTAACGGGTACGTTCTTAAATGGATTTCTCGAAGACAAGGTAGATTTGAAAAGAGGAAAGAGATGAAACGTTGATAAATCGTTTCCCGAACATTAAATAAAACTAATGAGTTTTGTTACGCGCTACGTCGATGCACATGTAATATACCGTGGTTCATATAACGTTCGACCTTTAACACCCGGGTATTTCGTAAAATGGCCAAATAAGAAATTGACAGAGTCACGAAATTTATGGACGTCACGGGGTAAAAACCTTTGACCCAAAAGACATTATAATAAAGTCTATTGCCGACGAGAACGTTGTTTTAAAAATACGCAAGTAAGTAACCAAACGGTTCGAAATACTTCTACGATAACGTTCGATTTAAAATCTATGCGTTGTGAGCACGCGCGCGCGAATGTGCGTGTGTCTGAGAGAGAGAGAGAGAGAGAGAGAGAGAGAGAGAGAGAGAGAATTGCCGTTGTTTTTCCAGCTTGGGACTCGCCTACTTAGGCGATCCCGTAATTCGTAGTAGCACCACCTGGTTGGAGTGAAAGGACACGAACGAGAATGGACGAACTAGTGCAAAATGTGTGCTTCTCTATCGCTCGCTATAGCCACCGTGCTCTCCTTTTTTATCTCATCATCTTTACGCGGCAGCGTAAAATTATATACTTTCGAATCGAACGAACACAAACAAAAAATAAAATAAAATAAAATAAAAACGAAAATAAATAAATATATATATATATATATATATATATATATATATATATATATAAAATTAGAAAGAAAAAAGAGAAAAACAAATTTCTAAAGAATCGGACAGAAAGCGAACTTCCAAGCGAAATGTGTTTCTCTTCGCGAATATTATCGAACACCACACACACACACACACTCACACACACACACACACACACACACTCACACACACACACACACACACACACACACATACGCGCGTGCGCACGGATATATTTTTTTGCAGACTAATCGCGTTCGAGTTGAAACGATATGTCGGTCAATGTATTAGTGTCGAGGCTTTTCTTCGTTCCCCCCACCCCTCCCCCTCGTACCCTCACCCCTCGATTAATAGAAACAGAAAGTTCAATTTATAATACGGTTCGTTTATTTTCGTTCGTAAATTATGTACGTATGTATATATATATATATATATATATATATATATATATATATAAATATAAAATCGATGAATTTTGTATTTATTCCGATTAATCGAAAATTCGTTTGACTGGCACGCGATCGATGAACGTTGACGCGAACCATGCTTATACACGACACGATCTCGTCGTAAAACAAGATTCCGTATGGTTCGGCTTTTTTGATGGCCGAATGTGTGCGTTATAGAGTTCGCAATTCGTCGTTGTTGCACCTAAGGCCGAGTGAAAGGACACGGGACAAGAAACGTCACGAACGTGCCGCAATATCGTGACGATTATCGTTGGCACGATACCAGCTGGAATGTCGGAGCTTTAAAGCCAGGAGGCTTCTGTTCTTAAGTCTATTAAGAACGTCAGCGATCGAAGTGCTCGCCCGTTCCAAGGACTTCGTTGCTTCTTCTTCTTCTTCTTCTTCTTCTTCTTCTTCTTCTTCCTCATCCTCCTCCTCCTCCTCCTCCTCCTCCTCCTCCTCCTCCTCCTCTTATTTCAAACTTCACCTTCAACTTCGTATAACGAGCTTCATATTTTCTTCATACCTCCGATACCTTTTTAAAACCGTCTACGTCTTCTAAAGGAACATTATGTAAATGTGACGATAAAAAGAAAAAAAAAAAAAGATATAATATCAAGATAACGGTCAACATCCGTAGGCCGTTATCTTCCTACTACGGGAGGATAAATATTACGAGAAACAGAGAGAGAAAATGAGAGAGAGAGAGAGAGAGAGAAAATGAGAGAGAGTGAGTGAGGAAAGGAAAAATAAGTTCTCTCTGCGATTGATATTAAGAGACAAAAATAACCATCTATCTTCTCGGGAGACTCGATAACTTTTTCAATGTAGTACGTAATGAAAATGACACTGATTCGAGGAAGACACCGATCGTCGCACACTGATTTATAATGAGAAGCGTAAGAATTTACAGAGGACTAGAAAAGTTTGTGTGCGCGCGCGTGTATGTGCGAACAAGTCAATCGAAGAAGAAAGTAAAAAAAAAAAAAAATGAAAAAAAAGGAAACGTGAACGAAGGTACAAAGTTAACGAAAAAGGTTCTCGCGTAGAGATACGACGAACGTGTGTTTGTTTTAAAATCCCACAAAGTGGGACGACGGTGAACGTCGAGTAGCTCTTTCGTCATTACCCCACTAAAGTACTCTTCTAGATCCTATGCATTTCTCATCCAATTTCTTTTTTTCTTTTCTCTTTCTTCATTTTTTTTTCTATTTATTTATTTATTTATTTATTTATTTTTTTTTTTTATTTTTATTTTATCTTTCAATTTAACGACGAAGACTCCGCGCGGTGTTCGTGGAGAAAAGTATGAAGGCTGAATTACGCTTCCAGATTTGTGGTAACAAATCGGGGTCGATGGCGGTACAATTTTCAACGGTTATAAACTATCATAACCCGATAAGAAGTGATAAGCAGCCCCCGTCGAACGATTTTATTACATTATACCATGTTTCTAATCAATTTTCGTACAAAAAATAAAATAGAAAAAAAAAAAAAAGAAAAAAAGAAAAAAAATCACTCGAGACGCGACGGTCGGTCGATATCAAATGTAATACATATATTGAATTCCGTAATCTTCCAGGATTATTACGTTACGTCATCGGTCGTATGTAAGATACATATTATATCGAATGACGCATTCGAGATTAGTATTAGTATTAGTAGTAGTAGTAGTAGTGGTAGTAGTAATAGTAATACACCGAGGCCCCTTTTTCTTTCGATTTGAAAAAGGAAGATCCGCGTTTCGTATGTAACGTAAACCGAGTAGTGTCCTACACGATTCCGATGCTCGTACGGTATATTATTAGTCTCTCTTATCCACTTGTTACCAACCGCGCCTCGATTCGAGTATTCGAGCATGTATTTCCTTTAACGGTGTCAAGAGGGTCGACCCTACTGCGTCCGTCTCGTCGTCGTGATCGTCGTCGTCGTAGTCGTAGTCGTCGTCGAGAACGGTGAAAGTACATTGTAGAGTAGAGACGCGAGAGAGAGAGAGAGAGAGAGAAAGAGAGAGAGACTACCTCGATAGCGCATAGCAGCAGCGCGCTTCGAAGATGCTTCTCTGTATCCACTCGGCCCATTTTAGTTGTCCTAAAAGTAAGCAAGAGTAAAAATAAGAGAAGGAAAGAAAGAAAGAGAGAGAAAGAGAGAGAGAGGAGAGAACACAAGAGAAAGAAGAATAATAAGAAAAATCCCGTTCCGTTTACGATGAATATTAATTAAATTTTGAATATTAATTGTATTCGAACTGAAATAATGAATAAGTACGTAGATGTTATGTGATCCCCCCTCGCGTAGGTGAGACGCACACCAGCAGTCGTACAAGCGCAACCTTACATATGTTACGTACGTATCGGGGGAACACGCTTGACGTATGTGCGCGCCGAGCGCCGACGCGATCCCATCTGACGCTGACAACTAACCCGAGGCAGCTCGGCGGCCACGAGTGCGCTTGCGCGTACCCTCGATCAGCTGTTCGCGACTGGTCGCCATCTTTGCGCCCAGCTGAGAAGGCTCGGCACTTCGCTCCGCTCAGCTGACCTCGTCGTCGTCTGTCGTCGGTCGTCGTCGGTCGTTATCGTCGATCGTCGTCGGTCGTCGTCGGTCGTCGTCGGTCGTCATCGGTCGTCGTCGGTCGTCGTCGGTCGTCGTCGGCTTGCGATACGAGCCCCCAGATCTGGCGCTATATACCAGTAACGTATCACCTCAAAACGTTCGCCCCGCACGATTTTTTTCTCCTTTAACATATATTTCTGCCCTTTGTTTTCCTTTTTTATTTTTTCTTTTTTTTTTCTCTCTTCTTCTTCTTCTTCTTCTTCTTCTTCCGCCTCACGTTGCCGGTGTGCAGATTTATTTTCTTCTTATTCTTTTCTTTCTCTCTTTTTTTCTTTTCTCTTTTTTCTTCTTTTGTATTTTTTTCCTTTTCTTGTTCGTTCCTTTGATCGACTTTTTCTTTGTTTTTCTTCTTTTGTTTTTTTTTCTTTCTCTCTCTTTTTTCTTTTTTTTTTTTTTTTTTTACTTTTAAGGCTTGATTATACACCGTCATGGAGGACACACGGGAAAGGAACAAATACTAATAATCGGATTCGTTTTAAATCCTTTTGAACCGATGTGGGTCGTGTTCGCACGAGAGAGACGCACGAGAGAGACGCACGATCGATTTACGTAGATTCGCGAAGCGAGAATTAGGCCGTAAGAGGTTACTTCTTTTTTTTTTATTTTTCCTTTTTTTTATATTATCTTTTTTTTTTTTTTTGTCGAACGTAGAATCGTCCATAGCCGCGTTTATTGAAAATCGATCGTAGTATTCTTCGCCATTGCGAGTCACATCCTCGGCGTATTTTCATTTTTATTCGTCCGTCATTCGCGTTCGCATCGAACCCTTGGCCGCGAATCAACGGATCTCTTCTCTCCACCTTTCAACCCCTCCGTCCCTCCTCCCCCCTCTCTCCTCCCTCTTCTTTCTATTCTCGAGAAGGAGGTAGAATATATGAGACGCTAACTCGTCTCTGCGGAGTAACATTCGCGCTTGTTAAATAAATAGACCGACACACACTGCGGGTTATTCGCGTGCTCTCTGTGGCTTTCTTACGTTCGTTGACTTCACTCCGCTCGAAATAATTTCCGGGAAATATTGCGCCCAACAAAGACTCGTTTACAAAAGCTGTGGAACGAGTCGAAAATAAATTGTAAGAAGAGATAAAAAAAAATATGTGTATATATATATATATATATGTATCTATGTATGTATATATATATATATATGTATATTTACAGGTATAAAATATGTGATATAAATGAAAAATAAAGTACATACGAGGAACGTCGAGAGATCGGTAGAAAAGAAAAGAAAAGAAAAGGAAAGATAAGAGGATAAAGAAATCACTAAAGAAAAAAGAAAAAGGGGGAATTGTCATTTGCCGATGACGAAAGTTATATCGCGGAAACCTGGCAAACTTTGAGAAGAAATAAATTACATTACAAAAAAAAAAAAAATAAAGAAAAAAAAAGAAAACAAAGAAAGAAAAGAAAATGTATACGCGTACACAGAGACGTATATACACGATATGCAATATAAATAATAGATAACGCATGAAGGAGCGAGAACGATGAAATAATGATAGGGAGGAGAGAAAAAGATAAAGATTGATAAGAGTGAAAGAAAGGAAGGAAGGAAGGAAGGAAGAAAGAAAGAAAGAAAGAAAGAAAGAAAGAAAGAAAGAAAGAAAGGAGAGAAAGAAAAGAGAAAAAAGAATGAACAAACAACGCGAAACGTCTGTTACGTTGGTGACAATTCTAATAATGACAATGGAGTCGGTTGCATGTGAAAAAAGAGCAAAAAAGAAAATTGAGAGAGAGAGAGAGAGAGAGAGAGAGAGACCGACGATATGTAATAGTTGGTTGGGGTGGATAGGTAAGGGAGGTGGCGGAGGAGTGGGGGGAGGTTGAGGGAGAGGATAAAAGAGGTAACGCGTACGGTGCGGGCTCAGTCGATAAGCGGACGCGTCCGGAACACAGGCGCTCGATCAATAAACATTAGCCTTGACACGATATCCCGGAGTACGAAGGAGTCACACTCTTTCACCTCGTCTATTCTATCCTCCATTTTCCCTCCCCTCCCCTCCCTTCCTCCTCTCCCCTCCCTCCCTCTATATCCTTCACTCCCCTCATTTTTTTCTTTGTATCCTTGAGAGAGACAGAGACAGAGAGAGAGAGAGATAAAGAGAGAGAGAGAGAAAAATAGAAAAAGAAAGAAAGAGAGCTCATCGGGAACGTGCGTGCAACCAGCATGCAACCAGCATGCACCCACGCGCGTTGCGTTGCATGCGCCAAAAGAATCCAGGCGCTGTAACTTCTTTGTCTCTTGGAACCGACAGAAATCATTATGTTTATTTCTCTTCCTCTCTCTCTCTCTCTCTCTCTCTCTCGAAGTTGCATCCCATCGAAAACCCATCTCTTCTTCCTCCTCCTCCTCCTCCTCCTCCTTTTACTACCCCTCCATGTAGGATTTGTGTCCTTTAAGATTTAAAAAACTTAATCTCTCGCGAATCACGTTTCGAGATTCTTTGCGCAATGATTTCTTGTGTTTTTTTTTTCTTTTTTTTTTTTATTTCTATAATTTTTTTTTCTTTCCTTTCTTTTTTTTCTTCCCCCCCCTCTCTCTCTCTTTTCTTCTTTTTTATTTTTTATTCATTTCGCGACGATCGATATATTTTCATTTCGAATACGACCGACTCGTTTACTCTTGCCATTATTCTGTCAATGTTTAGTTAACTCTATAATTATTACGTGTACTACGAAACGTAAATACCATGCAATTTTTTCTTTGCGAGTATAATACATTATTTTCTTTTTCTTTTTCTTTCTTCTTCCTCTTTCCCTCTCTCTCTCTCTCTCTCTCTCTCTCTCTCTCTCTCTCTCTCTCTCTCTCTCTCTATCCCTCTCTGTACAACATTCTAGTAATTAGTACTCTTCTATTTTAATTATTCATTACCCGTTTAGTTTAATCTATCGTTCTTGCTGCGTTTATTTTTCGAGCACTTCGATACAATGTTAGTTTTCTTTTCTTTTCTTTTCTTTTTAAATACGTTCCATACCAAGTAGTAATACGTTTTTAATTATTATTGTTATTATTATTATTATCATTATTATTATTATTATAAGTACCTATATCAGTTATTTATTATCTCTATAACAATTTTAAACTTTCTATGATTATTTCTAGTGCTACGAAACTCGTAATAACTCGCGTTACCATATATCATTTACCGTTACATAGCTGTTATTTTTTTTTCTTTTTTCTTTTTTTTTTTTTTTTTCTCTAACGAAGTCGGTAAGATTTATTCGTTCAACATACGTTGTTACGTGTTACGATGTTACGAGCGACGAAGGCCCGTTATTACATAATATCATATCACAAAGAAGTAACAACGAAGTAACGAACGAACGAACGAACGAACGAAACACCCGATGTATTTTTATACGAAATAAAAGGGGACACTCGAGGATATTTAGAGCAAAGGATAGAGCAAAGGTGAGGTCTTGAATCGGAGCATCAAAAAGAAGGATCCTTTTTTTTCTTTTTATGTATGTGGAAGAGGGTGACTCCAACGATGCGAGAACGGTGAAAACTGGCCTTTATGCGCGTCGTTGGTGTACACATACATGCATCTCTCTCTCTCTCTCTCTCTCTTTCTCTGTCTGTTTCTGTCTCTCTCTTTCTCTTGTCCACCCTCGCTTGCACATATTCCTCATATCTCTTTGTTATAACGTTGTACGGTGTACGAGAGACAACAATGCTGATAGCGAAAAAGAAAAAGACTATGTATTGGATTAAATGCTCGCCGATAATTAAAACGAATCTGATTGCACGTCCACTTCAAATGGAGAGAAAGAGAAAGAGAGTGAATGAGAGAGAGAAAAAGAAGAAGAAAATAAAGAATAAACATTTGGGTATCATTTTCACCGAATGTTGTTGTTGTTGTTGTTGTTGTTATGATTATTATTATGATTATGATTATGATTATGATTATGATTGTCATTATCATCATTATGTTTTATTACACGCGTTACGCTGTCGTCATCTGTGTGTGTGTCGCGCGTCGGCGGGGCTTGTAATATGGTCATAATACGGCACAATATTCGTCTGACCACTTTTTGTCTGGTTCCGTATACCCGACCGACCATTCTACTCGCATCACACACAGTATTTTATCCTATCTCTCCATGTTGTGTGTGTGTATGTGTATACATACATATTCGATAGTATTCGTAGTTCTACGCAACGTTTACTACGTCTGCAGAAAACACCCCACCACCACCACCACCACCACCACCACCGTTGTCCTTCCGTTGACGTCGCAAGAACTGCAAGCAGAACCCTTCTCTTCTCTTCTCTTCTCTTCTCTTCTCTTCTCTTCTCTTCTCTTCTTTTCTCTTCTCTTCTCTTCTTCCTCGTCTGCCCTTCGTCGTCCCGTCCATTTTGCGTTTGGCCCTTTGATCCGAGCATTCACGCTTCGAGCGACAAATACGATGGGCTTCGTCGAACACAAAACGCGTCGTAAAACGAACCCATTGAAAAGGGCTCCTCTTATTACTCCGCTATCGCTCAAAGTGATATTTTTGAATCATTTATGTAAACCTCTTTTTACATCTACGCTTTCTCCTTCTCTCGTAGTTAATTTTAATCGTTTTCCTTTTTCTTTCTTTCCTTCTTTCTTCTTTCTTTTCACTATTTTTATTATTTTTTTACTTTGTACCGGTACTAAGGGAGAAGAGTAATTAATTTGTATTTTATTTTATTTCTTTATTTTTATTTTATTTCTTTATTTTTTTTTCTTTTTTTTCTTTTTCGTAAAGCACCAAAAGCGAATAAATTGGGAATATAAGGTGAACTCGGTGAAGGTGAATAAATCGGAATAAGTAAAATAAATATATATATATATATGAATAAATAAAATAATTTAACGGGCATCTCGCTATCTAGAAAAGGTCCATCGTTCTTCGAGCCTAGAATCGAAGTCGATATTACACACGAAGTTTCACATACGTTGAAATTGGTCCTCTCACGAACCTTTACAATCTAATGCTCGCGATTCACATAGGATTTCTGTTCAAGCCCGAGTCCAATCTCCGTTCCGTCAACGTTCCCGATAACTATATCTAACAGTTCAATTTCAGTCATTTACATTCACACGGTATCGTTTGAATATGTTACTATCAATCGAAATTATTACGTAGATTCTACTACCATGGATATTTTAGAGAGAGAGAGAGAGAGAGAGAGAGAGAGAGAGAAAGCGAATGATTTGAACGAACGAAAATCTCACATTTGTTCGGAGACAAAAAGACTTCATCGAAATTTATTTCTCGCGTCATTTCAAAAAAAAAAAATAAATAAATAAATAAACAAAAAGAGAAATAAAATAAAAGAAAATATTGCTCATGACGGACATCGTGGACACTGTGGACACTGTGTGAAAGTAGGACGGATCGATTATCGAAATATGACAACGATATCGAACCGTTTGTTCAGTATGAAATATGCGTGAGTACGACCTCAATGTATCGTATCTATTAACGAAATTATATTTATTTTCAAATATATCGTACTTTAGTCTATTAAGTTTCTATCAGTTTTTATTTTACCGACATTTCGTCGAATTCCTAATAACCAACAATTTTCCCTCGGAGTAATAAATCAATTTTAAGCTGTTCTAGAGCGCGTCATATCGCGTAGAGTGAGCGAGAGAGAGAGAGAGAGAGAGAGAGAGAGAGAGAGAGAGAGAGAGAGAGAGAGAGAGAGAGAGAGAGAGAGAGAGAAATCCATCTTAACACGTTTTTATGACGCAGCTTTCTTCGAACACAACGAAACCTTTTTTTCTTTCTTTCTTTTTTCCCTCATCTTTAGACCCTTTTTCGTCTCTCCCCTTTCATTCTTCTCCCCTCGAAGTTCTTTCCCTTTTTTTTTTCTCTTTTTTTTTTTTTTTTTTTATCTAGGTAGTTTTAATACGAAACACCGAAAAGACACTGTAGGTAGGTTTTTTTTTTTTTGTGTATACTCCCCCTCCCAGTACGCGCGCGTTGAGCATCTACAATACTTTCCATTTCGGGTTTTGAAAACGTTCGTCGTCGAGAGTTTTAAAACCATTATTTTTAGAAGCGTCAAAAAAAAATACAAATAAAAGAGTGAAACGATAAAAATAAAAGAATAAACAAAAAAATGAAAATAAAATAAAATAAAATAAAATAAAATAAAATAAAATAAAATAAAGTAGAACCAATCGAGATGACAGACGAATGTGCGTGAATTTTAGTTGGAACGTTAAGCTGTATAAATAATAGCGTTATTAACGAAAATTGGTTGTGGTATCTTTAAAAACGTTTACTCTCTTACCGTTAAGTATTACGTCACAATTCCTTTCTCTCTCTCTCTCTCTCTCTCTCTCTCTCTTTCTCTTTCTCTTTCTCTCTATTTCTTTTCTTTTCTCTGTCTATTTTATACATCCTTTAGATTTTATTTACGACAAACAGACTCTTTATATATATATGTGTGTGTGTATATATATATATATATATGTATATTATATGTATATATGTATATATGTATAAAAGAAAACAAAAAATTGATAAAGTTCTCGTAATAGTTGAG
The DNA here is from genome assembly GCA_911387935.1 of Dolichovespula saxonica. Classification (NCBI taxonomy): domain Eukaryota; kingdom Metazoa; phylum Arthropoda; class Insecta; order Hymenoptera; family Vespidae; genus Dolichovespula; species Dolichovespula saxonica. The sequence continues at coordinate 20,407,328 of OU426993.1, read as the reverse complement.
AATTACGAACGATTAATTTTAATGGAAAATCGTTTCTCGACCTCGTTCCTTCGTACGTGCGCTTACGTTTAACAGCGTCTATCTCGTGACTCTGGAAATAGAAGCTCGTTTTCTGGCGGAGATGATGACGACGACGACGACGACGACGACGACGACGACGAGGACGACAACGATGATAATGATGATGGTGATGGTGATGGCGCGCGTATATAAGTGTGTGTTTCGAACCGACGAATACACGAAGCTTAACCCTTTACCACCAATAACTCGCATATAAACACTTACGTTTGCGTGATCGTTTCGACAAAAATTTGCAAGTTTTCTTTTCTTTTTCTTTTTCTTTTTCTTTTTCTACTTCTTCTTCTTCTTGCGAAAATCTTTTCAACGGACAAAATGAAGAAATAAATGTCGAAGAGAGAGAGAGAGAGAAAGAGAAAAAAATAGAGAACTCGAACTGTGGTAATACGCAATCGACTAATCCTCGAGGCGAAAGAAGCCTCTTTCTTTCTTTCTTTCTTTGTAAACCATCATGCTCGATCTACTTTCGTACTTCTTGAAAAGCTTTTCTTAGTGCGTTGCACTTTTCTCTCCTTCTCTCTCTCTCTCTCTCTCTCTCTCTCTCTGTCTTCGTTTATCTGTCGTCTTTCGTTCGAAGATCTCCTTGTTTACGATCGTTGTTACATTGCGTGGCAACCAACAACTATCGACCGACTGTCGTTCTCCATTCCCCCGTAATAATCTAAATCTTACGATTAAGATAGCACGAGTCCACACTTTTCTGACCCACGCTTAAACGTCCTCTTGGCTATTGGTGGTTACGCTTTAACGGCAACGACGAAGAAAAGAAAAGAAAAGAAAAGGAAAGAAAAGAAAAGAAAGAAAGAAAAACAAAAACGAAAGAGAAGAGAAAGGCGAATGCGTGCGGTGCGTGCGTGCGGTGCGTGCGTGCGTGCTCGCCAATAATAACTCGGAGAAACATCGGGACAAACTCAGCTAAGCGATTGTCGAATGGAGTCACGCAGAGAGACTGGAAAATACTTTTTCCATATGCTCTTTCTCTTTTCAATGCATCGCTCCCTCACTCCCCTCCCCTCCCCTCCCTCAGTCCTATTTGCATGGAATATGTCCGCGAGATATATATATATATATATACATACATACATACGTACATACATACATATTTATAAATGTATGTACGTACATATGTATGTATTTATGTATGTATGTACGTATGTATGTATATATGTATATATGTATTTATGTATGTATGTACGTATGTATGTATGTATTTATGTATGTATGTACGTATGTATGTACGTATGTATGTATGTATTTATGTATATTTGTACATATACGCTTAAATGCAAATCGAGATCGAGTATCGATTCTAGCGAAATCTGAAATCCCACCATTTTCCATATCACCATTTTAAATAATGCGCGGGGACCTGGTGCGTTTAAACTCCATTGCACTCCGATGTTTTTCGTTTGGACGATATAACCAACGCGGGATCTCTCGAAACCCACACGTCGCCGCGGACTCCTCTGACAATGTGGGCCACAGAGCGAGAGAGAAGAGGGATCCATTAAGGCTACCGGTTGCTCCAACGCAGCGGGAAAATATTAAGCGTTGAGGAGATCCTAACAGGGAGTCTCGTCTTCTCGCGTTTTTCATTCTCTCTCTCTCTCTCTCTCTCTCTCTCTCTCGCTATCTATCTATCTATCTATCTATCTATATATCCGTCTCGTTCTCTCATCCTCTTTTATACGATCCCGGACACCAGTCATACCATCGTTTATCGAGCGATCTACGATAACGAGTCGTAAAACTCTTCTCCTCTCTTTCTTGCCTGTATGTGTGTGTGTGTGTGTCTTATAGAAGTAAATGTTAGAAATGTCTTTTATCTGAACGCGGAAGATGTCGTTTTAAAAATTGCCCAGTCAAAATATCTCTGTCTCAAAATAATACAAACCATTGGATCTTATCTATCGTACGAAGGAGTTACTTAACCGATAAGGTGAAAATATCATCTTTTGAGATTTCGAGGTATTCTAATCGAGAAACAAATATACGATATATATATATATATATATATATATATATATATATATATACACATACGTGAATATGGATAGATAGATATGTCATTGACTCCGTACCATCATCCTGACAGATGTTGAAGGATAAATATTGTACAATGAAAAAAAAAAAAAAAAAAAAAAAAAAAAAAAAAAGAGACCGGTGAGAAAATGATTGTATAGTACGTTTTAAATGTAACGTTTGAGGACCGGTCGGTTCGGTTCCGTTCGGTTCCGTTCGATTACGTTCGGTTCTGTTCGGTTCCGTTCGGGTCGAGTCGGGTCCGGGTAGGCCTTATTAGGATTTCGGTGGGTCCCTTTAAATTCGTTGTTGTTGTTATTGTTGTTGTTGTGTCACGTCCGCAGGACGGCTCGTATATACGCGCGGTGCACCTCGCTTCTTCTCTCTCTCTTTCTCTCTTTCTCTCTCGGAACACGTGACGAAAGAAAACAAGGTGCAGGCTTGGCCCCGTGCCGGTGGTGCAGCAAGTTACAAGTTTCCTGAACGGTTAGTAGTAACAGCTGTGTGTTGTGTATAGGGCCCCTCTGGACTCTCTCGAGTTATACGATCCATGAGATTCATCGAATGGAAACCCACGGACAAAACGTCGATTCGAAAGAGTAAGACCGAACGTTGTTATACGTGTGTTTGTGTGTGTATATATACGTACGCGCGTAAACGTGTAAACGTGTAAATGTGTGTATGTTGTATGTATGCGTGTGTGTGTGTGTGTGTGTTGTTTGCACGTGTACGTACGAATCTATATTTTCTCTCTCTCTCTCTCTCTCTCTCTCTCTCTCTCTCTCTCTCTCTCTCTCTTTCTCTTTCTCTTTCTCTTTCTCTTTCTCTTTCTCTTTCTCACCTCGTTCGATTTCTATAGCTTACGCTTTCTTCCTCTTATTTACAATAGTTCTATTCGTAATAACGAAAATCCAACATTAATGACAAATCTTCGTGGAAAATATAAAAATTAGCTCGTAAACGATCTTCCTTCATTATAACCTCTCTATCGTTTCCCGTACGATTGCTTTCTTATTCGTTCGATCCTTATCGAGAGACAGAGGATAAGGCGTGTCCTTTCATATTTATCGGTCTGTCTTTCTGGACAACGTCATTTAGAGAAATCAATCTCTCTCTCTCTCTCTCTCTTTCTCTCTCTCTCTCTCTCTCTCTCTCTCTCTCCATATATATATATAAATATATTTCTCTCTCTCTCCACATATATATATATATATATATATATATAAATATATTTCTCTCTCTCTCTCTCTCTCTCTCTCTCTCTCTCTCTCTCTCTCTCTGTCTCTCTCTCTCTCTCTCTCTTTGTAGACTTCTCATCGCTCCTTTGAGATCAATCAAACATAATTGGAAAATAAGGGTTATTTCATCCGGAGAAAGTAATATCGTCATTGCTTTGTTCCTCGTCTCGGCTCATTAAAACTCTCTTTCTCTTTTCTACTCGGTCGGTAATTATCACGAAGAGCCCTAAGAAACATGGAATCTTTCTCTCTCTCTCTCTCTCTCTCTCTCTCTCTCTCTCTCTCTCTCTCTCTCTCTCTCTCTCTCTCTCTCTTATCATCATCGTCAAATGAATGAGCGGACGAGCGAGCAAAGAACGAAAGAAAGAGAGAGAGAGAGAGAGAGAGAGAGAGAGATTCGAATACAAGTGTCATTCACGTAATAGGCTTTGTCTTGTCGCGTGAAAAGATTGTAAGAAAGAAAAAATAATAATAATAATAATAATAATAATAATAATAATAATAAATAACTATATAAATAACTAAATGAAGCGAATAAAAAAAAAAAAAAACAAATATAAAGAAAATGAAAGAACGGACAGGGTACTTTGAACTTCGGCCAAGTGACCGTATCGTCAAAAGGCTCGCGGAACGCTAGCTGGCATATCGAGAATAAAGAGAGAGCCATATCGAGAACGGGAGGCACAGGCTGGAACAACGCGATCGATAGGTGCTTCTGATCGACGACTCGCTTTTCGTAAGCTTCCCGAAGCTAGGGACAAAGAGTAAGGCAGTTTTAATAATGTTTCCAAAGTAACGAAGTTCTTTTACTACCCTTTCATCTTTATTTTCTTCTTCTTCTTCGTCCTCCTCCTCCTCCTCCTCCTTCTCCTCTTCCTCTTCCTCTTCCTCTTGTTCTTAGTAGAGTAATTCAAATTCATCGAGGTTGATCCGAACCGTTCGAAAGATTTAGTAATATATTTCGTCGAAATTTCAAAAATACTATCGAACGATATTTATTATCGTTCGAAGAACGAAATGCTTGTTAGTTTGGTTTGGTTAGTTGCTAGCTCGCTTGGTTGCTTGGTTGCTTGGTTGGTTGGTTGGTTGGTTGGTTGGTTGGTTGGTTGGTTGGTTGCTACTCCTTGCTCTGCTACTTCGAGTCTTTCATTTTTTGCCGAGAGCCAAGACGATCCAGGTTTCTCGACCTCTCTCCTCCCGGCAATCCGACGAAATGAGAGAGGGAACGCAGACGGTCTAGACGTGAAAAGCGGGTACGATGCTCCCTCCGCGTGTCGAAGGACGAAAAGGGAAGGGAAGTCTGGGGGAAAGGACAAAAACCTCCGGTAAAGGACGATAACACGCTCGAGGAGATTGAAAACTTGCCGGTGGTGTCGTTCTCCTTCTTTTTCTTTTTCTTTTTCTTTTTCTTTTTCTTTCTTTTTTTTTTTCTAAAAGGGGTGACATTTATTTGTCCATCGATCTTTAATATCACGAAAGATATATGTATATATATATAAATGTGTGTGTGTGTGTATATATGGGGGAGGGGATTTTTTTTATACATATACATATATTTACTTACACGCGTATGTATGAAATAGTGCCGATGAAATTTAGTTTTTCTTTATCGTCGATCGATCTCGTTAATATCGTAGATCGTTTCTCTATCGATTTCTTTTCTTCTTGATTTTGTTCGTTCGTTTACATCGTCGAAATTTGATTACTTATACGACTCAAACGAAAGATTCTCATTATCTTTTTTTTTTTTCTTACTTCTTCATTTTTTTTTTTTTTTACTTTCACTCGTGAAATCGATACTTATGGCTAGTATAAAAGAGGATTGGTTTCAATAGCCAATCCCAAGGGAGTCCATCTTCCTGTTTCTCTTCTTTCTCAAATATCATATATAGGTGTTCACGAGGAAATTTGTGTTTGATATGAGAGAGAGAAAAAAAAATAAAAAAATGAAGAAGAAGAAGAAGAAGAAGAAGTGTGAAACGGAAGTACGTAATGTTAGGTCGAAAGCACCGAGATCTCCATTTAAATGCGATACGGCTTCTAAAGCCTCTTGAATACGGAAATAGGGAAATCGCCGTTTCGAGTTCCTTTTGGATCTCTTTCGATAGTCCCGACCAAGCGTAACGCCAAAGGATTTATATGAGCGGTTCCCTTCTGATAGTGGTTATACCATTTCTAGTTTTATCGTTTGACTTTGATTCGTTGGTATTTTGAAACTATGTATACCTATACACACATACATACATACACACACACATTCATATATATCGTCGTTGTAAAAAATTTTTTTCCAAAATTTCCTTTCCATATAACCTGTAGCAAAAGAAATTCATTACTGTTCTACGTTAATTACAACATTACGAGACTATAGTGAGTACTTAAAAATTACGTCCTTTGAACGTTGCGCAAACTTCGACGTATACAATATTTTAATATCTCGAAAGGACGAGATTAAAATTTATCAACGTGCTCTTCCATACGTTTTATTATTATTATCGTCGACTATTCGATCCTTTCTTCCTTCCTTCCTTCCTTCCTTCGCAATTAAGTCCTCGCGAATCCCTTTTTCGTTTCTTATTTTTTTTTCTCTCTCTCTCTCCTTTGCCTATTCATTTATTTTTTTTTTTCTTTTTTTTTTTTTTTTTGTTTACTCGTTCTTATCTTCTCGTCTTTTCCTCCGTAATACAAAGGATTATACCGCTATAGGATAAATATAAATCATTCTTGGCAATTGTAACCGTTCTTTGTGATTTAGACGAATGGATCTTACGGTTTCTATCATCGAACGAGAAGTACAAATTATCTCGCGACAATACAAGACTGATTCGTGTCAGGAGGGATAATTGATCGTTACTCAAAACGATTTTCAACGACAGATGTGTGTATGCCTATCCTGTGTGTGTGTGTGTGTATATATATATATATATATATATATATATATATATATATATATACATAGTACATATATACATATATACATAGCACATAGATACAAACGTATATCTATAAAATGTAATAGATTCTGTTCGTTAGTTGCGTGCGTTAGCGATATACACTTCCGTGTATTTTAATACTTATTTATATAATAGTAGGATCACATTCTCGATTCTGAGTATCGCTAATTGCAACTAGAGAATTGTCGTTAATTAAAAGAAATATATATATATATATATATATATATATATATATATATATATACCGGATGGATTGTCGTAACGAATCGGATTTTTAAAAGTATACTTTTTTTCTTTTCTCTCTCTTTCTCTCTCTTTGGTATATCTGATCCCTGTAATTCGATATAGAAAACGAAACTGGCCTTTGTAAATTTATAATTGCGATGAGTCAACAATGTCTTCCCACACGTACAATCGATTATATGTTTCTTATCGAGATATATATTCCTATGTAACGAGTAACGGAGCACGACTAACGGAAAATCCAATGATTCTATGCGAACGATTTCAAAGAAGTGCATTTACCGATGGATCGATCGATGGATCGATCGATGGATCGATGATTTTCCTTCATCGAGCGTGTAAACGTATATACGATTACCGATCGGGGAAAGTCAGTTAGAATATATGCCCGAGCACATATGCGCTATACTCTTTATATCGAAACTCCATTTGACCATTCTAATCGTTACAAAAAAGAAAAAAGAAAAGAGAAGAAAAAAAAATTCAAGTCTCTTCCATTCTCTCTCTTTTTTTCATTATTTTTTTTTTCTTCTCTTCCTCCTCCTCCTTCTCCTCCTCCTCCTCGTCTTCGTCTTGTTTTTATTTATTCCCCGTTTTATAAGTTGAATAATCGATCGAATGTGTTCGTTTACAACGAAGCCCCAATTGACGGTTGCGTCGAGGTGTTTGTACTTATCAAAAAAAAAAAAATAAAAAAACAAATAAAGAGAAAAAAGAAAAAAATTCGCAGGGAGATAAAAAAAAAAGAAAAAAGAAAACAGGATGAATGCAAAGTAGTATTAGTAGTGTTTAGATTGGTCGATCCATTTGGAATCGATGGTGAAAAATATTGTGAAATCATCGAGGAGTGTTCGATCGGACGAGTTTTATCATCTCCCACTTGTGCCCTAGTTCTTATCGTTCATATTTTTTTATTATGATCTCTCTCTCTCTCTCTCCATCCTCCTACTCATATCCATAATACGTACACACGTACACTCGCACACACAAAGAGAGAGAGAGAGAGAGAGAGAGAGAGAGAGAGAGAGAGACGCACACGCTTACAAACACGCACGATTATAAAACAAAGGGAGACC
>OU426993.1:20359717-20394717 GCA_911387935.1 Dolichovespula saxonica | reverse complement strand
TTCTCTCTTTATTATTCATTTATTTTTATTTTTTATTCTTTATTTTTTTTCTTTTTTGTGGTACGTATACACCGGAGTTTCATTCGAGTGACGAAAATTGACGACACGCGGAGATTTATATGTGTAATACGAAAGTATTGTTATAGCAGAGACTCGTGTGTTCGATCAACCAGTCCAGTGAATTTCTCGTGGATCGAATGAAAGAAAGAAAGGATTATTGCGTTGCTGGATACTAAAAAAAAAAAAAAAAGAAAAAACAAAAGAAAAAAAATCTTTCTTTACCGCGACACCCGTCAGTTTTTTTTTTTTTTTTGATTTATTTAACTTTTTTTGATTTTCTTTCTTTCTTTTTCTTTTTTTTTTGATTTTGTTTTATTCTCTAACGCGCGCTTCCAAATTCAATGTTTAATCCGCTTATTCGTGTTCGACAATCGCTCTATCAAGTAACATTAATTATTTCAAAATTCGTGACACGAGCATCGCATTGGTGGTTCACTAGAGCTATTGTAGAATCTTTTTTTTCTCGACATCTGCCAAGGTGATTATTTTTTTGTAATATTAATAATAATAATAATAATAATTATTATTATTATTATAATTAATTTCTAACGTGTGCTTCCAAAATCAATTTTTAATCCGCTTATTCGTGTTCGACAATCGCTCTATCAAGTAACAATAATTGTTTTAAAATTCGTGAGAAAATCATCGCATTGGTGGTTAGCTAATGCGATCATAGAATTGTTTTTTCCTCGACATTTGCAACGTGATCATTTAATTATTATTATTATTATTATTATTATTATTATTATTATTATTATTATTATTATTATTATTAATATTATTATTCTCAAACGTGTGCCTTCAAATCGAATTTAAACGACTTCCTCGTGCTCGACGATCGTATATTAAAGATAACAATAATTATATCGATTAAGTGCGTTCTTAATGTAGAAGAATTTTACGATCATCGGACATATGCAGGCGGAGGAGATGATCTTTTAGGACTGAAAATTTGCCGATCGTTCGTACTACACATTCGTCGCGAAAGTGTGTTCTCGTTCTCGTGATAAAGAAAGAATAGGCAGATAAGTCGACGGGTTTTCTCGGTCATTGACTTTGCTAACGAGCCCACCGTCCAAAGTTGTTCCGTCCGTCATCTTCTTCTTCTTCTTCTTCTTCTACTTCTTCCACCTCCTCCTCCTCCTCCTCCTCCTCCTCCTATCTTCCTCTTACTCTTCCGTATTTTACGCTTTTCTCGTCTCTTTCTTCTAACAAGTCGACTACGGCTTGTGAGAGAAAACGAGAGAAAACGAGAGAGAGAGAGAGAGAGAGAGAGAGAGAGAGACAATAGAGTACATACGTTGCATATAATTGGTCCACGAACGCGTTCTCGCACCTTCTTGACCTCGATTTTGTTTCAATGTAAAAACCATATTGAGAGAATACCACGTACACGGGTGTACTTATATATTAGGTGTAGTGAAAAGAAATCCATTATTTTTGCATGAAATCTATTGGAAAAATAATGGATTTCTTTTTACTACACCTATAATATATATATATATATATATATTATTATATGTATATATATATATATATATATTATATATATAATATTATTATATGTATATATATATATATATATATGTATGTATCTGTGTACACTTTGTTACATATACAAAGTACATATATAAAAGTAAAACTTTGTTTTATTTTTTTCTTTATTCTTCCTTTTTTGTTCATTCAGTCGTATTCGTTTTGAATCAACGACTTATCAAAGTTGATCTTAAGTACTACGAACGATCTTCATTTCGAACAGAGAGAGAGAAAGAGAGATAGAGAGAGAGAGAGAGAGAGAGAGAGAGAGAGAGACTCTCTTATCTTTCCCTACGGCTATCTTTTCTCGTTCATCGAGTCTTCTTGTTGTCAGTGTGAAGAAGAGAAAAGCTAAAATCCGCGATCCGGTTCCCCGACTCTTTGATTCGCCAATGTATATGGAAAGGAACGAAGTTATTAGTAATGCTTCTTCGACGTCCAACAACACGATTTACTCTCACGAATGACACACATTTGTAAATTCATTTCTCGACGATCGACGACAACGACGACAACGACTACGACGACTACGACGACGACGACAAAATACAAGAAGTATAATAAGCATAAGAAGAGGAATAAGTTGAAAAGGAAGAAGAAGAAGAAGAAAAAGAAAAAGAGAGTAGTAAAAGAAGTAGTGGAGTAAAACTATACGAATATCGCGGTCGTCATGACGGAGAACGAGAATGAACGAAAGAAGAGGATGATTACGATTTGTTCGGGAGAGGGAATCGTAAAAATGTCGACGATCCTGTTAAGCTGTGTGTCGAATTGCTTCCTCGATGGGATTGGAAAGTTCGAAGGTGCAGACGGTACTACGGATGAACGTTCTTGATAAAAATTTTATCGGGGCGGGTGGGTGGGGGAGGGGGAGGGGTTATAGTAGGACGTAATAGCTAGCGTTTAGCTTTCATCGTACGATGAATAATAATGATAATAATAATAATATGTCGTTTAACGATAAATCAATCGTTTATTCTCGAGAAAGTCACTGGTCTTATTCGTATTATTTGATTTGCCGATACGAGTGTACGCGCGTACGTATTGTACGTAATTACTTGTACCTAACTTGCATAAATATTATTAAGGATAAATAACGGGGAAACGTGTTTAAATCTTATTGATATATATATATATATATATATATATATATATATATATATATATATATATATTGGATCGTCCGAAAAATTCGTACCGATAATATTTTAATAGTAATAATTATTTAATAAATGTATACTAAAATTTAAATATTCTTTATATATATATATATATATAAATATATTTATTAATTATTATTATTATATTTTAATAATTTATTTTATTTTTTTTAATTTTATTTCAATTTCATTTTAATAATTTATTATATATATTTATTAATTATTATATATATATATAAAGAATATTTAAATTTTAGTATACATTTATTAAATTATCATTACCATTAAAATATTATCGGTACGAATTTTTCGGACGATCCAACATATATATATATATATATATATATATATATATATATATATATATATATATATATATATATGGACATATATATCTATATATATAACATATATATATATATATATATATATATATATATATATATATATATATATGGACCGTTTATTTTGAAAGTGGTGCGTCCATTTTTTTTCTTTTTTTTTTTTTTAATGATAATATATCACACAATTTGTAATTAATTTATTGTAAACTTTGTATTCATAACAAGTTAATATTTAACATTTTAAAGAGATGTCGAATGCTCTTCGTTCGATTTAAAATTGGCCAATGAAAGTAATTTCGTGGGGATTGATCGTCCTTTACCTTTAATTCTCTCGAAACAACGAATAATGGACTCGTACCATTTTCCAAATAAATGAGTCCTCCCCGTATATATATATTTACTTACCACGTATAAAGAATAGGAACGAAGAAATCGTTGTCTCTTTGTCTTCGAATAGCAGCCCCGACCTTGCAAGAGGAATGAAGTGGAAGGAACCCTTTGGTATCGTGCCAATTTCTCTCTATTCGATCGATTCGTTAAAAACTTATTTAGCTAATATTTTCACGTCCGCGTCTTAACTTACCGATAAATAACGATTCACGAACAACGAACGGGAATTATTTTCTCCATGTTTCCGTGACATTTTATAATCCTAGTCGGATCGGTTTACACGATGTGTCGTTTCCGAACGAATCGAGTTTATACGCGGATATAAATACGTCGTACCACGAGATTTCTCCGTACTTCAACAATTCAACAATTTGTTCCTGCGAATCGAGTACGCCCCTCCCCCTTTTTTTTTTTTTTTTTTTTTTTTTAATTACAGCGAAATCAAATTTGTCCTTTTCGCGCAAAATTATTCCATCCGAGGTTGTTGCTATTTTTCTTTTTTCTTTCTTTCTTTTCTTTTGTTTTTTTTTTTTCGATTTGTGAAATGAAAGAGCGCTTTGTAAAAAAAGAAAAAAAGACACGTCGCTCTACGGTAAAAAAAAAACGTCGAATCGGCCAAGCCTCTCGTCAAAAATTCAATACTCGACGATCCGATGAAAATCTACGAGTGTGTGTTTATATTTTCGTTCACTACGGAAAAATTTACTCTTCCATCGTTTAATCGCAAGAATTCCGGGCGAAGTTAAAGGTCGATATGTATAACCCAGATCCGTCCGTTGGTAATAACCATTTTAATCGGAAATAAAATCACAACGATTTAAACTTTATTGCACCAAAGAGATAGAGAGAGAGAGAGAGAGAGATAGATAGAGATAGAGAGAGAGAGAGTGAAAGAGAAATGCAATATACGCGTAAATAAGTTGCGCATACGAATGCGTCGGATCGCGAATAAATCGACGAATTAATATCAAAACAATTATTTCGCGTAAATCTTCGTGCTTCAAACGAATATATTCGAAATTAGAAATTTCTCGAGAATTTTCATTTTACAATTCCGACGAAACTTTCCGTCGCGAGTGTTCAAAAAGACAGATAGATTTCGTAGAGAGCGGGGTGGTGTTGGTGGAGATGAAACTAAAGAGAAAAAAAAACAAGATTAATTCGCGAGTAATTTTGGATTCGATGTAACTCTCATACGATTGAGTCTCGTGTGAAAAAGAAAAGAGACCTTCTAAAAAAAAAAAAAAAAAAAAAAAAAAAAAACCTGTAAAAGATCATTTCAACGTGGCTTGTTTGCTTTGTCTATTTATTTATTTATTTTTGTTGTTTCTATTTACTTTGTTACAGGAATGCACTGCCTAGGAGCGGTGACGGGAAGCACTCCCAGCCCAAATGGGGGGGCTGGTAGTCGAGGCGGTATTCTTAGTATGTTCCGAGCTCTTGGAGTCCTTGTGTGCGAAGGGAGAATCCAGGGTCCTCCGCGTGGTTACAAAGAGGGCCCCCATTGTGCGCCGCCCATGCAACCTTTCCCAAACAACCACGTCTGCGAAGAGGACAATTATTTGGTGAGAAAGAGAGAGAGAGAGAGAGAGAGAGAGAGAGAGGGAGTCGTTTTTCGCAGGAGTCTCTCGTCTTCGTTAAAAATCTGAACGGGAGAACCGCCACCATCGACGTCGACCTTCCTCGTAATTTCGTTTTGTTAAATTAAACGTTTCGTACGAACAACGTAGAAAGAAATATATTCTCTCTCTTCTTCTTCTTCTTCTTCTTCTTTTTTCCTTTCTTTTTTTCTTCTTCTCGTTCGCCCTCTCGTTTCGAGAATTTCGATTTCGACATTTTTTTTTTAATCCACGATTCGTTTTTCCTTTTTTTTTTTCTTCTTCCCGAATGGAAGGGGTTATCGAAACGATCGTTCAAAATGGATCGATCATTTAATAGCAAGTACTACTCGCATTTCTGCGGTAGAACAGATGGTTGTACACATTTGCACGTTGTACGTAGGTACGATCGTAAGTACGCGATTCCAGGAAAGGACGGGTCACGCGAGACGATGAATCGTACTCTCTACCTTTTCCTTGCAAAGATATATATATATATATATATATATATATATATATATATATATATATACAAAGATACTTCGTCTATGTATGCGTGTACGTACGTACATGTGCGCTTATATATATATATATATATATACACACATGACTCACGATTCACGACTCGCATTACTCTCGCATATTGTCAGACGACGCGTGTCTCTCCGATCTCTCGTTGGTTTTCAACGAACGATAGTTCAGTTTACGAGGAAAAACAGAACGGGACATCGCGTGGCGATTGCGATGGTGACGGTGGTGGTTTCTGTTTAAGGGAAAAGCTCCCCGATCGTTCGAGTTTTAGGACCGAAAGAATTTTTGAATATCGAATTCGATGGCAACGTAGTAAGTTTGTAATTTGAACTCTTCCGAAGGATCGAATTTTATTCGATAATTTTCGGGATCGATCCAGGTCTCTTTCGACTTAACCACCACGATATCGATATATCAATGAACTCGACGTTTAGATTTTAAGGTTACATATAATCTATCTCGATTTGTTCTCTATCTTTCTTTCTATGTTTCTAATCGATATGATTTCTATTATCGGCGCAGTGCGACCGGTATCTTGTCCTAGTTCGAGAACTCGCCGATCGAACCGCGATCGGATCGTTCCTATGCGTCGAAGTACTACTATGCAGCAATTGTCAATGCGGCTTGGCTAAAGCTACCAGCAAGCATCCGATTTGTCCTGTACCGTCCTTATCCATCTCGCCATGGCAACAAACTTCGGAACTTTTGCTCGAGTATTGGTCCATCTGCGTTGTACCGAGCAAGTGAGTTCACTTATATATATATCTATTTATTTATCTATTTATCTATCTATATATATATATATATATATATATATATATGTTTGTACCGAGCAAGTGAGTTCACTTATATATATATATATATATATATATATATATATATATATATATATATATATATATATATAGATTATATATATATATATACATCTATTTTTCTATCTATATATATATATATATATAAATTTTTATATTTGTTATATATCGTGATTGTTAATTAAAAACTATGATATGTACGTATCCTGCAGGAGTCCAGAAACGATGAACTTCCAAGGATTATATCAGGCGGTCCGTTCTAGATTACACTTTAGCCAAGTTGCCGCCTGGTGGTCAAGAAGCAACGGTATAGAACCGAATTACGTTGCAACGAGAGTCGTCCCGTACAACGAGGATAATCTAAGGAAATTTCGGGACTCACCGGTCGAGCATACCTTCCCTTTAGCCGGTAACGGCGACGGGAGTTCCATCAAGGTGAGAGTGTAACTTATCTCTTCCTGTTGTTGCTTCGTCTTTTCTCTCTCTCTCTTTCTCTCTCTTATCTTTTCAATTTTCACGAAAAAAAAAAACAAATTAGCACGGACGTTATTTTAGCAAACGCCTAGTGCCGCTCGAAATGAGTGTTATTGTCTTCGGGTATGGTCCATCTCCCGATCTCTGGATCAGATGAGTGCATATGGATTTGCACGATTTATTTAGAATATATATATATTTTTTTTAAATATATAAATATAAATATATATATTATTATATTATTTTAATATAATTTTAAATATATATATATATATATTATATATTATTTAAAAAAAATATATATATATATATTTTTTAAATATATATATTATATTTAAAAATATTTAAATATATATATATGATATATATATATTTAATATATATATATATATATATTTTTTTTTAATGTATATATTATATTTAAAAATATTTAAATATATATATATTATATATATATATTTAATATATATATATATATATCGATATATATATATATATATATCGTACATATATCGTACTATATATATATATATATATATATATATATATATATATATATATATATATATATATATCGTTTCTGGAAGAAGACAGTTTTATCGTTAGAATTCGAGTCCAACGTCTGCATTTGAGATCCTCTTTTATAGATCGTCCCGTGCATGATGTTGTATTTACATTTTATACATATAACTATCCCCGTGTACGTGCGTAATGCATATATCACGGGGAGAGCGTCGGAAGTAATCTGTTATTTTCTCGCGAGATCCAAAGAGCGAGATCGCACAGGGTCCATTGAACCATCGACGATATACAGGGTGTTCGATGCGAATTCGACGTCGCTACCCGAGAACTTTTTGAGAGTTTCGTCGCCTCGTCTACTACGTTCGTGTCTCTCTCTCTCTCTCTCTCTCTCTCTCTTTCTCTATCTCTCTCTATCTCTCTCTCTATCTCTTCGTACGAGTTCGAATGCGAGTTTCGTCCCTTTTTGGAAATCGTTCATCGATTCTTACCAATTGACATCAACGACGAACGGGCAAGAGGGTCCGTCCTGATAAAAAAGATATCGCCATCACCCCGTACATCCTCGCATGGTGGTTACTCCTCGTGAACGAACCGTTACTACACCTCTTCCTAGATTCTATTTTAGTGCCCGAGGACACTAACTATACACTACTTTTAACCAGCAGATGAGTCACCGGCTACCCAATCTTACGTACGAGCGGTGTGAGTGCATTTAATGGACCTGAAGAGAGGATTTCTGGTGTAAATTTTAGGTCACCGTCTGGGCATTGCCACGGATGGAAGAGGTGCCGATACTTAGCTGCCCGTTACATCCGACGAAGGAGAAAGACGAGGAGGGTGTCGCCAGGGCTCTTACACCAACCAAAACGATTCCAGCGGTATCAACGAACCCTTCGCAAAATTCCGACGGCCTCGTTATGCCCGGTTAGTTTTATAACGATAATATTTGGACAGTCGATCGTCCCATATTTACTCTATCCATCCATCCATCAGTATCTCTCTATTCAATTTCTCAAGGACGATCGGATAATATCAAATATCAGTTCGGTCGGACCGTACGATAATCGTATTACTTGAATTTTTATGTTAAATCAGTACTGCTGGACGATAGGCTCCATACGCCATGCAACAAGCCAGGGAAACATCATTGTCGTTGCGAAGAGGAGGATGCATCTCCGCCCTCGCCTTCGATCGCCAGGCCCATCGGGGAAAGAAAACGTCGTAGATCATTGCCTTGCGGCCCACCGGATGTCAGTCCCAGCGTAACGTTTCAGGCTATGCCACTGCCTGCCGTACGGGAGTCAAGCGTACGCGAGCAAAGGGACAATAACGATCGTACGATAACGAGTTCGAGCTCGAGTTATCCGAGATCGTCCTCGGAGATGTTGAATAATCGCGGTGTTACGGGTATAAAGCTTTCGAATGGCTTACACCATCATCAGAATCGATTGGAGGAGAGCGCGCTTAGGAGCCGTAATAATCTTAACTCTGACAATCTCGAGCGTTGCTTTAAGACACAGTTGAGTATAGAGGAACGAGACGGTAACGTTGAGAAACGTTACAAGCTAACGCTCGAGAACACCGTCAACGGTGCGGCCGAAGCGAAATCATCGTGCGAGTTAGGAGAAGAGAAAACGCGACGATCGACGGAGAAAGGATGCGGTGGTGGTGGTGGTGAACGTGAAGGTGGAGGTGGAGGTGGTGGTGGAGGAGGTGGTGGAGGTGGGGGCTTTCGTAAGAACATCAATTGCGCTAGCAGCACACCGGCTGAGAATAAATCGATGGAAAAGAACGGTCTCTTCGAGAACCTCATACCATTTAATTCCTCTTTACCGTGGTCATTCGTCGAGTCTTGGAACAATAGCGGCGCCAATGGGAAGTGCGGCTTTCAGAGTTTACGAGGACCGAAGGAAGGACGTTACAATGGTACGTCGAGGATGTATACCGTCCCTGCACCACCTGTGATAGATCCCTTCAAACGAGCCACCCCCTTCCACGAATCCAATCCAGGACCTTCGACGTACGTAAGCTCGGCGTATATAAAACCCAAGCAGGATATCTTCGAATCCCCATGTACGGTGCATCAACAAGCTCGGCCAAAATCTACCCAGATTAATGGTTTCGGATGCAATGATTCCAAGGAAACGTTTAGGAACGACGAGAATCCGAGATCTCGCGGTAAGTCCAACAGGGATTTGAATCAGATGATGTCGAAACTCTCGTTCCCTGACGTACAACAGTCCGAGAGGGACAAGACGAGGGAGGAAGGTGGTATATTAGATTGGTTCAGCAGAGTACCGAGTCGTGTTCTCGGGGTTTCGCCTAACAACAACGGTTACGTTGAAAATGGTAAAGCCAAAGACACGAACTTGAAATCTCAGGATCATCATCATCATCATCAGCAACAGCAGCAGCAACAGCAACAGCAGCAGCAGCAGCAACAGCAGCAGCAGCACGGCAACAACGAGGTCAAGTTTAAAAACTGCAATTTGGAACTGAGCCAGCGTGAATTCGACGAGGTTTTGGCGGTTTTAAGAGCCAGGACGCCGTCCGGACGTAAGAGGACCCCTTTGAAAACGATTAAGAGACGCGAAAGATACGAAAAAACCATCGAGGATGGCACCTACGAGAAACCGTCGGCCAAGTTTATGGATTCGAACGAGTATCACGTTGTAAATCACGTTGTCGACCTTGCACGTACCGTACCATGCGAGGGTTGCAATCACAGGTATTGCAAGAAGAACGAGCATAGATTGGCCGAGAAAGGGGTCGCCCTGGATCGCGTTTACGGGAGTAAAAATATTTACAATCCGACCCACGAGAGACAGGACAAGCTTGGGAATTATTTGACCGAAGAAACGAATTTTCTCGATAAATCTTGCGCTACGGAGAAACGTTTGAGCTCTAATCCGGTCGATTGTTTACAAAGCGTTTCGAATAAGGCGGATGTATTATTGGGGGCCATATTGCGAACCAGCAAGGATCGGAAGGGTCTGTCGGATATTTCGAATGGGACCAGATCTCAAATTGTCGCGTTGAATACGAAGGCCGATAACGAAACCAATCCTCGATTGGAACAGACAAATTCGATCGGGAAACTCGAACATGATGCGAGAATCGCACCGTACGAAGACGACAAGTCGTTGCCATTGGCTTTGAATAAGAAGTTCAATCGTTTTCGTCAACTTTTTAAAAAGGAACAAGAAAGGAAGGTGTTCACGGCGACGGAAGATAATTTTCAACAACAACAACAACAACAACAACAACAACAACAACAACAACAGCAGCAGCAGCAGGTACAACAACAACAACAATGCGTGCGAAATTCTTCTCAACGTTTAAACAGTATGAATTTGAATTTATCTTGCAATAACATTCAGACTGGTAATTCGGTTGATAGTAGTACGACGCGTAATTTGAGAGAGGCCAAGGTTAAGAGAAAGATAGATTTTTCGAAATTTCCGGAGGATACAGGGAGGAGGATCATCGAGGAACGAACGGAACCGTCGTCTTTAGATTCTAGTACAAATGGCGCACATCAAAACTCAAGGATTAATAGTACAAATTACAAGGATGATCGTCATCGTATTAACGCCTGCAACAAGGGCCCTACCATGAACAGGCTGTACAGTACAAATCAAATTAAAAAGGACGATGACAACGAGGACGTGAACGGAGATCAAACTAAAAAAGCACATAATAATAATAATAATAATAATAATAATAATAATAATAATAATAATAATAATATTAATATTAATAATAAAGATCCCGTAACATCCGCCGTTAAATTTACGCCGGTCTCGTTGCAAAACTCTTTCTCGTCTTCCAAAATACGAAATAACAATAACAAGGCCGGATTAGGCGGTGGAATAACCGAGGACGATGAGACACTCGACAAAGCTGTTCCTTCGGCTTACGAGCAGGAAAGGTTTCGAAGGTCATTGGAGAACGCGACGTCTATGGTATTCCACAGTAGGACTGGTTTGCCCTTAACATCGAGCCCAGCCCCATTGAGAAGAGGTAGCTGCTGTTTCGACTACGACAGCAGCTTGAATTCTGTATCCTCGAAAAGAAGGTATATTTTATATATATATATATATATATATATATATATATATATATATATATATATATATATATATATACACACACACACACACACACGCGATATATACGATCAAGGAATCGATTGATTATCTCGATAAAAAATATATTCTAATACGTTCGTTTGATCGTTTACGTGTATTATTTACGTGAAAATGAATACAATATTAAAATATAAATATAATATAATATAATATAATTATATAATATAAATATAATTATAATATTACATAGATAATGAAATTTTCTTTAGTGCGCTCTTCGAATTGAATACACCGCCAAGTCCAGGCGCGGTCTCGTTGGAGGAGACCGATCGAGAAACGGAAAACGCATGCGAAGGCGAGGAACCACCGAGGAGACGTTCGACCTCGCGTAACAGGCCACAGAGTCATGCCCTGTTGGGTAGCTTCGAGGAGTCAGCTTTGAACGGTAGACTCGAACCGGTATCGACCGTTCACGGTTTCACAGCGGAACTCGGTGCTAGTGGTTCATTCTGTCCTAAACATCGAAAGCTTCCAGTTACTGTGTTCTTCTATACTCTCGGGGACAATGACAAAGTTTCTACGCCGTACCTCGTACGTAAAATTTTCATTTATATATATATTATATATATTTTTTCATATATATATATATATATATATATATATATATATTTATATTATTTATATATTATAATATTATATATATATATTTATATATTATAATATTATATACATATATATATATATATATTATTTATATATTATTTATATATTGTAATATTATATATATATTTATATATTATAATATTTATTATTATAATATATATTAATATATTATTATAATAATATTATTATAAAATTATTTATGTATTATAATATTATATATACATATATATATATATTATTTATATATTATAATATTATATATATATATATATATTTATATATTATTATTTATTATTATAATATATATTAATATATTATTATAATAATATTATTATAAAATTATTTATATATTATAATATTATATATATATATATATTTATATATTATAAAATTATTTATGTATTATAATATTATATATACATATATATATATATATATATTATTTATATATTATAATATTATATATATATATATTTATATATTATAATATTATTTATTATTATAATATATATTAATATATTATTATAATAATATTATTATAAAATTATTTATATATTATAATATTATATGTGTATATATATATATATATATATATATATATATATATATATTCTATTATCTATACCGTCCGTCCCAAAAATGATTTCGAAGATAAATTGTATCATCTAACGCGATGTTCTTTCCTTTTATTATCAGGCTCATATTAATCTAGGAAAGAAGGGTTATCAGGTACCGAGAAGCGGTACCATTCAAGTGACCCTACTCAATCCATTGGGCACAGTTGTCAAGATGTTCGTAGTTCTGTATGATCTTTCCGACATGCCACCACGATCTCATACTTTTTTACGTCAAAGAACTTTACGGGATAAAACCCTACGCTACCTCGTACATCTTAGGTATACACAATGATCTTATTCCTCTCTTCTTCTTCTTCTTCTTCTTCTAATCCTCTATCTTTCGCTAATATCAATGGATAATACTATTTATATCTAATTCTTTCTTATTTTTTTTTCCTTTCTCTCTTTTGTAGATTCATGTCCGGGAAATCAGGCAGGATTTATCTACACACAGACATACGTATGATAATATGCCGCAAGTCCGATGTAGATACAGCCTCGGATTTTGGATCGGAACCACCAAAGGAACTTAGAAGTTATATCCATGGTCCTACGAATCCAAAATTTTCACCAAGGTGCTGAGCCACGTGGCTCTTTCCATGGGGTTGCTGTCGATCGCTCCGCCCACCTAGTCCTCCCCTTCATGTCGAGGTTTGATTCGCTATGTAATTGTGACTGCGAGAAGAGGAAACTAAAAGATCTTGTTTTGTTTATGTCCTTTTTTTTCTTTCTTTCTTTCTCTCTCTCTCTCTGTCTCTCTGTCTCTCTCTTTTTCTCTCTCTCTTTCTATCTTTCTATCTTTCTTTCTTTCTTTCTGTTTTTTTTTTCTTCTTTAAACACACGAGAAAGTGGGATCACGGTATTAAAATGAATTTGACGTTGGTACACTAAGGGAGATGATGATGATAATGATGATGATGATGATGATGATGATGATGATGATGATGATGATAATGATGATAATGATGATGATAATGATGATGATGATAAAAAAAAATAATAATAATTATAATTATAATAATAATAAGAATAAGAATAATAATTATAATAATAATAATAATAACGAGAATAACCAATTTGAAAGCTACGGGAGAGTTGATCGTAGTTACGATTTTTCTCTCTTATTTGTGGTACGTTAAAATATATTTGTGACGTGGGATGTGCTTAGTAGCAGCATTAGCTTGCGATAGTTTCTTCTACATTGATTTACTTTCTTTTTCTTTCTTTCTTTCTTTTTTCTTTTTTTTTTCTCTTTTTCTTTTTCTCTCTTTGAGAAAGAGGAGTCGGAGGCGATGCGTCTCGCTAAGGTGGTACGCGTTTTACTTGTTAAGCTTTAACGTCTGTTAAATGGAAGATTGAACGATACGTTGTGTCTTTGTTCTCGTTTTATTCTTCTCGTGATATTTGAGTGAATTGGGGAAAAAAAAAAAAAAAAAAAAAAAAAAAAAAAAATATAGGAAAGAGAGAAGAAAGGTTCGTAGCTCGTTTAGATCGCACCTAATCGTTTTAGATTCGCACAACTTTCGATTCTTCTCGTTCGAAAAGACGTTTTTTCTGTCGACGTTGTCGGTTTCATCCGTATTTATTTATTTATTATTATTTTTTTTTTCTTTTTTCTTTCTTTTCTCGAAATCGTTTCGAGTTCGTAACAGTTGAGAAGAATTTAAAAAAAAAAAGAATAATAATAATAATAAAGGAAAAAAAAACAGAAAAAAAGAAACAGGATACCAAAAAAAAAAAAAAAAAGAAAAAAAGAATTACTCCCGTTTACTTCCTTCACGTCGGAATTTGTCGCAAGCTATATGATCTCCTTGGGAAGTCTCATTCTTTCAATTTATCTCTGTAAATATAGTCTAATGTAAAAAAAAAAAAGAAAAAAAAAGTCAACCTGAGATTTCTTCTTTTTTTTCTTGTTAAAAAAAAAAAAAATGGGATAATACTGCCGTCTCCGTGTGTAGTAACCCCCTAAAAAACGAGGAAGAAACGAGTGATAAAAGTGGGAAATATCAAAATATCGGACCTCTCGTTGAGATATTTTTATCTAGCATATAAACATATAGTAGAAAATTATAAATTTGTGATGATGATTATGATGATATGATGATGATGATAATAATAATATGCGTTCTTTGTAAATGAATTCTATTTGTTCGGTGTTAAATTCAAATTAAATTAAATATTAAACGTTTCTTCTTTTTTTTTTTTTTATTTTATCATTATTTCTATTTTTCTTTTTCGTTTTTTTTTTTTTTCTTTTTATTATTATAGACCAACGGAAAGTAGTGTGTGTGTATGTGTGTACACACACACACACACATATATGTGTGTGTGTGTCTGTTATTCTTTTTAATGATTAGGCAAAATCTTTCCCTTTTGGCATAAATTGCTTTCGGGGAGTGGCCTGGTAATGTGATATTTCCTTATTGTAAAGAGGAATCATTATTTACACGTATAAACAGAACACAATTCTTGTGTCCGTAGCACTGTGATGAATATTTTGATAGGACTATGAAGAGTAATTATTGTAAAGCAAATATTTGAGTAGGGCATATGTTTCTAGAAATAATTATACTAACGTCGTATGAGGAAACATATTGTAGAGCTATAACTAATCACACTACGATTCCGTAACTATGTGTCATTGTCGTATGGTGTACTATTTCGTACCCATATTGGAATAATCAATTAATTCGTTTTCCTTGTCTCTATCTCTATCTCTGTATCTGTCTCTATCACTATCTCTCTTTAAATCGGATTATTAGAATGAATCGATTTTTGCTCTGACGGTTATACAAACACCCGTCGATGATGGAATAGTCTAAAATAAAATAATAAAATAATAAAATAATAAAAAAAAAAAAAAAATAGAAAGAAAGAAAGATAGAAAGAAAGAAAAAATATCCAGGAAATATGAATTCGATTTGTGTGAAATTTTATTTTTTTATCGTGATAAGCTGACGTACGAATTCGTTCATGGATAATTATAACGTTAAGATTGTTTGTTAATTTACGATGGCAACTTTTCTGTGTGTTCTTCCTTCGTCTTTGTTTTCTTTTTTCTTTTGTTTTCTTTTTCTTTTTTTTCTCGTTTTGTTTCGTTCATACGTGAGAGTTAAAGAGCATTTAAGGAATATTAGAGAAAAGAAGAAGAAGAAGAAGGAGGAGGAGAAAAAGAAGAAGAAAATTAATTTATATATTGTGTCAGAATCATGGTTAATATAATTTTAATATTAGCAACGCGAAATATCTCGTATGTATGAACGTTGAATACAAGTGCAATTTTTTTTCTGATACTCTGTAATCGTTTAAATTTTCTCCCATTTTCATTTTCATTTTCATTTTCGTTTTCATTTCTTTTTCTTTTTTTCTTTTTTTTTTTTTTTTGTTTTTTTGTCTTTCGTACGATTTATTTGTAAGCGTTCACCGAACGTCTCTGTCCAAAGTAATTGCGCAGCCGAAAAAATGCAAGATAGAAAAAGAGGAAGGAAATAATAATAATAATAAAAAAAAAAAAAAAAAAAAAAAAAAAAAAACAAGAAAAAGAAACAGAAAAAAAAGAAAAGAAAAGAATGTGACATATTTGTGATATGAAGAAAAAAAAAAATTGATTAAAAAGTAGAACGCGTTGTTTTGATCTGTAGTAGTGATTTATGCATGTCCCGATTAAATCACAGACCAAAGAAAGAAAGAAAGAAATAAGGAAAGAACGATGACGAAAAAGAAGAGGAAAAGAAAAAAAAAATAATACTGAGAAACTGTGATTTATCACTTGGAATCAAGAAAATTTTACAATCTGTAGTGTGTATGTCAATGAATTGTGGGATATAGTACCACTGCCATATGCTGTATAAATATATTATAGCATAGATAACAAGTAGTATCTTCATTGAACTTTAATAATATTACTCTCTTTTTTGCAATGACACCTGGTCATGTTCTTCAAGATCACAAATTGCAAACAGTAAATGAATGAATATATATATATATATATATATATATATATATATATATATATTTATTAAACTTTTAATGTTAAAAAAAAAAAAAAAACTATTTGACGATTCCATGCTAATTTTTTCTTGATCACTCAAATGCTTAATATAGCTGTGTAAATTTTAATTATAAAAATGTATTTAATTTTCATACGACACAACATCAATAACAACAGCAACAACAACAACAACAACAAACAAACAACAACAAAACATGCAATCTTAAAAATACCTCTTGAACTTGTACGTATGAAGATAAACAATAAATAAGATTGTATTTTTGGAGTTAAAAAAAAAAGAAATAATGACGTATCGTGTAATCTTTTTGGATATAGAGAAAATGCTAATAAATATTGTGATAAATTAAATGGGAGTGATATACGTAGATGTAGTTTCTTATATGAAGTCACGGTAACATTAATAT
Organism: Dolichovespula saxonica; assembly: GCA_911387935.1. Classification (NCBI taxonomy): domain Eukaryota; kingdom Metazoa; phylum Arthropoda; class Insecta; order Hymenoptera; family Vespidae; genus Dolichovespula; species Dolichovespula saxonica. The sequence continues at coordinate 20,377,500 of OU426993.1, read as the reverse complement.
TTCCTTTTTATCGACGATCGATTACTTTTATATTGCCAAATTTAAAGGAAAAAAAAAAAAAAAAAAGAAAAAAAAGAGAGAAAAGAAAGAAAGAAATATTCGAAACCTTGAAGATCTCCGTTTTGTTCAATTGCGTCTACGAAACATCTTAAATTTCTTATATATATATATATATATATATATATATATTTTTTTTTGTCGTCTACGCTTGACTTTTTCTTTTATATTTATTAACTAAAATTTCTTGGCCGTTGGAATAATCTCTTTTTTTTTTTTTTAATCATTTTTTATTGAAACATTATAATAATAATATGTCGAAGGATAAGGCGAAAGATTTTTTGTAACAAATTTTAATGTGTGCAGCAGCACAAACACATATATATATATTTATTTAAAAAAAATTGCTAATAATAGAAAGCAAACGATAATTACGTTGTGTTGTTTATGTAAAAGAAAAAAAAAAGAAGAAAGAAAGAATAAATAATTCAACTGCCGAAAACACCTGTACACACGAATCAAGACAGGTATGTATATAGAAAACATACTTATTTTATAATATCGAGTCTTGTTATACCATTAAAATGTACTTTTTATTATTCAGAATAAGAAAAAAATGTACGAGTATGTATATATATATATATATACATAGAGAGAGAGAGGAAATTAATTATTTTCAATTTTGTTATGCATGGCCAAGAAGCACATAATAAAATTACAGCGACATTATAATTCGTTCCATGTTTTAATTACTTACCAACGTTCGCGAGGCCAATCCACGTCGAAGTATATATTAGTATTTCGTAAAAATAATGAAACCAAAAAAAGAGAAAAAGAAAAGAAAAAGAATCTATCATAATTTCTTTATTAACAATGTTTTACAATATCATGCTACACGCATGAACATCTCTCTATATGGTTTGTCGTAATAAGTACTATAATCTATGACAGTTTTATAATTCATTATTATTACAATAATTATAATCTACTACATATATATAAATATATATATTTCTATATATAAATATATAATATATAATATATATATATATATATTTATATATATTATATATTATTATATATTTATATATATTATATATTATATATATATATATATATATATATATATATATATATACACATATACATATACAAAACACAGTATTTTTGTGAGGTTATCTCTCATATTATATATTTTAAAAAAAGAAGGACAACAAAAACAGGAAACCATTTTGAAAATCACGAACGTACACATTCTCGCTTAATTTCGCACGATATAAATTAAATAGACAATTTCTCTCTCTCTCTCTCTCTTCTTGTGAGTACGCTGCAGTTATAAACAATGAAGTAAAAATAAAAATAACGATTACAATTAAAAAAGAAAAAAAAAAAAAACAAAGGAGAGAAAAGAACAAAAGAAATAGAAGAACGTAAAAAAGGAACTTACACGTTTATTAGTAAATTCTTTTGGTATTACCACGTACGTTGCTTCAATTTCGATAGAAAAAAAAAAAAAAAAAGAAAAAAAAAATTACGATATGACGTGATATTTAACAAAATAAATGATGGATCTCTGGAATATTATGCTTGTGTTTTTGTTTTTTTTTCTTTTTTCTTTTCGTTTGTATGCCAAGTAATAGTTTAAAAAAATACTACAGTCCAGTATTTACTTTCGGAATCTTACAAGAACGAAGTTTATCGCATTATAAAAACGATCAGTTTCGGCAATATCCCGATGAGAGAGAGCTTCCCTCTTATAAAATGTCATTATTAAAAATTGAGGTATCATTGATTAATATTCAACCTTTCATCGTTTATCATTAGATGAATTTTTATATCTATGATAGAAAATACTTTCCGTTTGGGAGACTTAATGCGACTCTCTCTTCGACTTCATTTGAAGTATATACATACATACATATATATATATATATATATATATATATATATATATATATACTCGATGCATACAGGCTACACATAAAATTATAATTTTAATATTATTACACACGATATCGGTATCATGATATTAATACCGTTATTAACATTTAATAAGGTTTTTTTTTAGCCGTCTAACAGTTAAAAATTAAAATTGCCTACTACATCACAGTCTGCGTTTCGTGGTTATCATCCATGCGGAGGCCACAAAAATTAATACGAGATGGTTCCTAATATTCATCGATGCCGTTCAAATTAATCTTTTTTGTGTTTTTTTTTTTTTTGTTCTTTTTTCTTTATTTCTTATTTTTTTTTTTTTTTTTGGTGATAAAAACGGAAAATAAAAATGCATTCTAAATTATAAAAATGCTCAATACGTCGTTGGTTGTTAAAGTATAAGAGGGGGGGAGGGAGGAAAAAACAACGTTAAGTTATGATCGAGTAAGCAAAAATCATATTTAACTAAGTATACCGGTCGCTATTATTTTTTTGCTCACTACGCGATCCATCGATGACAATGATTATTCGAAATTGTTAAAAAAGAAAGTAAAAAAAAAAAAAAAAAAAAAAAATCGGATAAAAGAACGTAAATAAAAGATAAAAGTCAGTTGGATACTCTCCGAAATAAGAGAATGAGCTGGTCGAATAAAAATAATCAATTGGCAGATCTGTCACTTTGATTTGATATGTAACATCTCGTGATTGCGATACGTAATGTGAGACGTGGAAATTAAAAAAAAAAAAAAAAAAAAAAGAAAAAAAAATTATTTTTTTTTTATTTTTTTTTTATTTTTTTTTTTAATTTATACCGTGATTTCATTTATTACAGGGACTAAGATAAACTATCGCGATAAACGTCAATTTGCTGGACTAGTATCGAGGATTCCGTTTATCTCAGATCGCTAGATTATTTATATCGCAACTATTGACATTTTTCTCGTCGAAGCTCATTTCGAGGTATCTAACCGAACGAAAACAATAAACGGGATGGGGTGGGCGGGGGAAGGCCGGGGGGGGGGGGTTCTACGCATAATAGTACGAAAAAATTAATTCGAATAAAACGTCGAGCGGTTTCATCAACTCTTGTTCCTCTTTCTTCTTTGCTTTTTTTGGTTGTTTTTCTTTTTTTTTTCGTTTTCTTCCTTTTTTCTTTTTCTTTCTTTGTTCCTTGCCTCAAAGTTTGATAAAATTTCGTTAGCACTGGCCGACCTCCATACCGTGAGGCGATCTATGACCTTGATTACAACTCATTCTGAGCTGTCTGGTGGCCATGCCGCCACCGCATTGGCTGCTCCAATCAGCCGTAGGAACTGGAGTACGATAGAACTTCGAGGAAGTCTTATTGAATATAGGTAACAATTCGTTCGCCTCGTTCGAAAGTGCCTGTGAAATAAACGGATAATAGAAGAAGAAGAAGAAGAAGAAGAAGAAGAAGAATAAAGTAAAAAAATCAATGAACTGTCCCTCCCCTCCATCGTACGTTCTTATAAGACTAAAGTTAGCTCGGTTCATCCCGAATAAAATATATACGCTTACCTTCAGATAAATGATCGCGTCGGTTCCGTAACCCTCGCAACTGAGCAGAACGATGTCACCGTGAAAATACCTGGCGTACAAACGAGACAGAGGAAGACCATAACCATAACCAGCGAGAGGGACGGTATGAGCATCCGACTTGCTTGGCTGAGGCGCTGTACTGTACATGTACTTAAAAAGATGATCCATGTGCGAACGAGGTATGCCACCGCCACGATCGGATATCTAATAAAATTCGACAATGAACAACGAACTAAAGACTCGTTTGATTCCATCGCGAATAGTTCGTTCCTTTAACAAGAAATAATCGACTAATCTCTTCTAACTCTAATCACCTTCACGCATATATCCTCCTTTCCGCGTACGACCGTCACGTCGATCGCCGGATAATTGTCAGACTCCGAGCCGTGATATTCCATAACAGCTCTCATACTGTTCTTGAATATTTCGAAGAGCATGTGATACAAGTGGCTCGGTACATAAACGATTCGTATTTCGTTACCTCGTTCGAGTTCTGAAAGAGAGAGAGAGAGAGAGAGAGAGAAAGAGAGAGAGAAAATTAAAAAAGAGAAGGGTCAAGTGGAATCGAATTTAACGTTCTTTGTATTTTTTCTTTCTTTTTTTTTGTTTTTCGACGAGGACAATCCCGTTATCGGTATAAAATTTATTTCGACGCGTTAGAAAGTTTCATTTCGTAATCGTCGTAAACGTGTCTCTATGCGTGTTATCGAGGGATTGTCTCGAGGAAAAAAAAAAAAAGAAAAAGAAAGAAAAAGAACTTTATCGTACCCATTAAAAGAAAATGATCAGAATTACGAACGTTCGCGCTTAACCAAGCTATAATTGAATCTAGTACGACAATCGACATATTTTTTTTTTTTTTTTTTTTTTATTAAAACTTGCCATTATGTTGCTTCACGTTTAACGGCGGACTGGCCAGATAATATTGATCGCAGAGAAACTGTGCGTTCTCGTAGGCATCTTTGATGACACTTATAACATCGCACAACGGATCTATGCATCCTATGTGTCTGCTGTGACCGTTCAACAATCCACCGAATAGGAGCGCTGAAACGATATATTTAAACGTTAAACGTATATTTCGTTTGCTCGATAAACGCTCGATAGAGAGGTATGATATTTTAACCGTAATCGATCGATATTCTAAATAGTTCGATGAACTCACTGTGCTGATTGATGAGCATACGAATGGAAATGCGTGACATGAAAAATCTGTCGAGGAAATACTGGATGCTGTTCTCCGTTTGAACGTCGACGTCGTATGAATCCTTAAGCTCGAGTACACCTTGGGACATCGTTTGGACTACGTCGCTATGCCTGTTACGGATTTTTATCAATGCTTGACAAAATCTGTGAACACAGATAATGAAGAAATAAAAAGAAAAAAAGAAGAAAGAAGAAAAAGAAACGAATTGAGAGAATCGAAATGAGCGCAAAGAATATCGATATCCGATTTAAAAATATAACATCTTAACGAATCTACTCACTTGTCCAAAGTGGTATCGTTGACTTCGGACTTTTCGAAGTGTATAATTTCCTCGAACGAAGTGGCGTATAAATTATTAACTATGACGACGCTAGGTGTTTTCAATAAATTATCGGGCAACAGATGGATCTCTTTCATGATATTAGCGAGTCGTACGGGTAGCTCCTTCCTTAAGAATATAAAAGACTTCCTTTCGCATGCGCTTAGTCCTGAGAACAAACAAAGAAAAAAAAAAAAAAAAAAAAAGGAAAAGAGACAACGAATTAACAACATTGAATAAATATCCTTTTTTTTTTCTTCCTCCTCCTTCCCACTCATTCGCACTATAGAAAATCTTTTGATCGCAATGGCTTTTTTTCTTTTCTTTTCTTTCTTTTTTTATTATTCTTTATTACAATCGGATCGTCGAATTTAGGTATCAAAGTTGTACGCGCAAACAACAATAAATTGCAATATTTATCATTTTTTTTTTTTTCGTTCACGTGGTAAACAAGTAAACGCGGATCTTTTGTTAAGAATAGAATGAGATCTATCGCAAGAGTGTACAAAGACAAATATGCTTTTGGTGTTATCGCGTATTACAACGACTGCCACTTAAAGGCGACAATTAATGTTTTATCTGAAAGAGAAAATAAGATAATTATCGTATACGTTTTAAATCGTAAAAATAACATTAGCGTTTAAACGTTTACAAAAATTCTCGGAGCTGAAAGATTCACTCGTTTTGGAAATTGCTTTCACGTCGGTGGATGGTTGGGATTGACGGATGGGGTTGTTGTCGAGTGGAGGGGAGAGTAAAAATAAGTTGAAAAATCAATAATTCCATCGAGTTCTAAATCGACGTTTAATTCGTAGTAATAAAAAATTTTGTACAATCTCCCCAAGAAAGCAGCACTTTCACTTTTTACGAGAAAGCACGAAATTATTAAAATTCTATTAAAATTCCAGTAAAATTCCATAAAGCAATGTTTCGTCGATTCATTCCTTTTATCCTTTTAATTTTAACTTATGCAATATTTCTTTGTCTCTTTCGTCATCTAGAAAAGTTTAAATTTTGAAATCGACAATCCTCTTCGAAATGATCCGATCTTCTTAACTTTCACAAATTTCATTAGTATTTATTTTACAATGCACCATTGGGGATTTAATTATTTCCTGTTACTATGGGAAGTAAGAAGGATGTTTCCCGTGAAACCGGAATTTTCAGACCGCGGCAAACGTAGATTGTAGATTACATAGGCCATGTGTAAACAGATTGGAAAGGGGGAAAAAAGATTTTTTCTAGACGCCAAATAATACGTCAAGCGACAACGCGTAATTATTAATTTTTCGATTTATTTGATACACTTATTGAGAAAAAAAAGAAAAAATTCCCGACATAGAAAATTTTCCGCACCGAAAACTTATGTAATCCCTTATAATAATGTACTATAAATTCAAATTATGAGTCATAGATAAATTTGTTTAAACGTAGAAATGATTAAACAAAGCTAGTAATCCAATCATCTTTTTCGAGTTCTTAATAAATAATATATAATACGGAGCGGTGTTATGAGCTTCGATTAGTATATATGTGTATATATGTATATATGTATATATGTATATATATATATATATCTTGACTGAATTCTATATATAATAGATAAGAACTCTATCGTGAATAGCAGGCATCGTTATCTATAGCAATTATAACATGCAAGCGCATACACGTACACAAAGATTTTGGGTCGATCGAATAACGTCAATATATATTTCGATATCGTACAAAACAAGATATATCACGAGACAGCTGTTAGATTTATTGATTTGACGACTACTTTTTATCGATATATTTTGTAATATATATATGTATATATATATATATATATATATATATATATATATATATATATCTTATAATTATTATTATTAAACGATACAAAAAATATTGCATTCGATTCTTCAAATACCACACCTAACTACGTATTTATATTTGTTAAATATATATATATATATATATATATATATATATATATATATATTGTTTTTTCAATAATTTACTTCGATCTATGTATCGTATATACATATACTTATTGGAAATATATATATATATATATATATATATATATATATATATATATATATATATCATAATATTTACTTAATTCTTACGAGTATCACTTGCTGAAGATTAGTAAAAAAAAAAGAAAAAAGAAAAAAGTCCGTAGCGATAGAGCAAAATCATATTGAGAAAGGATCGATTTATTCTACGAACATTACGTACTATATACGAGTAATAGAGTACATAGGGATATATATACAGTTAAGGAAGCTTCTTTCGTAGCGACTTGAAGTGACCTAGTTGATGACGTCTCTTTGCAACTAGTCTCATTCAACAAACGTTTCTATATCGCGTCGTTTCGTGGGAAGCTTATTTGCGATTTGAAGCGTGAGAAACGAATAGCAAGTTGGTTTGCTTCGTCTAGAAATAAAACGTTTAAAATTGACAACGAAGAAAATAATTCTTGGAACTGTTTTTGTTTTTGTTATTCTTTTTGTTTTTCTTTCGATCGAACTCGTGTCGTTTGTTGTTGTAGATTAAAAAGGAAGGGAAGGGTACAAAAAAAGGAAAATATTATTAATATATATATATATATATATATATATATATATATATATATATAATATTTTTGTTAATTAAGGATTGGCAATATTTCAATGGAATTCGTATTATACGCTATAACAATCTAAACTATTCCTAAGCAAGGAACCATATCGAACCACATCCACCTCCATTATATATGTACGTCATACAATGCGGTGGAGCACTTATGTACGTCGAACAATACTCAGCTAGCCATCACCGTTTAATTGGATTAAATTATCCACGTGTTATGTTCATACATCGGCGATGATGCCTCTAGTAATTCATATAACACGATTAAACTTTATCGTGGAAATTGCAATTACACGTAGAAAATATTTTCTAGTTTCCCGACGAGTCTTCGAGTCGACGTGTCTCTTTACATTTTTATTCTTCCTTTCTATCTCTGTCTATTATTTCTTTATTTATTTTTCTTTTTTACAACAAAAATTTCCATCCTTCCCAACGAATATTATTAATTGTTTATAAACAATTCTTTGATATATATACATACATACATACATACATATATATATATATATATATATATATATATATATATATATGTATATATAAATATATATTATAGAAGCTTCGAGACATTCGAGAAATATCTTCGAGAAAATATCGAGAGGTAAATCTTATTCATTGTCAAATGTAATTGAATGAGTCGATGAGAAATTGGCGTGAAATTACAATCTGACCTTATCTACTCGTTCGCAGCTTTGAACTTTAAAGGATAACCATGTGCGCGTGTACGTGTGTATGCGCGCGCGCGCGCGTAGGTAAATGTGAGTGCGCGGACGAGAAAGAGAAAGAGAGAGAAAGAAAAACAGAAAGAGAAAGAGAGAGAGAGAGAATTCAATTCAATATAAAATACCGTTTCAATAGACGCGCAGAAAACGAATGCGAGACATTCGTCACGTTCGCAACGATGTTAAAGTTTTTTTTTAAGTATCTCGATGATACCGTCAAAACATTTTATATATTATGTATGTATATATATATATGTATGTATGCATGTATGTATGTATGTATTACAAAAAAATAGATTGTAATTGATGAAAATATATATTTGGTAGTCGTTAATTTATTCGATTGAGAAAAAATTTAATCAAATTAAACGATATTGGGACTTCCTGTTATTTTACTGTGGAATGATTTTTAAATTATATTGCTGATTATCATTGCGAAGGGAACTTGTACGTATAGTGACGATCCTTTATATATATATATATATATATATATATATATATATATATATATATATGATTTATATATAGATGTGTGTGTGTGTGTGTGTGTGCGATAGATGATAGGAGGATTGTACCAGATTGAAAACAGCTGAATGACACATGAAAGACATAGAGAGGGACGTTTCAATTTCGCATTCACTTTGACGACAATTTCATTGAACTAAAACTAGTTTTCTTCCGTTCTCATTGCTATCAAATTCTACGCGTATTTTCTAGACCATTTCAAAATTCATTCACAACAAATCCACATGTGTCCATTTATATACTCAGCGATTCCGCATTTAAATTGATCGATATCTACAATAAGATTGAAATATATATGATATGAACATATTTTTATATCCGGTCTTATATCTGATTGTACGTCGAATATACGTACATACATGCATACATACATACATATATATATATATATATATATATATATATATATATATTTCTCTTTTCCTCGATGAATCAGATTCGATAAAGCCTCCTACGAATGTTAATAATTATATTGACGTTAATAGAAATTTAGGAATGTATTTTTAATTTCATAAATATAATAGAATTGTAATTTATACATATTCATCATCATTTCAAATTATATTTTTTTTTAATTTCGAATCTCTCTCTCTCTCTCTCTCTCTCTCTCTCTCTCTCTCTCTCTCTCTGTCTGTCTGTCTGTCTTTTTTTTATCTCAATGAATCAGACTCGAATATGCATCTTATGAATGTAAATAATTAGGTAAAAAAGATCTGCTTTTTTTATACATATCTTATGCGTTTACAAGATAATAACTATGTGCTTCGTAGCAGGCATCGCGTGACGCGACACGTTTACTTTGTAAACAAGAAAATTATAGTCGACGAGTCTTCCAATCTTTCGGACTTTGCTCGTGGCTTTTCGTACACGTCCAAATTTATCTCGCCAAACCCGAGAATAGTCACTTTTATACCAAACGTCCGTTCGTACGTTGCCAATTATACTTTGGACCAGCCAAAATACGATATATACGTACTTTAGATACCGCATACTCAAACGTTTACAATAATCGCAATAAATAATTTATATTCGTCATTTTTTCGCGAATACGTTTTGGCAAAATACGAATGAACGGCCAATTAAATTCTGATCGATCAAAATTAATTAATACAATTTTAATAGATCGATGAAATAATTGATATACGAAAATAGCTGTTATGAGAAAATTATTTAAAAAATTATTTTTATACGCGTTTCACAGTGGTGCGAATCGAATGAAAATTACGTCAGATCGATGAACAAATAAATGTGATGTTAAACCAATGCCATTTTATTACTGGATAAATACGTACGCTTTTACAGTCTCGTACATATTATTCGTCGAATATCAATTCAAATTATTTGAAGAACTCGATCTCCGTTAGTGGTGATATTCAATCGAGATCACATATTCGCTACGTATTGATTGACTTGGTAAAAAAAAAAAAAAAAAGAAAAAAGAAAGAAAGAGGAAGAAAAAGGAACGGAAAAAAACACAAATAAATAAACGAAACTACAAATGATCAGTTTTAATTCCCTCCTTTGTTTCTTTTTTTTTTTTTTTTTCATCGAGACACGAAAACACCCGGTGTCTAAAGTAACCAGCTCGTTAAGGTCTCTCTTCATTCAAAGAGGTGCTTCAGTGCTTTGAAAGAAAGAAAGACGGAACGACGTATATCTATTCTTTTTTTATCGTAAATATTATATCGACGGGAAACAATAATTGCGGTTCTTACACATCATTTTAAACGATACGTAAAAATTGGTCAATTATTTTTTCGATCGATCTAACGAATAGTACGTTGTTTTTATAATTCGAATCGATCTGATCGAGCGTGTTTAATTTTTAATTTATCGTTCGATCGAAGAATGAATTGGTAGTTTAAAAAAAGAAAAAAACAAAGGAACGAACGAACGAACTAACAAACGAACAAAAAAACGAGAAAAGAAAAGAAGCCTATCAAAACCGATCGCTGGTTTAGAAATCGTTTATCGAATATGCATGCAACGAGGATAATTAATGTGCCAAATGCATTAAATATATCGATTGGAACTTGGCACGAATGGTTGAATTATAAAAGAACATCGATTTTCGTACATACGTCCAAGTTAAATCACAGTCTACGAGAAATCTCGGTTGAAATATTATTATTCGGGGAAAATTCTTTCGTGGAATAATTAACGAAGATATATATATATATATATGTGTGTGTGTGTGTGTGTGTGTGTCTATTTAAATAACGAACGATATCCAATATAGACAGGAAATAATGGAATTCTTGAATGGGACCGATAAAACGAATTTGTCGATGTTAAATAGGGGGAAAAAAAAAAAAAACAAAAAAAAAATATTAGAAAAAAAGAAAACTAAACGATTAACGATTAAAATGTACGAGAATAAACAGGAGCGGACCGACAGATCAATGTTTCCTCGTTCGTGAAACGCCTTTGAATGAAAAACGTGAATTATTCATTATTATTTTTATTACTTTTTTTACGTAATGAAAATACGAAAAAAAAAAAAAAAATGAAAACATGACCGAGACTTTGAGTGTGATAAAAATTTTATTATCTTCTTCTTTTCGCGCAGTTTTCCTTATTTAAAATTCGAGTGAGGTGCATAAAAAAAGAAAAAAAAGAAAAAATAAATAAATAAACAAAAAGAGCTTCCTTCGAAACTTGAACGTTCTAACGTATTTCCATAAATAAAACACACCGAACCGTACGGTGGCTTTCGAAAGGATTTGGATTTTTTTTTTCTTTTTTTTTTTTCGTAAATTTGGCAAGAAGGAAAAAATAAAAAAAAAACAGGATCAACGCTGTAATCTTTAAAAGAGATATATAAAAGCATTTTTAATTTATGCTCGCATTAATGTGCATTAATAAACTTTTATTTTGTCGAAGAAAAATTTTCTCTCGTACTTTCAATATTACTTATTGATGAATAACATCGTTTCCCCGTTTTATACAGGGATTGTGTTCAAAGTTTCTCTTGTGATATTAAAAACTAATTGATATAAAAAAAAAAATCAATTAATAACACTTCTCTCGAAATTATAGACCGACTTAATTTTTTTGTTCGCCTATTTTTCTTCTCTTACATTTCAAATCTTAAAGATATGCAAGACCGACAAACTTTCGACTCGTCCTGTACAATATCACGTTTTATTTGTATTTTTTATTTTATTTTTTCTAATCATTTCAAAATAAATTATATTATCAATCGACAATAATTATTACTTGTGTACATCTCAATATCATCTTAATACCGATGAATACTATCTAACTTCTCCTCCTCTTATGTTGCGTAAGCCGAACCGACCTTGTCGACTTCGCGATGATTTCAAACTTTTATCGCTGGAATCACGAAGAGATCCGAGCGTTTTCGAACGCTCGAACTTGTCGTATAATCGATAAAGCGCAAATTTATCTCTTAAAATATTTAGCAAAATACGAGAGAACGAGAAGTCGGAAGTCGAGTTACTTTCTTTATAGATTACGATTTTCTTTTTATGAAGGACGTCGAAGAGAGTCGCGTCGAATTTCTTTAAAAAAATAATTATCGCCAAATATCTAACAATATTTTGAGAGAAAGAGAGAGAGAGAGAGAGAGAGAGAGATTATTTAAATGAAAATAAAAAAAGAAAAATTATTTATATTATAAAATAATACATCAAAGTATATATATATATATATATATATATATATTAAAAATATTGTTTTGATATTACAAAATATAAATGAATAAACGAAACGAGCTCGTATTAAATCCAAGATAAAAGCTAGTAATAATTTATACGCTCGTCAGAACGAACATAATCGATGATAAAGACATTACAGTTCAGTAAGAGACGTCGTTGAAATAAAATAGATGAGTTCGAAGCGATGAGAGAGAATCTTTATCTGGTTCGTAAACCGGATCGGTAGGTAGACGTTAACAGGTAGAAAATTAGCACAAAAAACGTTATGGCGGGTACGTTGAAATAGTATAGAGGATGAACGCGATAAAAGAACACGTAGAGAACGGTCTTTATGACGATAAATTTCTTATGCTTTTTCCGACGTTTTCTCTTTCCTTTTTCTTTTCTATTTTCTATTCTTCTTCTTCGTTTTTTTTTTTTTTTTTTTTTTAACATCGAAATAAATCGTCCAGAGGTGACTGTTCATCGATGAGAGCTTTTACGAAATGGTAATATCTTTCGCACGACGTGACACGCGCGACGTGCGTGAAATCATGTATACATACATTTCCACGTACACGTGTCCCACGTATGTATGCTTGTATACGTAGAGAACGTATATCGAATAAGAAAACGAAACGAACCGAGAGAATTGAAGTTTATTTTGTTTTCTTTTTTTTTTTTTGTCGTTTCGTTATTTTCTTTTCTTTTTATTCTTCTTCTTCTTCTTCTTCTTCTTTTAACGTTGAGAGAACGATTGAAATTCGAAGGAATATATTCCGAGCAATTAGTTAGGAAAACAAAAGAAATTAAATCCTAGGACGATTTCATTCTCACTTTAATTAAAGCGCAAAGTGGACGTATGTATATATGTATATATATATATATATATATATATATATATATATATATATATATATATGGTTGTATGTATTACGTATATGTACATAGGTAGGTACATCCACTCTAGGAGGGTGACCAGGAATAGCTACGTCCTTTCGCTAGGTCGCTTCATGGTAAAGTAAAGTCACTTGGATTGGAAAGAAACCCTAATCATTTTCGTAAAGATTCATTAAAACGCAGAATGATCGGAAGAATAACCAATTAATTTGTTTTGCTCTAAACAAATAAACATATATATATATATATATGTATGTATGTATGTATGTATGTACATATGTATATCGAAATGTATTTCGAGAAATGGAAGTAATTAATTGTATCAATAAATAGAGATAAAATTGATCGATTATATATTGTAACCGTGTTGATACAATTATTATTACATTAGTCATACTATAAGCATTGACTATATTTGTATCAATACAATTAAAAATTGTACAAATACAATCGATCATATTAACTTTGTTAATACGACAATAAAGATAAAATATACCCCGTATAAGGTGTTTCCTTTTTTTTTATTCATTACATTATACGAACTAGGAGTTAAGTACAATGTTGCAAAATATGACATTTGACATTTTTGGCGTTTATTACCCTTTTTCCTTTTCTTGGTATTTTTTTATTTTCTTATTTTTTTTTTTTTCATTTATCTTCTTTTTTTCCTCGAAAAGAGTAAGGTCGCGAAAGAAAACATCTTACAACTTCGAAGTAACTTTCCATAAAAAAGAGAGAGAAAGAGAAAGAAAGATAGAATAATACGAGTTAAGAAAAAAAAAACAAAAAGAAAGAAAAAAAGGAGAGAACGAAGAAAAGGAAAAAGAGATGAAGTTTTGGCTCATAAGAATATAGGTATACGTGGATCTATAGATAAATAAATATGCAAATGTATTATTAACTGTGATTATCTGAACCTACACACATGCATGCATACATCCACACATACGTAAGTCAAAAACATTGGCGTATATACTTGAGTATTATCAATGTAACGATAAATAATTCGAAGAAATTTTTTTTCTTTTTCCTTTTTTTTTTTTTAATCGAACGAATAAATTACATACGAATACCGAAGTATAAAGGAGATTAGGAGCGTTAGTATCGTGGCAAACGTCCAGAACATAAAGACGCGGGATTATTACGCGCGATCTTTAGCTTCTATATTTTCTATAGAGAGAGAGAGAGAGAGAGTGAGAGAGAGAGAGAGAGAGAGAGAGAGAGACGTCGACGTAATGCCAATGAGAAGGTTAGAAAACATGAGAGGGGGGAGAGGATGGTACTTGTATACAGGGACACTGATTGGTTGACCTTGACCCACTATCATACGAACAGCGATACCATATTCCTGTCCTTAAACCTGAAACCTATTTCAAGGTCTCCTTCTCCTCTCCTCTCTCTCCTCTCTCTCTCTCTCTCTCTCTCTCTCTCTCTTCGTGCATTTCCTTTTCACGATTGAACTCCCTTTCGTCGTATCTTAAAAAACGCGAAACTCCTTATCAGATCAGAAGTACCGATTATATTCTATTCTCTCCTTTTTTGGGCTATTCTCATCTTCTACTTCTTCTTCTTACTTCTTTTTTTTTTTTTCTTTGTTCTTTCGTCGAATTGTCAAAGCAACGCCGAGCCCCTCGATACCCCTCGTACTCAAAACGTACACTTGTTTTTATCATACCGAGTATCGGGGTAACGTTTCAAAAGTTGTCTTTTTTTCGTTTTTTTTTTTAATTTTTTTTTTTTTTATTTTTATTTTTATTTTTACCTTTATCCCCTTCAATCTGAACGAAATTAAATATCATTTCATCGACGAATATGTATCGTACAAGTATTCTCGATCATATATACATACATACACATATATATATGTATATATAAAATGCGATCTTCGATGACATAATCGAATACTTCAACGTTACGTAATATTGAGAATATGGTGAATTTGCAAACTAATTTTTTTTTTTTTTTAATTCATCTGAATTATCTTTTCTTTTTCATTTCCTTTTTCTTCTTTCCCTCTTTCTCTCTCTCTCTCTCTCTCTCTCTTTTTTTTTCGTTCTTGTTATTCGTTCATTATCTAAATTTATAATCTTTTATATACGCAGCTATATAGTCAACCTAAGCGTTTATCAGACTATCGACGAAATAAAATGTTGATCGGGCGATAAACGCGGCAAGGTCGAAGGTGAAACAGGATGTCTGAACGACGTGCATTAACCAACAACGACGATTCTTCTTCATGCGTTTGTGTTCGGTTAGTCGGTCGGTTAGTTGGTCGGTCGGGCTTTGCGTAAACGGTAAAATGTTTACACGACAAATAGATTTCTCTTTGGTAAGTACGTACGGCGTAGGTAACGTTTCGCAGCTTTATTTTTAAAGCCACAATATTCACGATGGAGATTCGCGTTTGCTCTTTGAGAGAATACACAATCGATCGAGATATTGAATTCCAATAAAAAAAATTGCGAGATAGAAAAAAAAAGCACGCGCGCAGAAAAAATAAAAGAGAGAAGGGGGAGGGGGAAAATAAAGAAATAAAAACCGTAATAAAAAAAAAAAAAAAAAAAAAAATAGAAAAAAAAATATAAAGAGGAATAAAAAAAAACAAGTTATGGACATTTAAATGAAATTGCTCGATGAGTCACGAAGTGTCTTTTATGATCATTAACGAAAATGGGTCGAGGCTTTTCATCATTCGAGTCAGTCGAATGTCAAGATCATTAAATATTAAAGTCCTGAGTAGCCAGTCACGTAATCACGAATTTCTCTCTCTCTCTCTCTCTCTCTCTCTCTCTCTCTCCTGTTATTCGATATAATCGCGAAAATATCGATATTAACTATTCCGAAACGTCACGTAAGTGGCAAGAAACAGTTATTTATAATTACCAATCAAGTTGAAAGGAAAGATATTTGAGATCAATTAAATGATTAACGATCGTAATGATGTTCGAGTGTATTTTTGTCATCGTCACAACTCTTTTTTTTTTGTAGTTTCTTCTTTTTATTTTTTTTTTTTTTTTAACAAGAACGACGATGCTTTTAAGATATTCATTCGAATAAAGTAAATGTTCCAAATCGATTGACGATATTAATAATATTAATAATAATAATAATAATAATAATAATAATAATAATAATAATAATAATAATAATAATAATAATAATAATAATAATAATGAAATATGAAAAAGTAAAATTTTTGTAGTCGAAATCATTGTAATTAATTTTCCTTCGTATATTTCCTTTCATTTTTGTTTCAACCGTATTACAAATGACGATGTATTCGATACCAATCTTAGAATTCATACGAACAAGATCTAAGCACGAGTCATTATAAAATATTGTTCCTTTAGATGAAAAATAAGAAACATGACCACGAACTTCAGTGAAATACGATATCGGTCATATCGTGTGTGTGTGTGTGTGTGTGTGTGTGTGTGTGTGTGTGTGTGTGTTGTGTGTGTGTTGTGTGTGTGTGTGTGTCATTTCTCACACGACGAGAACACCATAATGAAAACTAGAATCATATGTCGTCGTTCATCTTCCTTTAGTGCTTATCGGAATGAATATGGCAAAGGAAAAAGACCAAAAAATGAAAAAAAACCACAAAAACACAAAAACAAAAACCAAAACTAAATCCAACGAATACGAAGAGCCGTAAAAATGACAAATCGATTTCGCGGTTCATTGATTCTTGCCTCGAGGCGAATATCTTCCGAATGAGAAGTAATATTTTAAAAAGAGGATAGGTCAGTGACAAAGATTTTATGAATTAAAGGATACCGACGTATCTTTCGGAATGAAATTTTTGGTGATTACGTTGAGCCACGATAAATAATAATGCTTCATATTTTTTGTCATTTTTTTATTTTTTTTTATTTTTTTTTTTTTTTAATTTTTTCCTCGAGTCGATTTTATTGATAACACTTACAGGTTGTATGATGTACTCGTTAAAGTTTTACCCACGAACAATGAAAAGAAACGTTAGGCGATACGAAGAAGCGCGAAGATAAACGAGTTTACAGCGTGATAAGAATTCTTTCTTTTTTTTTTTCCCCTTTTTATAACCTTCCTCCGATGCAGAATTTGTTATTACTGAAATTTAATTAATTCATTTTATTTTGTTATTATTAGGTATTATTAAATTTATTTAATTAATTATCTTTGAATACACGCACGCACACACACACACACACACACACACACACACACACACACACATACGTACATAGAGAGAGAGAAAGAGAGAGAGAGAGAGAAACAGATAACGTAGTATTCATGATGTTTTTCATAAAAGACAAAACATTGTTCAAAACGTAACGTGAAGAACAAAAAATGAAATCCAA
>OU426993.1:20352217-20354717 GCA_911387935.1 Dolichovespula saxonica | reverse complement strand
GTGTTAGATTTTTCTAAAGTAAATTCGATGATTTAACATTTTCACACCTTTTCGAATCGTCGATTTTTCGATAGAGAGCCGATAACTTTTTTTCTCTCTCTTTTTTTCTTTTCTTTTTTTTTTATACGATCGATTTAATACCTCTCGCTTGCTCGCGTAGATTTATTTTATTTGTTCTCTTTTTTTCTCTCTCTCTCTTTCTCTCTTCCTTTTTTTTTTTGTTTCCCCCTTTTTTCTCCCTTCATACCATTCATTTCCTTTTCTGACATTTTATTTCTCTCGCATTACGTACGTACATGTGCTCTTTAGAACACGTGTTTTTTCATACTCTTGCGTAATATTATACAATAACATATAGCTTATTATATAGCGTGTATAATTCTTTTTGTTTCATTTTTTGTTTTTATTTTTTTTCTTTTTTTTTTTTCAAGCACGTCATATCCGTCGATGATATTATTGATCCCTGTCTAAAAGGAAGAAGAAAGAAGCGACAAAAATTTATTTCTTATTTTAGGACGAAGACGAATGGAAAGAATTCGAGGTGGAAGAGAAGAAAGATCTGAGAGGTTTGAAAATAGGAAACCTCTCAGTAAAAGAAACCATTGACGTGGAGTCCGACGATGAACGAGGAACGGGCGACAATAGTTCCGACGGGGAAATTGGCGAAGGAACGTCCAAAATTGGACCATGGAAGAAACCAGAAGCGCCACAACAGGCAGAGGCCATAGAAGAGGTAACAACAGTGGCGTCTGCGCCACCGGCGACCCAGACAACATCGACGTATAGCTACGTACCGCCCCATTTGAGAAATCCTGTAGCAATGTCCGCTCCAAGACCACGAGCTAAAAACATAGCGCCTGACATTCACAGCGAAGAATATTTCCCTACGTTGAGCTCCAAGCCACAGAGCAATGAATCAGCCGGTCCATGGGGTCGACGGTAAGGATACGCATCTATTTGCACCTTCTTTTTTTTTTTTTTTTTCTTTTTCTTTGCGACAAGAGTCAATTATTTCAAAAAATCTTACCCCGCGTCGACGTTCGATAAAAGATTCCAGCGGGATACTTTCACCGTCGCGTTTCGTACGCCAGAATATATAAAAAGAATATATAAAAGAAAAAGAAAGAAAAGAACTATAGCTCGTGTATTTTATTGCACCGCATATGCGTCCTTTCATAGGCCTTGCTTATAGAATATAAATAAACGATGATTCCCGTGAGAAAACCTTAATCTTACGGATCAAGGTCTCCGGGTGATAATATATTTAAGAAAATAATTCTCAGCGAATGGTAATGTCCCCTAACCTTGAAAGTTCAACAACTTTGACAGGGGGGGAGGGAGAGGAAAGAATCAATTTAACTTAATGAGCTATAATTTTTAATACGCGTAACTTATCCCAACTGTATCGAGCAACGAATAATCTAATAATGTGATGCGTTATAACTATATAGGAAACGAGAAGAGGGTACGTTCGAGGAGGTACGTAACCGCGGTGGCAGCAGATCTTACAGTATCCAGGAGTCGCAGGCACAAACACCTAAACTCTCCCTTGGGAACAAGTATGGTGCTCTGTCGCAAGATCAAAGCTGAAAGGACTCCTTGCGATTAGATCAGACAACGGACACGCATTGTTATATCATCGCCTCCTTTCCATTACGTGGCCCAGCTAAGCCGCAAAACATTTCATAGGATATAGAAATATTATGTGTACCATAAGCATGCATATATATATACATATATGTATATGTATGATATATGTATATATAAATATGTACGCGCATAATGTACACCGTTGTACATCATGTCCCGTGTTTTGAAAAGCCCAGGGCAAAATTCTGATTCGACTGATAAACAGGATTCCATCGTGCTTGTGTAACAGGAGCAACTTAGGTCCTTCTAAAGCATCGAACGACATTCTTACAATGAAATCGTATTTTACAAGTGAAAACTTATTTTCATACTGTGTGCTCAAATGTTAGCCTCGATTTTATATTTAATTTTATAAACTTGTAAGATTGTACTGCGTCAAGAGGTATGATCGTGTCAAGATAGGAAAGAAATATATAGTGCGGCGCTCAGATTCTCTCAGAGAAACTTTCTGTGAATATATATTAAATGTGGGAAATACTCTTATTAGTTCATAACTGTGTGATCTATTTGTTTCTATGTCAATTTTTCTCTTTTTTTTTCTTTTTTTTTTTTTGTATTTTTTCCTGTTTTTGGTTTTTTTTTATTTATTTACTTTTTTTTTTTTTTTTTTTTTTTTTTTTTTTTTTTTTTTTTTTTTTTTTTTTTTTTTTTTTTACTTCACTTCACATGGTGCTAGTTTTATTTAGAAAGAAATACAACACACCGTTATAAAATAATAGATGTTTTCTCTCTCTCTTTTTTTTTTTATTTTTTTTTGCTTCTTTTTTCTTGTTTTTTTTTTTTTTTTCTTCTTTTTTTTTATATATTACGCGTCTATGTGTTGTTATTCGTTGCGTAAACGCGCGCAAAT
>OU426993.1:20337217-20347217 GCA_911387935.1 Dolichovespula saxonica | reverse complement strand
GCGCGAAGAGCCAATTCGGAATTTTATTTCGACACGAAAGATGTCAATGAACGATGGCGCACTACGGCATTGTAGGCCGCGTGAGTCCAGTGCTTCCTAGTATCCTGTATTATACGATAGATGTCGCTGCTGTCGAAAGATTTGTTATATATAACGCACAACACTGTGTCACAGTCACGCAAACTTCGCATTTATATATACATATGCACACACACATATATATATATATATTTTTTTTTCGTTCGAATATGTAATCACATTTGCGTTATCATTTATCAAATTATCGTTAAATTACATTCGATGCCATGCGAAGAAGAATTTTACACTTTATTTATTTATTTATTTTTGTAAATCTTTCTTGTACTTGTCGCGATGAAAAAAGAAAAAAAAAAAAAACGAAACAAGGGGAAAAAAAAAAGTAAGAATTCGTCGGAAGATAAGAAAGATGAATGAAGAAAATTATACTCGTTTGGGAAGTTAGAATCGATCATCGTGGCAAATACGAAGAGGAATTTTACATTTTAATTATTTACTTAATTTTTCTAAATATATTCTATACTTGTCGCGATGAAAAAAAAAAAAAAAGGAAAAAAAAAAGGAACAAGACTAAACGAAACGAGGGAAAGAAAAGGAATAATAATTCGTCGGGAGATAAGTAAGAAGATGAATGAAGAAAATTACCTCGTTTAGTAAGTTCGAATCGATCATCGTGTTGTAAGTATATATCGAATAGAGTTCCAATATAAAGATGTTCGTTAATATGGCGGTAGATGCAACGTGAAAGATCATAGCTCTCTGAAGGCGTTTTATAATAGATATCAAACGATGATAAAGGTGTACGAGTACGTTAGGTGGGGCGCGATAAAGAAACCAACGCGTTTTAAGCGAAAACTCGTCTGTCTGTATACATGTAAGAGAATAATAATTGTCGGTCAGCGACTCGTGAGTAGTCAACAGTTCTAAGTTCGTCCGATAAGAATCTTCCGAGCAAGTTGCACTCGAATCACGCCACTTTGCATTTCCCGCCAATCGTATTTCGAATTCGAAAGAAATTTTACATCTTTTTTTTTTCAAAGTAGCTAAACCGTTCCTCTTTCTCTAAATTTGTTTGCTCACGCTTCGTCCGCGTGTCTAATGCGTGTTTGTTTGCGTGCGTGCGTGCGTGCGTGTGTTTTTTTTACGTTGTTCTTTTCTTTCTCTTTATCTTTTATTTTTTTTTTTTTTTCACTTTTTTTTCTCTTTTTTTCCTCGAGTTTCACGTCGTCATCTATCGTATAAAAAAGATTTATCTCTCTCTCTCTTTCTCTCTCTCTCTCTCTCTCTCTCTCTCTCTCTCTCTCTCTCTCTTGTTTACTTCTACTTTTCCGTTATCTAATTTTCTATTCTTTTTGTTTTTTTTTTTTTTTGGTTCTCTTCACTTCGAAAGTTATCTCCCGTACGAAAAAAAAAAAAAAAAATCGATCATTTTCTTCGTGGCTCGTCGTTTATCGATACAATTTAATCTTCTAGATCCTCCGATCGGTACAAATATTCGCCGGCTTGTCTGCACCGCAAGATCTCTTCGAGTTCCATTAAATCTTTCTCATCGTCCTGGTTAAAATCATTTCCCTGAAATTATGGGAGAAAGTTCCGCGATAATCTTATTAGGTGGTAAATCGATTATGAAAGACGATTACCTCTATTCTTACGTAAAGCAGGCCTTTGCTCGTATCACTCAGCATCATGTAAGTCTGATAACGCAAGCAGGCTAACAACTGTTTCACAATTACACCAGACAAATGATTAACTGCAATGTAATAATATATATATATATATATATATTTTTTTTATCTTCTATTTCTTCCTAAATTAATCGTATCAATTTTAATAATAATATGACAATACGTACAACTTATATTTAAATGTTTTAATACAAAATTTCCACTTGTTCTTATGACTCCTCCCGTAGCTGTACTCTCTTTGCCAAATGGATGATCAATTTCTATGGGTGAATTATTCATCGGCGTCTTTAAAAAAAAAAAAAAGAAAAATAGAACAATTTTATTGGAATCATTTTTTTTTAAATTTATTTATTTATTTATTTATTTATTTTTTTTTTTTTAAAGCGAAACTCACCGGAAATCGAGTTGTATTTTTAGAATTTTCCTGCACCGTTGTCTTCGAAGAACTATTCGAAAGTGAGACTATCGCGAGATCATTCATTTGTTTATTTATTTATGTATATATATATATTAGAAGATTCAGTTATGAAAATGTCAATGTATTCGTATAATTCGTACGTTTTTTGGATTTGTTCGATTTTTTCAAAACCTTGCTGTTCTTTCTCGTCTGCGAAATATCCAAGTTCGGCGAATCCTCGATTATTTTCGATAATTCCTTCTCGTTCCTTCGATTTGGATCGATCGAATTTTTTTCTCGCGATATCAGTGCGTCGAATCTACGTCTACGAAGATCCACGATCTCGTCGTGCGTTAATTTTGATCTGTTTCGTGATAAAAAAAAAAAAAAAAAAAAAAAAAAAAAGAAAAACAAAAAGAGTCAAGAGAAATTCTCGAATAAGCATTCGTTAAATTCTAGCGATCGCTCTTACGAACTAACATATTAAGTTCTTGGATAATCAAACTAGCACCGTTATCGCATATCCTGTTTCCTGTTAATATCAGACTTTGAACAGAACTGCAATTGGAATTAAGAAATTGTTATTCGATTTGTCAAACTCATTCGTGCTTTGATTTCGGATTTTCGGATATAGGAATAAAATTTCACGTACCGATTCGTCCGTAACATCCGTCCGATTTCTGTTGCTCCTAAATCACCGATACGATTATTGGCCAAATTGAGGGCTAATAATTTTGGTTCGTTAGGTGGATCAGCGTATTGCAATTCGTCCGCTATCTTTTTAACTCCCTCGTCCGTTATCTTGCAGAATTGCAATGATAGGTATGACAAGCTAAAAAAAAAAAAAATATCAAAAAAGTACAAGCTTTACTTCAATCGAGTAATATTTTTAAATATGAGATGTCAGTACGACATTTGGATTTTCACCTACTTCCCAACGGATTTACATAACAAGTGATAATTCTCTTGTACGTTTGGATTTCCATCTAAATTCAAATCTCTCAAGCAATTGAAATCCATAAGCATGCAATATATTTGCATAACGCCGTATGCATTTATCCGACAATTTGGCAATCTATCGAATTTCAAATTAATTATCTTATTTCGATAATCGGTATTAGTATGAGATTTTACGATCGATCATGCTCACCTTAATACAGTCAGTGTACGATAATTTTTTAATGTCAAATAGAGAGCATCCAAAATAGAAATAGAAACTTCCTGTCGTATAGCAACGAGAAATTATTAAATAGATCAAAAAATCTTATTCTCTCGTAATACATATCGTTATTACTTATCTTTGCATTCCAATTTCTGCAAGGTTTCCAATAATTTTGGATTTTCGTAAGTTAAATAAAAAATAGGGTCAGCCTCGTTGTTCCCCGTTCTTAAAATAGAAAAGAAGTATATCGTTATATTTAGATATCGATGTACGGTGAAATATTACAGGTAAGGTTCGTGCGAAAATAATGAAGCTACGCTAATATTTGTTTAGGATCCGTTATCGAAATGATTCCTTCCAGCTGAGGAAATTGTTGCGTCAGTTTCGAATAGTCCGTCGTACCATTTCTTATCTAAAAATAATTTCTCCATGCGTTCCTTCCCTCTTATTTAATTTCATTCAATTATATTTTCTTATCCCTTCCTCGTTTATTATTAACCTACCACAAACTTAGGCGAACGCTCGATCTCGTATTCTTTCCAATGTAATAAAAATTCCGTTAAGAAATTCTCTTGCGACGTTCTTGTCGTTTCGTCTACGAGAGAAAAGAAAAGAAAAGAAAAGAAAAGAAAAGAAAAGAGAAATTAAATAAAGGACAAATATAATCGGATCGATCGAAGCGAATTTATTTTACGATCATATTATATCACGAAAACTCATTTATGACATACTGTTCAGCGACATGGATTTTTCCTTCATCGACGAGCTGTACCTAATTCTTCTTTCAACCATATTTTACCACTGTTACAATTGATTGATATTATAAGATCAATGTTACGTACGTACGTACGTACGTAAATGAATAGAAATATTTATGTTAAATCTTAACGATGTCTATTCGATTAACGAACAACTTCACGTTATAGTCTTAACGAAGATATAAAAACACATCGACGAGTCGATACTATACTTATATATGCTAGAACGGTTAATTTACGACGGCATACCTTTTGACGTTCGTTTTGGGATTTTTTTTTTTCTTTTTTTTTTTTTTTTTCATAGAAGTAATAAATTCGTAGGGAAGGTTGGCGCCTAGTCAGCCAGCCTTTATGGCGAGAACGACGTAATTCGACGCCTAGGAAAACGTAGGGATAAGGGACAACCCCATGAAGTGTATACAAGGAGAAGTTATATATAACGGAGGAAAGTATCGAACGATTTTAATACACCCTACGATATTCTTCTCTCTCCTCATCCTTTTGTTCGAAATTTTGCTCCCCCTTTTATTTCGTGAATACCACTCGATGCTACGACGAGTTACCGACATTTATGGGATTAAAGTTCGTAATTACGGTATTCTGAAACATCAAAAGAGATGATTACCACAAGGGGCTTCTCGATGGCCTAAAGGGGCGCCGTTTATGATGGCTCCACCGCACGATACCATCAAATATACTAGCGGCATCGAAATTTTCTAATTTTATCTTTTTATATGTTAGGTGTATAAATATATATATATACATATTATTTTATTATTATTATTTTATTATTATTATTACTTTTCCGTGAACAATCGAGACCACCTTTGTTCTATGAATTAGATCATCGATCTGTTTATTAATTCTTATCGCAAATCATAGAGTGATAGATTCGTCTTTATATAAAAATTTCAACATCCATTGTACCTCGATCTCGCTTATATCACTTCGATTTAGTATTATTCAGTTATCTCAGATTCGATCTTCGTCTAACATTATATTATTTTATTCATATCCATCATATATATAAATATACATATTACTTTATTATTATTATCTATTTATTTCTTTTCCGTGAACAATCGAGACCAACTTTGTTCTATGAATTAGATCATCGATCTGTTTATTAATTCTTATCGCAAATCACAGAGTGATAGATTCGTCTTTACATAAAAATTTGAACATCCATTGTACCTCGATCTCGTTTATATCACTTCAATTTAGTATTATTCAGTTATCTTAGATTCGATCTTCGTCTTACATTATATTACTTTATATATATCCACCATATATATATATATATATATATATATATATATATATATATATATATATATCAATTTTGAAAAAGATTAAACCTCGCATGTGCGTTGCGTGTTAAACGAAAAAGAAAAGAAAAAAAAAGAAAGAAACAAGAAAAAAATTATATTCATCTATAAAGACTGCCCCACCTTGTTATATTCAAAAAAAAAAAAAAAAGGAATTTGACCTAAGAACGATCGAGTTTTTTTTCCTTTTTCTTTTAGGAAAAAACGAAACGAAAAAAAAAAAAATAAGAAAAAAATGACTTGACGGCCGAGAACAGGCTGTCGCTCGGCGGTAGCCCTTATGCCGAGCTTCATGCTCGTCGAGTTTGCGCTACATTGTAACGGCGCTCTTCGAGGCCACGCTACTCTTCAGTATAGCTCAGCGCTCGGACCGTGTCGCTTCGTGACGCCGGTATCCACGCTCCTGTGGATCCTTCTGATCTGACAGAAGATCTCTCTCTCTCTCTCTCTCTCTCTCTCTCTCTCTCTCTCTCTATCTCTATCTTTCTCTCTCTCTTCCTCGGTTTTCAGTCGCTAAGTAAAATCGTGCCGGTGAAAGATAAAGTTTCTTCCTCATCTTCTTCTTCTTCTTCATATTCTTCCGTTTGGATTATCAAGAGATCTTAAACAGTGGGAAAATTCGTAAAAGGTGAGCTCTCTCTAACAACAATGTAATCGATTTAATGCGTTTCCTAACTATTCGATATTTAGTTTATTTTTTTTTTTTTTTTTTTGAAATCGTCGACATTAAAATCCAACGACAGGTATGTCTTTCAATAACGACGAGTTTTGCGAAGTAAGCGAGGAAGAAAAGGAAAGAGAAAGAAAAATAAAGAGATGGAAGATGACATCGGGTCGACAGTTTAGGTAATTTCTAAGTTATCGAACGAACTTCGTCGTTTTTTTTCTTCTTCTATAAATTTCATCCTTGACGATCCCCCCCCCCCGCCCACCCACCTCCCCAATAAAAGACGATTTGAACATTTAATTTCGTTGATTCGTTGATCGTCGGTCTGCTTTTTTTTTCTTATTTTTTGTTTTTGTTTCACTCTCGAAACCAATGACAATCATTCAAATTTTATTACGTGATCCATCGATCTCGAAAGTTACGATCACGTGGTATATAGGATTTTGCATTTCTTGTTTGTTTTTCTTTGTCTTTTCTATTTCTCTCTTCCCTTCACCTCCATGAGAACAGCAACGTCTATCAATTTTATGGATTTATGAGTGTTTACATCGTACCGTCAGGCAGCATCGTAATACCGGGTCAGCTCTATGAATTATGCATCTCGTCGAACGGTTTAGGGTTTCGTCCCTTTCTCAGACGTTTTTTCTTTCTTTTTCTTTTCTTTTTTTTTTTTTCTTTCTTTTTTCGAAAGATGACTCGCACTTTGACCGACCCCTACTCGTCGGGACGTAACTCTCGTTAATATTCATTTTCGTTCCCAGCCATTACGATAAAAATGGTTCGAATTTTAAAGTGAAACTAATTAATTAACGCGCAACGTTATTTTAATATTATTATATCGAACGATTCAATATTGATCATTTTGCCAATGTATTTTTAACTTAATAATCTACTTTTTTTTCTTTTTTCTTTTTTCTTTTTTGTAGAATCAGGAATCCACTCGATATTCGTTAATTCGTTCGTTCGTTCGTTTAATTCGCGATATCGTTAGGCAAAATTCGAGAACGACTTCTTCCGTTTGTCATTTAATTATTATTGTCTCATCAGTGAAATCAGATATGCATAGTTCGAGTCTGATTAACGTTGAGTCAAATTAATTTCGAATGACGCGCGTGGAAATCTTTTATATCTGGCCGAATAAATTTGACGGATAATATTTCTTTCTTTCGTAGAAATATTTCGATTCGGACGACCCTTCGCAACGTCGTCATTCTTCTCTCTCTCTCTCTCTCTCTCTTTCTCTCTTATGATTCAAGCCGAAACTCGAATGGAATTTCCTACGAATTCCTTTCACCGTTGAATTTAATAGACTCCAACTCTTTCTTTGTGCTTCGCGGTTGATCGTAAAGCTTCAAAATTTGCTTCGTGTATATATATATATATATATATATATATATATATATATATATATATATATATATATATATTTTAAGCCATTAAGAAAAGATTACCTGTAACATCGAAAGTATTTGTTATCGTAACGAAAGAATCGAAATGCCTTTATGAATGGAGAGATAAGAAAGATAAGAAGAGAGAAACATTTTTAATGGATACGTTTTCGTTCCCCTACAAACGCACGATTTTTTTTCTTCGTTTTTTTCTTTTTTTCTTTTTTTTTTTTTTTTTTTTCTAACAGTTCACAACCGATCGGTAACGATCGTGATTTCGTAATACGCACGTAAGTGTCGACGTTAAGCGGTTGAACCGTTCGAAATTAGAAAATCTTTTTCGATGTTTTTGAAGAAGGGGCCATTGTAGACGACGAAATTTGCGTTCGGCAAATCGACGGTACGCGTTATCGCGACGAAAGATCGAAACGGGTTTGTTCGTGAGGAAGGGAAGGGATAATAAGGATAAGGGATAAATATATAAAATTGAGGGCGATACGTTTCGCTCCCTCTTCCCTCCCCTTGCTCCCCTGGCCCCCCCACTCAACCGAACCGATTTACTTCCGATCGTTTAAGAATCGTGATTTCAGCTTCCCACGCGAACGTACGTAGTCTCGATTACAGGGTCCTCATAGTTGTGTGCATATCTCGTAGTACGTACACGTACAACACAACAAAAACACAACGACAACAACAACGAGCACGTATCTTTACGTATGTCGGTAAGGAACTACCTTATTGGGCGAGTTTAATGGCTAGACACGTAGCATGCACGGGGGGCATACTTTATGCTTTCCCATATTTGCCGATCGATTCGAGTCTCGGGTCGTCCAAAACGATACCACCACCATCGAACACACGTACGTACGTACGTATGAATACGAGTACGATCGCCATTCGGAAAGGATTTTAGTGGATTGATCGATTATTTGAAAGATTTTTTTTTTTTATTATATATATATATATATATATATATATATATCTAATATATAAAAAATATATATATAATATAAAAAAATGTATATATATATATTTATAAAAAAAATATATATATAATATAAAAATATATATATATTTTTTTTATATATTATATAAATATATAAAAAAATAAATATATATAATATATATATATATATCTAAATATTATATATATATAATATCTATATAATATTATTATATAATATATTTAATATTAATCTATATAATATTATAAAAAATAATATATAAAAAAATATATATATTTTTATATTATATATATATATATTATATATTATATATTATATATTATATATTATATATATATATCTTTTCGATATGGTTTTCTTTCTTTTTCTTTCTTTCTATATTTTCTCTATTCTTCTTCCTTTTTTGTATTTCTTTTGTTTTCTTTCCTTTTGGTTTATTACGAATATGAAAGATGGACGATAGAGTTGTCATGGATGATGGATCCAAGCGTTAGACTACAAAAGTCGGCAAATCGATACATTTACGAATTATTTTGCGATTTCGTTGATCGATCGTACCCATTTATGCATTTCGATGGATAAACGAAATTCCTTGGGGGGTGGTAGGGAGGGAGGGTGGGTTGGTGGAAGGGGTGGGGGAGGGGTGGCAGGGCGAAGTACGATCGTGCCGTGCCGTGCCGTGCCGTGCCGTGACGCGCCGCGTACGAATGTGGTAGAAACGCGTACAAAGGGATAAATCGTTATAAAAAAGCGTCCCCACGAAGATCAAATCGTACTTCCAGATGCGAGTTTAGTTTCGACTTGCCAGCCGACTACATTACGAGCGTGCCGGGCTTGTAAATTCGCCTCTTCCTTTCGTTTGTTTTTCTTTTCTTTCCCGTTTTTGTTTCTTTTCTTTCATTTTTTTTTCCTTGAGAAAAAGAGAGAGCGAGAGAGAGAGAGAGAGAGAGAGAGAGAGAGAGAGTGATGTGAGGGAGGAAGGGTGGGGAGGGTGCAGCCTCTTTCTGTTTTTTTTCTTTTCTTTTTTTTTTTTTCTTTCTCTGTACCCACGGAAGGAATGCGGGCGACTCGTGTCCGAAGAACGGACTCGTCGAACAAAAGGTAGACTCCGGGCTTCTTTCTCTCTTTTTTTACTTTTTTTCTCTTTCTTCTCTTTCCTTTTTTTTTTTTTTTTTTTTTTTTCACGGACCACCACCCTCGCCTTTCGGTTTTTATACGCGGTTAATGTTATCGAAATTCGACGACAACGATCGTAACGTGCATTAAAGTTGCATAATTGTATCGCGTATTCGGTCATGCGAGAGAGAGAGAGAGAGAGAGAGAGAGAGAGAAGGAGCTGTATTATCCCGTCGTTATAAGCAAATTATGCGCAAATGTAAAGTAAATTTTGGGAAGAAAATTTAGTGGTAGATATTACGTCATGGATAGGCATATGTATGTATGTATATATACGTATATATAACTCGTAGAACATATATCATTCAGTACTTATCAGATCTTCTCATTTCTAAGAGAAATTCTTTTTATTTTGTTTTTTTTTTTTATCTCGGATCGTAAACTTCGTAACCGTACGAGTTACACAAACGAACTGTGACGTTCGTTGTGTTCCCCCGT
>OU426993.1:20322217-20334717 GCA_911387935.1 Dolichovespula saxonica | reverse complement strand
CACAGAGTTATGGTATATGTAAATGTTGACGAAATAATAATTACGAAAGAAATGGAATCTTGTATTTGAATTATTTACGAGGGGTTTAAGGAAAAAAAGAAAAAAAAAGAGAAAAGGAAAAAAAAAAGAGAAAAGTACGAAGTCGAAGCCGGAATAAAGATATCCTTTAGAAAATTTCGTGATAGAGCATGAACTATCGATATATTCGATCATAGTTATCGTTCGCTTAAACGTCGGATTGCTAAGGCACGTTCGTTCGTCGGCCAATTTACGTTTATGACGCATTGAAATCATAGAAACGCCATGAGTCCTCGTGTCTAGGCGTCAATGACCAGAGGAGTAGAAGAAGAAGAAGAAGAAGAAGAAGAAGAAGAAGAAGCATCATCGATGACTCGTCGAAGGACGTTTTCACGATCTACTTATATTCCTTTCGACTTTGGTGACTCTAATAACATTTACGTTTTTTCAACAAAACGTCGACGTCGATATAACGATTGTAATGATTTATTGCAAGCTAGTAAAGATGAAAAAAAAAAAAAGGTAAAGAAAGAGAAAGAGAAGGAGAAGTAGCAGAAGGAGAAAGAAAAAGAAAATAGAATAATCGGACTTAGGAGGAAATGAAATAATTCTAATAATATCTTATGTTAGACGTTAAGAGGGCTATAAAGGACAAGGACAAGGTAGATCGTATAAGAACGGACATACTGATTAGCGATTTAATATGAATAATAGATGTGAAATAAAGGAAGGAGCGAAAGGAGAGATAACGATAGTAAGAAAGAAAGAAAGACAGAGAGACAGACAGAGAAAGAGAGAGAGAAAGAGAGAGAGAGAGAGAGAGAGAGAGAGAGAGAGAGATGCGCGTGCGTGCGTGGCAAATGGCTTTGCATATACGGTGCACGTGCGCGCTCATCCATACAATCTCATTTATGCGCGCGCACACACGCGCGCAAGCCTCTCGACTAATTTATATTTATGATGTATCGAGGCTCGATGACACAGCGACTGGCTATGCCGGTCGGTCTCCTCGAAGCTAGCAGAGGAGTTGGATGAAAGAAGAAGAAGAAGAAGAAGAAGAAGAAGAAGAAGAAGATGAAGATGAAGAAGAAGAGGAATAAGACGATGAAGAATAAGAAGGATAAGAAGAAGAAGAAGAAGAAAAAGAAGAGAAGCGAGAACGATAGGAGAGAAAGAGAGATAGATATATAGATATATAGATAGATAGATAGAGAGAGAGAGAGAGAGAGAGAGGGGAGGGAAGAAAAAGAGAAAGAGAGAGATGGAGAATGAAAGGGAGAGACGAGACACCCACGGAATGTAAAATCGTCCCGTTCCTTGCGAACCTTTGTGGGTTACTACATCACTTCCGTTCGAACCGATTGCGAAACGTCGTTTATTCGTTTAGAAATCTATCTATCTTCCACTCTGTCCGTTTTCTCCTCTCTGTCTTTTTGTCCTTGTCTATGTATTTTTGTCCTTCTCTCTCTCTCTTTGTCGGTGCGATAAAGAGTCAGATGATGTCGAGCTTCGTTGATTAGTTCTTGGTAAACGACGCGTCCAGCAAATTTAACGACCGCAGTTGCGGAAACGCGCTTTTTCTCGTACGTTCACTCATTCCCATACTCCTCAATGCGAATATGTTCACCCGTTGCTATAATCATCGTTTTCACAAACTCTCTATCTCTCTCTATATACCTAGCTATCTATTTCTATTCCTTATTTCTCTATCTTTCTCTCTTTTCGTTCATCATGATTTCTTCCACGCTTCATCTTCTTCCTCCTACTCTTCTTCTTCTTCTTCTTCTTCTTCATCTTTAATAATGTAAAATCAAGAAAACCGGGCCAACTACTAGTCTCCGGTACGAGTCGACCCAGAAACCGTCTTGGTCTGACATAAATCGAGCATAAAAGATCGAGTAAGGATCGTAGATGAATCCGCGAGAGAGTTAGAAATAGATAAAAGGAGAAACAAAATGAGAGAGAGAGAGAGAGAGAGAGAGAGATAGAGATAGAGAGAGAGAGTCATCATTGAGCAGGGAGACCGTGTGTGGCGTTTTAAATCGATCATCGATTATCTTAATTGCCGACTCTTCGATGCAGAGAAATCACCGTTAGCCTTTAGGTCGTCGTATTCGTCGTTGTCGTCGATCCTTAATTATATCGAACTTGGTTAGAGTAAGACAACGCACGTTACCCCACTGACATACGTCGGAGCAATGTTTTATCAAGAGCAACGCATGAGTTTCTCGATACAAATGACATTCAACTTTAGCCGGATAATATGTCGATTCCCTTACTCGCGCTTTGTCTCCTTCCCTTATCTTCTTCTTCCTCTTCCAATTCTTTTCTTTCCCTTTCTCTTCTCTTCTTTTTCAATTCATTTCATCCCGTTCGACGTACTTTTAGAACTATTTCCATTGTAAATAATTAGTGGCGTATTAGTAGGAAGGTTAGTACGAGAGGAAAAAACTGTAAGAAATAAACAAGAAAGGAAGGAAAATAAATACGTGAAAAAGAGTAGGTGAGAGAAACGATTAGATGCGTACGAGGAAGGTTAGTACGAGAGAAAAAAATCCGAAGGAAACGAACAAAAAGGGAAGAAAATAAATGCAAGAAATAAAGAAGGAGGGGTGGGAGGGAGACAAAAAAAAAAGAAAAGAAAAGAAAAGAAAAGAAAAACGATAAAATTGTTTATTTCGTCGTACGACATACGCGCACACATACATATTATTTCGCGTTTTTAACGTTTTGATAAATCAATAGCGTGGAAATAATAAAGAAAGGATCGTAAAACATTTTGCGTTGCAAATACACCTGCATGTTCGAAACCAAAGAGAGAGAGAGAGAGAGAGAGAGAGAGAGAGAGAGAGAGAGAGAGAGAGAGAGAATATCCACTTACATACGGGTAGTTACTTGAAAGATGAGGGGTGGAAGGGTGGGGGGTGGCTGTAAAGTAATCTCTAATCGACGGACAATGGCATTAATGCCAGAGTATATTTACGGTTAATCGGAGTAGTAGGGACGAACGCAGCAGGTATCAACGTATACACATATTACCTACACGTACCTATATATATATATATATATACACATACACACACATGCATATATATATATATATATATACATATGTATTTATGTATGTACGTATGTATTGGACGTAGGTACACGAGTCGATTCGTTCCTTCCAGGTCGATATTTTTCTCCGAAGGGAAGAGTTATAAAATGTACGCTCGTTTTCAACGTTCGGAGTGCGAAGAGTGCTCGACGGGAGAAAGAGGAGGAGGAGAAGAAGGAGGAGGAGGAGGAGGAGGAGGAGGAGAAGAGACGACGACGACGAGCAGGAGGAATAATAATAATCGAACGCACGGCGACCGACCGAAATCGCGATAAATCATTCGATATAAAATCGGTTGGTCGATGGGAGCCGAAGGGCCCTCAGGTAGAACATACATACATACATACATACATACACACATACACACATACACACACACATACATACATACATACATACATACATACATACATATATACCTGCATGATATACATGTGTATACGTATATACGTGTGTATATACTAGAGGATGGAAAAGAGAGTGAGAGAGTGAGAGAGAGAGAGAGAGAGAGAGAGAGAGAGAGAGAGAGAGAGAGAGAAACACCTGTCTGACAGCTGCCTCGCAGATGGCCCTCTCTACGTTCGCTTAAGTATTATGTAACGAAGATATCTCTCGTTATTCGACTTAAATATGAGCGTACTCACTTACTTTTCCTCCTCCGCCAAGGTGTACGCATGTACGCATGTGAATCGATGATAACGCCGGCGATTCTTCCATACAAACGATAACGATGGATCTTGAATCTTGAATCTTGGATCTCGAATCTTGGATCTTGGATCTTGTATCTCGAATACTGAATAATATGCGTATGAAGGCGGGACGAGTGGTATCTTTTATTCTTTTCTTTTTTTTTATTTTCTTTTTTTTTTTTTTTTTTTTTTTTTTTTTATCAACGAGTCAGAGAAGAAAGCGAAAAAGAGATCTCGCGAGATTTTACGATCGCGATAGGACCGGATCGGAAGGTATCGGGACATTTTATCGGCCCGACTTTACGACGAAAGAATTCTTTTTCTATTCCGATACAATAATTCCTTTTCTTTTTCTCCCTTTTCCCATCTCCGTGTCTCTCATCCTTTTCATTTTTTATCGGGTAAAAATTGAAAGCTCGAGAGTATGTATTTTCGTATCTCCATTATGCGTGGTAGGCGCGGCACGTGATAATGATGTAGACGATGATAAAAAAAAAAAAAAAGAAAAATAAAAAAGGAAAAAAAGAAGAAGAAGAAGAAGAAGAAGAAAGTAAAAGGAAGGAAAATGAAATAAAAGGGACAGAGAGTGAGAGAGAGTGAGAGAGATACAGGGGCAATTGTCAGTCCCTTTTTTCTACGTCGGTCAAAACGAGAGGGAACCCTTCTCGGACGAGTAGCAACTAACTAACGGCACGACGCGCCATTCCCTTACACCACCCTCCCTCCCCCCGAGACTCTGTCCATATGTATGTATGTGTGTGTGTGTGTGTGTGGCATCATCAAGCGCTCGTTTATAAACTCGCCTTTCTTCCTCCTTTCTCACGGAATCGTTGATTTGACCCGTTGGTTCGTTAATTACATAGGACAGGGCACTCGGATTCGAGAGATAAATACCCGTGAAATGGGGAAATATAAATTACCTTAATTCACGTAGATCTTGGAAAACTGATTGGGAATGGTGAACCGTTCGTTTTCTATAAACGTATAAAAGACACGTCAGAAAGAGAGAGAGAGAGTTAGAGAGAGATAAATGCGAGAGCGCTTATGTACGTACGTACGTACGTATACTTTTGTGCGTGCATGCATTCGTGAGTTTCATAGTAATCTCTATACTTTTATCTTTCAATTTTTCTTTCCCCCTTCCCTCCCTTGTAAATGTTAATTAGCATCTATACATACATACATACATATATATATATATATATATATATATATATACACACATATGCGCTTACAGATATATTGTTCGTGACGATAGAGTCGCCTAGTCGGAATGTTATTGCAATTAACGCAATAAATTTCATTGAACGTTTAATAATCATTTTTCGTAACGTCGTTGGATCTATGCACGTTTAAGTATATTCCTTCTTTCTCTCTTCGTTTCTTTTTGTTTTTTTTTTTTCTCTCTCCTTTTCTTTTCGTTCCCGATGAAATTCCAACGAATTCGAACGTCCAACGAGAACGGGATTATCCTTAGTTCTGCGTTGAGTTGCGTGCGTTGCGTGCGTGTTATCGCAATTCGTAATAATCGTGAGCGTTAAGAGTTTCGTGCACGACATCGTATATCGTAAACGACGACTACGACGACTATTATCTATTTAACTATCTAACTATTTATCCGTTATATCTATCCTACAGAATTACGGAAATGCAAATAATCCATCAACCAGCTAGCTCGTATACGTTGAACGTATAAAAAGAAAATGAGGGACGAGTAGGAGCGATAATCCATTAACGAGAACGATGTTATTAGGTGGGGAAGGAGGAGGGGAGGTTTGTTGTAGGGTTGGTTAAGACGGGGGAACGGGAGGAGGGGAGGGTGAGAGAGGCGAGAAATGCATTCTACGTTTCGTCTTATTCCGTAGAAGGTCACACGTAGTAGACACACGAACGATGGCAAACCTCGGCTCGACCGATTTGCCACATCTCGCGGTTTGGATCAAAGAGGAGATGAACATTCGTTGTTCCTCTTTTTTATATATATATTTTTTTTTCTTTCTCTCAATTTTTTTGCTCCTTTTCTCTTTTTCTTTTTTTTGTGTGTGTGTGTGTCTATAAGAAACACGAGGCGTGGAACACGAAGGCGATTAAATTTGCGGCGGCGGCTCCTAAGGGAAGCCGCGAGAGTATCTCTTCTTGAGAAATGCTGTTAGCAGCACCAGCAACAAACACGTGCTCTCCTCTTGCTTCGAACTTGCTGAGAAACCTTCGCCCACACTTTTGACTCTTTCTTTCTTTATTTCTTTCTTTCTTTCGCTCTCTTTAGAATATCTATAGGCGGAGTTAAAAAAAGGAGGTCACGATATTCTTGATCCATCTTGAAAAGGGAGAGAGAAAGAGAGAGACTGAGAGAAAGAGAGAGAGAGAGATGAATGGATTAAGAAAGGTTACTCTCGATAAAGACCAACCGGAAAGATTCGAAAATTCTCATGATGGATTTAATGACGTTGAAAGTAAAAGTTAACGACCCGAATCGCATTATAACCATTGACGATTGATAACTACTACTTATTGTACCACCGATAGAAGACGTATAAACTTTCTCCGTATCTTTCATTTAATGATTCAAGCGTGTTGGTACGCGAGGGTTAACAAGAGGTAAGCTTTAATTCATTGGTCCGAGATATCGACGACGTAATGGTGGTTATATGTATGTAGAAAAATTGGTACGTGAACACCGTCGTACTCGTAGGGAAAAAAGTTTAAAGACGATCGTTCGAAAGGTTTCCGGTTGTAAAAGGGAAAAAGAAAAAAAGGGGATAAAAGGGTGTGGATTTGGAACGTTCGTAATGTTGAAAGAAAATCATGTTTGCGTCAGTTCGTTTTCGTGGTTTTTTTTCTTTTTTCTTTTTATATTTATTTATTTTTTTTTTTGAACACGTTCGCGTAGAGATATCGAAACGAACGAACGAACGAACGATTCCTTTGTGTCGTCTTTGTTCTCTATCCTACTCTCTTTCTGATTTTTTTATGAAAAAGATAAATTTCATTTACGACAGATTAATCTCTGCGCGTGGTGGGTGTTCGCGTGCGTATGTGTGTGTGTGTGCGCGTGTATGTGTGTGTGTGTGTCAGAGAGAGAAGAGAAAAAAAATTTCGTCGAATCCGAAACGATCAAAACACGATACATTATAATCGTAATAGTTATCGTTTCGAGGAACCGCAAAAGTGGAGGGCCCGTTTAATTTTCTACGAATTTATATGTGAATGGTATTTATTCTTACGCGGCCGTACGAAACTCAGTACCAACTTTCACGAATCAAATGGTATCTACGTAGATATATATACACACACACACACACACACGCACACATACACACACATATACATATATACGTACAAATGTAGAAGGGACTCGTGTCTAGTTTTTTGACACGATGTCAGAACAGAAGCGATACAACGTAACAGTATCTCCCTAAGTTGCCTTCGTAATTTCTTCTAATTAATATGACGAATGTTGAAGAAGGAAAATAACAAAAATAAAGAGAGAGAGAGAGAGAGAGAGAGAAAAGGAAAGTGTTCGGTGAAGGTGGGAGTGGAGTGGTGGGAGGGGGAGAGGTTAAAGACAAAATAGCTCGTAAAGCGGATTGCTCGTAAATCAGCATTAATTCTAAGTGACGTGTGACCGACACTTCGCTCACGTTCGTTGGTAATTAACTCGAGACGAGTTGCGTCACGTATGGAATGATATTAAGAAAGACTCTTTTTCTTCTTCTTCTTCTTCTTCCAAAAGGGAACAAATAATAAAAAGTATTAGTCTCGACATAGCTAATCTCTGTTATTTGTTCAAGAGATATAATATTCTTGCGAACGTTTCTTTTTCTTTTTTTTTCTTTTTTTTTTTTATACGATTTTTATCGTCGAAACGAATCAGTAAGAGGATGATTTTTCGTTTTCTAGGAAGCCAAGAGTCGTCCGGAGGATGGCATAAAACGGAATATTATTCTCGGCCGGCAGCATGTGCTATGTTATAGTCACTGGTCGCAGTCTACTCTGGACGCTTCTGTCTTTGGCGGCGTTAATGGCCGTTTTATCGGCACTCCTTACCCCGAAATGGCTCGTCGGACCCCACACGATTAAGGACACGAGTAAGATTCTATCATTACGTCAATAATAATAATAATAATAATAATAATAATAATAATAATAATATCCTGAGAGATTTTATTTTCTTTCGTTCGAACGCAAATACCGATATACGAGGCCATATCACTTGTCGAATCGATTAACTCAGTAAAACGAAAACCGAAGAAATTCGGTGAGATGGCATAAATTGCCTTCATCGAGATTATCTTTAATATTTATATTCAAATAAACATACTTGAATGTATGCACGATGTATACAGCGAATTAGATGGAATGGTCATAGAATAATCTTTATCGATGAAATATATAATTTTTTTTTCTTTTTTTTTTTTTTTTGTTAGACGGCGAAATAAATTTTGTTCGTTTAATGATATGAAATGAAGGATATTAGGGAAATTTATTGCGAGTAAGAAAATTGAGGAGAAATACGTCGGGTGATTCGACGGTAAAAAGTTTAAAAACATTCGAAAAGTGGCGTTAATCGATATTTCACTTGTTAACGGCTCATATATTTATATATAATAATAAATAAATGTATACGTTAAGTAATAAATAAATTAATAAATAAAGTTAATATATAAATTAAGTTAATCGTAATAATAATAATAATAATTAATTGATAAAGTTAATAAACAAAAAAATTTCGTTCGATGAAACATATTGCCTATTTGTTTTCGAATCATCATCATCATAATCATCATTATTGTTGTTGTTGCTGTTGTTGTTAGAAATTCAATTATAATGAAAATAGCCAAAAAATAATACCACAAAAGAAAGAACTGTACTCCCTCCCTCATCCGTTCATTATTTTGTAGAAAATGGCACGGAATTGTTCGTGCCGACGGTTGGAATCTTCAATCGTTGCACGAGATTATACGGAAGGACGCATTGTGCTAATTTCAACGTTGACGGATTTGCGACGCATTCCTCGGTCTTTCCTGGTTTCTGGAAGGCCTCTCTCTTCTTCGTATCATTCGGTTTGGCCGTGATGACGATGACCGTATTGGCCGCTCTTATCGGATGCTGCATTCAGAGTATCGGAAGGAAGAGCATCTTCGATCTTGCTGGGGTGGCTCAAGCGATAGCCGGTAAAATGATTGATATAATTTATCACGTTTATTATTGCATCGATATAATTTTGATCGATTTAATTGGAATTTTCGGATAGGTATACTTTACTTGGTCGGATTGATTTTGTATACCGCTGGATGGGGCGCCGAAAGGGTTCGACGAATTTGCGGTCCAGAAGCTGACGCCTTTCATCTTGGGGATTGTACTCTCGGTTATTAAAATTTAAAAAAAAAATATATATATATATACATATATATTTTTCCTTTTATTTTTATTTTTTTATTTTTATTATTTTTTTTTTTTTTTCTGATGAAGTCTCAATCAATACATTACACTTTTTCATTAAACCCCACGCATAACGTTTATTTTGTAGGTTGGGCCTCTTATAGTGCCGTAATTGGTACTGGCCTAACTTTTGCGGCTGCCATACTCAGCGGACAAGCCGAAAAATCTACGGCGAGCGACAAGGTTCAGGATAAGATGAACGAGGGCAGGACGCTGATATGCTTGGCTTGAAAGGAAACAAACACAACAAAAAAAAAAAAAAAAAAACAAAAAAAAAAAGAAAGAAAGAAAGAGACGTTATTAAAAAAATATTATAAAAATAAAAATGGTGATGTTCGTTTGGATACGCAGTTAAGGTAACGCGCGTGCACATTGAAAATTAATCGAACGATTCGAATTGACCCGTCTCCGTTGATTCTAAATAATGGGGGGAAAACAAATTAACGTTTCAGAATCCTCGTGAACCTTCGAAGAAATTTAATTTATGGGACCAAGCGCGACAACTAATGCGACTGACGTTAACGATCATTATTATGATCGGCTTAGTTTTTCTATAGGAACGTTTCGAGTACTTACATGTACTCGTAGATGAATATCTTTCGAAAATAATGTTCGATGTTTAATCGATATACGAATGTACGCATTGTATACGATATTCATTATAAAGTATTATACAAGGTTAATGATTTCGAGTCTCATTAGAATATTTAACATTTATAATACAGATTTGTAACAAAGTTAGTGTATATACATAGATATATGTATATATACACACATATACATATGTATATGTACATGTATATATATATATATATACACACAATTTTTTTTTTTATTCACTTCCAAGAAAGCTATATACAATTTTAAGGGATAAATGGAAGAAAGGAAGAAAAAAAAGGAAAAGTAATATGTATTAAACATGCAATTCCTATTTTATTAAACAAATTTTTGTATTTTTAACTCGTATTGTAATTAATAATTATTAAATGTGACTCAATAATAACGAATTACAAAAAATTACGTAAGTTTTAAACAGCCTATTTATTTCGAGTGTTACAATTTTACAAAGACGTTAGAGTCGAGAAAAGCGTTATTTCCTGGTAACTTCTGCGCAATTATTTCTTCTTTTATTTTATTTTATTTTATTTATTTTTTTTTTTTTCAATAAATACGATCAATTCTCCTTCTTACGTCAACGCATCGGTTTTGACCCTGAAGTTGAAAGAAATATGTAGGTGTATATATATATATATATATAAAGAAAACGATCATCGTAAATTCCGTACAGTCTGCCATGAACGATCGCAACGAAAATCACGTACCCCGGGTCGGTTCATCATTCATAATTTTATAGCCAAGGCGCAAGCAATTACATAGAAATAGATTCAAGGCACGAAAAGACAGAGGTGCAAATTTGATCGATCCATAAAGCAGTTACACACGTGTATGCATTCGTACGAAATAACAATGAGCTAAACACGAAACAACGAAGGCATTCCTTGTCGTGTCCACAACTTGGCTCGTCAATAACAAACATCTAAAGTACATTGATAATATTATTGTTATTATTATTATTATATATATATATATTTTTTTTATATTATTCTTACGCGATTTACGTATGCCTTTATTTACGTATTATAATTATAATTTGCGTTTGAAAATTCTCTAATCGATAAAGGAAAAGAAAAGAAAAAAAGAAACAAGAGAAAAAGGAAGAAAGAAGAAGAAAAAAAAATAGCAAACGCACTGTTATGCTCTGTATAAATTACTAATTGTAAGGTATCTATATTATCAATGTGTAAAGTATATCGAAGAAACGTTATACAATGTTTGTATGACGATATCGAAGCGTGCCGGTTCAATATACAAATATAATTTCAACTAAATTACGCGATACAAACTCGATTTACGTTACATACGCATTCAAGTCCATAATATATATACATATACATATACATATACATATATATATATATATATATATATATATATATATATATAAAAATTCACATTTCATACAAAAAAATCTTCTCCTACGCTAACGCTTATATATACATATACATTTACGATCGAGACGTGATCTCGTAAAAAGTAAAAAAAAAAAAAAAAAAAAAACCAAAATAAAAAATAAAAGAAAAAAAAGAAAAACTTATAATAATTCGACATTCTCGCTAAGTCGAATGGATTCCGATGAAAATTTTGCTTTTTTAATTTCATTCAATACGATACGAACGGATTGAGTAAACTGCGTAGACAAACGTGACAAAAGAGAGTGGTGGTGGGGGATGCGGGTGAGGTGGAGAGGAAACAAAAAAATAAATAATAATAATAATAATAAGCAGAAAAAATCGACAAACGAGAGAAGCGTAACTTTCGTTCGAACTCTTACTAATTCCATTCTTCAACATATTTTCTTTGTTTTCTTTGTTTTTTTCTTCGTTTTTCTATCCCTTTCGACAAAACTAACGTCTAGCAATAATTTTGAACGAAGACACCAATGGGAATCAACAATGGAATAAATTGCGCGAATAAATTTGCTCTCGCTACTTTTTTCTTTTCTCGTTCCTCTCTCCTTTCCCCGTTTCTTCACTTTTTGTTGTTCTTTTTTCCTCGCTTTTGTTCTTTTTTTTTTATACAAATTTGAAAATAGCCAAGTAATGTAATTGACAATTATCGAAAACGAGCAAACAAAGGGATTGGCAAAAATTATTATTGTTATCATTATTATTATTATTATTTTTTTGTTTTTTAATATATATATACGCGTATCGTTCTGTCAATAACCGTAAGAGTGGCTTTATATAGTCTTGAGTATTCTTAGGTATAACACTGCGACAGACTCTTATCGCTTCGTTTGTGCGATCTGAAGCTAAATCTTTAAAAGAGAAGATCATTAGGATTCTCTCTATCCGTCGGAATGTCGTATCGA
Source organism: Dolichovespula saxonica (assembly GCA_911387935.1). Taxonomy (NCBI): domain Eukaryota; kingdom Metazoa; phylum Arthropoda; class Insecta; order Hymenoptera; family Vespidae; genus Dolichovespula; species Dolichovespula saxonica. Next base: position 20,322,536 of record OU426993.1, on the reverse strand, counting down.
TTAAAAACAAAAAAATAAAAAAGAAGTAAAAGTAAAAAAAAATAAAGGAAATACAAAAAAAAAAAAAAATAAAATGAAATGAAATAAAATAAAGCCGAACAATATATTGATTTGTCCTTTGTAAGCGATTAATGCAACGTTATCATAGCTAATTTTTTTCTTTGTGTTCTCTCTCTCTCTCTTTCAATATACATATAATTAACAAATACTTATCGTTTTAACGGTCATTAGTATTCGCACGTATATATTTTCACTTTCGTTATACAACCAAATATAATTCCTGGAATAATTCACAAGGGTTAATATTTTAAAACGCAAA
>OU426993.1:20309717-20317217 GCA_911387935.1 Dolichovespula saxonica | reverse complement strand
TATCGTTGGACTCGTTTGAATGACGATTAGAAAATTTATTACTCATAACCGTTCTCTTTCTACCGTTCGACGAATAATCCACAACAATGCGTTTATTAATTTCACGGGAATTTTTATCGTCCGAATGTATTAATTCCATCGAACGTTCCTTCTTACTTTTTACGGAGGAAACGAACGTGTAAGATTTACGTCGCATCGATGTCCCAGGCTTTGTCGTTTTTTCATTATTAGCTATCTCTTCGTCTTTGTCGTCGTCGTCGTCGTTGTTGTTGTTATTATTATTGTTAATATCATTATTAGGCGTTATTACGTTATATTTATTTTTAAACATGTTCGATACGATCCTTTTAATATTATTGTCGTTTTGTAAATTTTTCTGCGCGTTCTTACGAATACCTTTAGGTTTCTCTATCGGTCTTCTGACATTTCGCGTATTGTTTATTAACTTTTTGGATAAATTCATTTTGGTCTTTTGCCTTGGTTCGTTCGTTACAATTTTACCGTCGTTATTGTCCAACGAGGATCTCACAGATTTCGTTTTATTATTAGAAATAAAGTGATTAGAATTATTCGTTATACGACTTTCCACGTGTTGGACCTTATCACGTTGCACCGTAGCAGATACGTTACGCGCGTTATCATCCACTTTGTCGGGTTTCGCGTTAACTTCGGCATATTTAAACGCGATTCGATCGGGTCCATCGTAATTATCGATATTCTCAAGATCGTCCTCGCGAATAACGGAATTATACGTACGATCGTCGACGAGCAACGGCCTTTTAATTTTACCGGTTATTATCTCGTCGGAGAAGGTTACGCTATATTGAAACTTTTTAGAATTTTGTTTTCTAATACCGGACGATATGACCGGCCTCGGAGAGAAATTAATATCCGACGTTACGTTAACCGATCGATTTTCTTTAACGTTTACAACGTTATCGTCTTTATCGAAATCGCTTTCGTTATGTCTCGACTCGCGATTAATTAATTTTTCCTTTTTACCGTGATCCCCGTTTATGCCCATTTCGGACTTGAAAATATCCGGCTTAACGACAGGCTTCAATAAGCAGTAAGATGATGGTTTTCTCATTGGAAAAAAATCCGATAAATCGCGTCGTTTATTTTCAATAGGACGCGTAGGTTCACCGACTGATAGGAACGACGTTTGAACCGATATGTCTTCGTTAACTATACCTTTCAATTCATTCTCGTCGATCGTCGTGAATCCCTCTTTGTAACTTCGTCCTACGTTCGATCTAATATTTTTCGTCGTATTATCATCGATCGTTAAATAATCGTCGTCCTCGTTGTATAAGTTATCGGTACGAACGTAATAATCCTTCTCGTAGTTCTCGTCGTAAAACGATTTGAAATTCGTATAGAAGTATCGCGAACGATCGTTATTATACTCGGGAATACATCTCTCGACAATAATGATATTATTTCGTTTGATCGGCGTCGATCGTTTCTCGTCCGTGCGATCGATTTTAACGTCGGACGATTCGCCGTTGCGATCGGACATTAACAGTTCAACGTTAACGTCTACATCGTCGCGTACAGTAAAAATCTTTTCGGTACCGTGCAAATAATGACACGCTCTCGATGGTTTCAATTCGTTCGACGCGCCTTCCTCGACACGTTCTTGATTACCATCGACAACGACAGGTTGATGCTTTCTCACCGAGGGACTCTTCGTTATGGGGATAGATTTTTTTCGTCGTCTACGGGATTTCACGGGGATCGGGGATTTAGTTTCGACATAAACCGGACATACCTCTTGCCATTGTGATTTTCTCGACTTTTCGATTTGATCGAAAAGTTCGTTAACTTGTACCACTTGAAGCATAACCATGTCCCAAAAGCCGGCCAAGTCCTCGTTCGTCGTTGGAAACTCTTCACCTGGCACTTGATTCTAAAAGGATGAGCGACGGGAGAGAGAGAGAGAAAAAGAGAGAGAAAAAAAAATAAATTAGAAGAAAAATAAACACGCAAACGCGGTGACATAGACGCTAGCACAAGCGATATATATAATAAGTATTTATCATAGATTTTGATATAAAACATCGTGCGATAATACGTTTAAAACGTTTAGGAATAAAAACGTATAGCTTACAATATTCTTCTGACACAATCCCTCGAACTGTTGCATCTTTTGCGAGGCCAACAATCTCGCTTTGCCAGCTGCCGATCTCAATTTACCGGCTGCTTCCTCCGGTAATGCAACGGGATCGCCACTGGCCAACTCGGCTTCCGCTGACGCGGCTAAAGACAAAAGTCTGTCCGTTTCTTGTTTCAAAAGCTAAAAAAAAAAAAAAAAAAAAAAGAAAGAAAATATTAAACGATAACGGGAGATACGATTTAGTTCGGGGAGGTTGATGAAAACGGTAAGAAAAAAAAAAAAAAAAAAAAATATCAGCAAACGAATATAATACGATAAGAATGGCGGCTCTCGCGCCACCCCCCACCCCAACCCCTCGGTTAGAAAACCGACCACCATTTGCAGAGGTAAATTTTTTTTTTTTTTTTTTTTTTGTAAAACTCACTTTCAAGAAATAATGCCCGTCCTTCTCCTCCGTCAATTTCTCCAACTCTTGCATTTGTTTCGCCACGTTACTCGAACTGGCGCTAGGCTCTAAAACAGGTAAAACTACCTTGGGTGCAGCCGGTTGCTGATCCGGTATACTTGCGATGCTGTTATTGTGCTGACTCGACGATTCGACGTCAACAACGACGCCAACGCCGACGCCGACGCCGACGCCGCTGCAGCTTTCGGACGCGTGCGGCGAGGTTTTACAAACTTTCGATTGTTGTTGTTCGTTTTTACGCGGAGCCGGCGATATCCTGATTAAAAGCAATAAAACAAATTTAATAATATCAAATTTGTTAAGGACGTACGATCAACGTAGATAGGAATTTTTCTTTTCTCTTGTTATTTTTTTTTCTCTCTCTTTTTTCAAATTACCTTCGCAACGGTTTTATTATTTGTTCGGAACCGTCGGTAGGTTTTCTGGAACTGACCACTGGTAATTGGGCACGGAATTCAGGCCGGAGGTGTCTAAGGACTGGCAGATTCTTCAATGACTCCTCGTTGTTAACGTTATTATCCGTCGAGTTGTCGCTACTATTATTACTAAATTTATTGAAACTATTGTCGGTAACGTTTAGCTTATTGACGCTTCGTTTGAAGAAGAAACCCTGGGCGAGTGCACCAGGACCGTAAAGTCGTTCGACCCGTTGCTGGATGAACGATTTTTCGCTGCTGGATGAGGTATTCGTAATATGATGTTCATTCTCAACGTTCGAACCGTTCAATATACTTGTATCGCTAAACGAGGTATTCGAAACTGAAAGAAAGAGAGAGAGAGAGAGAAAAGGACAACGAAAACAACAAAAAAAATAAAAACAGAGAGAAAAATAAAGGAAACGAACGACGTTCGAGATAAATATAATCATAATAATAATAATAATAATTTTTTTTTTGTTATTAAATAACATCACACTCTTCTTACTATTTATCGGAGATAGTTTCGGCGATGACTCGGCGTAGCTCGATGAAAATGATTTCGTTTGTTGGCCGCAGGACATAACTTGTACGATCCCAGGGCTCCTTCTCGAGGACGAATTTACCCTAATCGGGCTTACGTCGGGAAACGTCGCGTGCATTGATACACCTTTATCGACCTCGGAAAAGTCCTGACATATACTCATCGAATTCCTCGTTTCCCTGTACGTTTCTATCTTACACTCCTCCTTAATGCCGTTTGCGAAACCATTTTGTCGATCCATTGCGAGAGGCGAAATTGATTGACTCTTAGGCGGATAATGATGTATCGGAACACTTAAATTCTCGTTTGATCTAAAGAAGAAATAATAATAACAACAATAATAATATAAATATATATTAGGTTGGGGGAATAAATTCGTACCGTTTTAAAATAAACAAAGTCTTTGATTAAAACGCTACGAACTTATTCCCCAACCCAATATATATATATATATATATATATATATATATATATATATATATATATATATATATATATATATATATATATATATGTACGATGTATGTATGTTATGATACATATATAAAAAAATGTATGTATGATATATAAATTAAAAATAAGGATCATTGGAATCGACCAATGATTTCCTTCTTTAATTTCGATATCATTCAAGCGTCTTATTAAACTCGGAATTGTTCGCGTTCGCGTTATCGTTATAGTTATCGTTATTAAATTAATATACTTACTTGAAACCTGCAGGACTAGTATCCCTAGTTATCAGTCTTGTACCAGGGCTGCTGTCTCTCGAACGGAAACCCTCTCTCAATTTACTATCGTACCTGGTGATGCCCGAGTAACCGCTAATACTGCATGCCAATCCCAAGTAACTCGGTTTCTTAGCTGTCAGCTGTTCCTGTTGGTCCTCGGGACTGCAACGATGACCATTGCTTACGATCACCTTCTTATTATCATCGGGCGTGACGAGATTGGACTTTAGTAGCGTCTCGCTGCTACCGTTCACCAAATTTTCCGGCTTTGCGATTGGCTCGCCGTTGCACGACAAATTAAGACTGTGAAGCGTTCTCTCCGAGACGGAATCTACGGTGTTCTCTGTAAGATTCGGATTGCCCTTGAGAACTATTGGACATTTATTTCGAAAGAAAGAGTACAAAGAAAAAAAAAAAAAAAAGAAATTAAAATCAAAAGAGATCATCCCTCGTCAACCCACCCACCCACTTATCCCTTTCCCCGTTACAGGGAAAATAAAAAAAAAAAAAAAGAAAAAAAAAAGAAAACGAAAAGAACGGATCCAATGAAAATTTCTTCGAGAAAACACGCACACGAACTCTTTTAGTTTTTTTGAACTTGGAAGGACCTTCTTTACTCCCCCGTAAATAAAAAAAAAAAAAAAAAAATAATAATAATGGGAACCACGGTCACACTTAGCGCCTGAGCGCGAGTTAAACGAACGCGGGGAAGATCGAATCTCACTCGAGCGAGACTCGAGGCAGGAATAAACCTGGAACGGTAAAAGAACGAGGGCTGGGGTTGCTCTGTGTTAGCTTTGCACGCGCGTTTCGTCTTCGTCTTCGTCGTCTTCGTCGTCGTCTTCGTCGTCGTCGTCGTCGTCGTTGTCGTCGTCGTCGTCTTGGCACGTCGTCAGCACCACAACGCGACTGAAAGATTCTCTCTCTTGCCTTTATGGCACTCGAACGCGACCAGGGCCACGCTTGCTTGCTTGCTTGCTTGCTTGCTTGCTTGCTTGGCTACGGTCTAATTTCGATTGGCATTCGCGGCCGAACGAAAAGCACGACTAGATTGCTCGCGAGGAAAGGTGAAGGCGGCGCCAAAGGAAATCCGTTTGCTCTCTTTCTTTCTCTTTCTCTCTCTCTCTCTCTCTCTTTCTCTCTCTCTTACTCTCTCTTTCTTTCTCTTTCTCTCTCTCTCTCTCTCTCACTCATTCTTACTTCGAAGTTTTTAAATTCGAGTTGCCGGGTGAGTCGATCCTCGAGAGGGTCTATCTTGGGAGGAAGTAGAGACGGAGTGTGCAAAAAGGAAGTAAAAGACAAAAAAGAAAAAATAAAAAAGAAGAGGAAGAAGGGAAAAGAAAAAAAGGAGGGGATAAAAAAAAAAAAGACCAACTTGCTCGAAACACTATATGTCGGGTTCGTGTGGAGAAGACCGCAGGAGGATTATAGAAGGCAAGGTTTCAAAAAAGGGGGAGAAAAAAGTGATTGAGAGAGTGAGAGAGAGAGAGAGAGAGAGAGAGAGAAAGAGATAACCGCAGAGATAGCCAACCTGATCGGTCGGAGACGGAACGATCGACGTCCAAGCTGCAGCTTCCGATGCTCTCCTGACTGGTCATGTTGGGTAGAAGATGATGATCGAGTTCGTCGCCTAGGGCGTCCGGATCGAGACGATGATAGTTGATAGGTTGTACGGCAAGAGATAAGGGCCTGGTACGTCGAGCAGAGCTCAGCAACCCGGCGGCCCCGGGCACCGAGGACGACGTCACCGTCGCGACGCAGGAGTCCCCAAACTCCTCCAGGCCCGGTAACTCGGCGTCTCCACCCACCCCAAAATGCCGAGTCGTTTCGTGATCGACGACGTTCGATCGACGACGATCCCTCGGCGACGGCTTCTCCTCTCCGCGATCCTCGTGCACGCTGCATCGAGTTTTTTTTCTTTTTGTTTTGCTTTTCTTTTGTTGTTGTTGTTGTACTTTTGTCGTTTTTGTTGTCGTTGTTGTTATTATTATTTTGTCTATCTATCTATGTATCTAATCTATCTATCTATCTATCTATTTATCTGTCCATCCGTCTGTCTATCTATTTATCTATTTATTTATTCATCTATTCATTAATTATCGTCCTCTCACGACGGACAATACATCCGATCTTTCCCGATATCGTCAAATTTAACACAACGTGCCAACGATTTATTTATATTATTGATCAAAACGTTATTATTACAATTTATATGTTAATATATAATTTCTATAAATAATATATTATATATATATACACATATTATTTATATTAATGTATCATACAATTATACATATTAATATATAAATTATAATTTATATACGAGAAAAGAAAAACTCGTGATCGTGCGTCTCGGGATCGTTCGGGAAAAACAAATTCTTTTTTCTCCTCCCTCCTCTCTCTCTCTCTCTCTCTCTTTTTTTCTTCTTATTTTTCCTTCGGAATTCAAACGTCAAGCAAAAAATTCAGTATTACATTTATATACGAGGAAATATAACTCGCGATCACGTCTCGAAAGAGTTTCAAGAATTTTTTAAACTTATTTTTTTCCTTCATACATACATACGTATGTATATATGAATTCTTTTTTTTTTTTTTTTTTTTTTCTTAGAAATTTGAATAAAAGACAAAAATTCGAGGTATAGCATGCATCACAATCATCGTCACGACATTCAGCTCGTTCGTCCGCGACCGACACGGTTTCCTTCTCTCTCAATCATTTAACGATCACGAGTTCTCCGATCGACTTTTTTTTCCTCCCCTCCTCCACGCCCCGTCCCATCCCACCCCACCCCCCGTTAATACCGAACGATCCTGAGAAGGCAAAGAAGCGGCTCCAATAGAAATTCGTTCTTCTCGCTCGAGCAAGCACGGTGAAAGACGCGCTAAAGAATGTATTTTCGATCTTAATTGCTACTTCGTACATCTTCTCGCTCTTCTAACAACTATCTTTTCTTCTTTTCTTTTTCTTCTTTTTTTTTTTTTTTTTTCTTTTCATTTACGACAACCGATCGATTCGAAGGCTTATGCGATCGAGAAGAAAGTTTCATATTATTATTTTTTTTTCTTTTTTTTTTTTTTTTTTTTCACGAAACGCACCATCGAACATTCGTTTCCCGCACGTAAACACGAAACAAATTTTGGTCGACGTGGAATTTAAAATAAAAAAAAAAAAAAAAATAAAAAATAAAAAAAAATATAAAGGAAAAAGAATTTAAAAAAAAAAA
>OU426993.1:20299717-20304717 GCA_911387935.1 Dolichovespula saxonica | reverse complement strand
AACGTGTAGCAAAAAAATATAGAAAAAATATATTGGTGAAACGTGCAGAAGATAAACAGTATTTGCTCATTTTATATATAATAGTAAGGTATGTGCACACTTCTAACGTCAGTTATATGATTATAAAGCAGCATTTACGATTTGTTGTCTAAGGTTTGTTTATAATAGTGTTCGTAGATTACCCCTCATAATTATGGATGCAAACACTGAATATTTTTCGAGTGTATCCGAGGAGTCTTCATCGGAAGACTCGTCCCAAAATGAAGTATCGGAAGACGAAATAATTCACATATCGCCCACGATAAGGCGACGCCGAATCGAATCGGATACCGAGGATGAATTGGATTTAGAAAATGAAGATGAACATAATATAGATGATAACGAATGGTCAAATAATATAACACAAACAGCGGCAAGTGTAATTCCATTTGAAAAAACCCGAAATGCTGTACAGATCGAGGATAATCAGCCACACAGTTTTTACTTTGCTTTTCTTACGGAAGAAATTCTACAAATAATTGTTGATGAGACCAATAGGTACGCTGAACAATATATGCAAAATAGAAGATCGACTCGTCTAGATAAATGGACACCAACCGACAAAGATGAAATAAAACGATTTTTCGGACTACTTATATGGATGGGCCTGGTGAAGTTACCGAAATACGAATCATATTGGTGTACCAATAATACCTATTGCCAATCATTTCCAAGAACAGTCATGTCGAGAAATCGTTTTGAGTTGCTGTTACGATTCCTTCATTTCAGCAATAATCAAACAGCAAACATAAATGATAGATTGTATAAGATCAGACAACTTGTTGATATACTAAATCAAAATTTTTCCAAATACTATGATCTAGACGAAAACATATGCATCGATGAGTCTTTGGTACCTTTCCGAGGACGGATAAAATTCAGGCAATTCTTGAAGCAAAAACGACACAAATACGGCATCAAAGTTTTCAAAATGTGTTCCGACCAAGGGTATACATACCAATTTCAAATATATTCGGGAAAAAACTTAAATGAACAATGCGTAACGCCCACAAGTATAGTAATGAATATATGCCACAATATTCTACATAGAGGCCACACAATTTACACCGATAATTGGTACACTAGTATAAATTTAGCGGAAAAATTAATAGACTGCAACACTCATTTAGTAGGAACCCTAAGAAAAGATAGAAAGGGAATACCCGTCGACGTCAAATTTAAAAAATTGAAACGAGGTGAGCTTATCGCTATGCAAAATAAGAAGGGGATTATGGTCCTCAAGTGGAAGGACAAGCGTGATATTTTTATGCTTTCGACAAAACATTCGGCCGAAATGGTAGAGGTCCGCAAAAAAAACTATGTTTGTGATAAACCAGTAATAGTTGTAGACTACAACAAAGGAAAATGTGGTGTTGATGTATCAGATCAAATGATAGCGTATTCTACACCACATAGAAGAACCCTCAAGTGGTACATAAAATTAGCTTTAGAGTTATTATTGAATACATCAGTCTCAAACACGCTGATACTCTATAAACTCGCCACGAGAACAAAAATCAAGGTACCAGACTTTAGAATGGCACTCGCAATGCACCTTACACAGCGCCATTCACCAGCACTGTCAAATACACCTACTCGACGAAGATTGCGGCACGAAATGCAGAAGAAAGAAGGGCAAGCGTACCTGGAAAGAAAGTTTTGCAGAGAGTGTTATAAAAAAAATGTCAAACTGTTAGGATCAAAAATTGCTAAAAATCGGACCAGAAAGGTGACCACCTACTGTCCAGATTGCGTTGATACGCCACATTTGTGTTTAAAGTGTTTCAACAAAGTGCACCGTTAGATGTTGTTAGACTTGTTATAATATTTTCTTTTACTGATGTTCTAATAAAAATTTTTAATTGTTCAATGAGGCACTTTTTATTTTAAAGTATTTTCTATATATCGGCCATATTCAAAATGCACTAACTGTCAATTTTCATTCATTTTTTACAATTGTAAATAGTCGAAGCGCTCCGGTCACCAATGACCACCGTGGCGTCACAGGACAAATCGTGGCCGGTCATATATGACCAACATGGCAGTCAAAGTGTTAATCCCATTTAATCAAACGTAAAAGGCAATCAAAACGATAATACGACATCATAATCCGTCAATAAATCGCGATATTGTCGTTGGACCACATTATATCGTTCGATTTGCTTTCAACGAACCGCGTTACGAGTCATTAATTATTCCTCAAATAATCAAACGTGAATTTATACGTATATTTTTCTTACTCGTCGTAATAAATCAAGTTTTAATTTGACTTAAAACAAACCGTTATCTCCGAACGTTATAGTCGAACGAAAGGGAACCGGAGTTGTTATAAAGTCATGGTAATTAGTTTTCGTTTGGCGTAACACTCGTGACGTATCGAATTTATATTGTGCGACGCAAGTCGCAAACGTTTTTGATTTTAAAGTGGACAAAGTGATACTTCTTGCGTCTACTTACGTTTGCGACGATGGAAGATATACGAACTTACGTTGAACGATACGCGAGATATGTCTCATAAAAAAATGAAAAAATGAAAAAAAAAAACAAACAAATAAATAAATAAATAAATGACTCTTAAGTAGCTTTGTCCGTAATTCCCGCGAGTCGATCGGGAAAAAATTAAATAAATAAATGAATTAATTAAAAAGTAAATCGATTTGATTTCTAATTATTTAATTATTTATTTATTTATTTTTTTTTTTTTAAGCGACGTTTACAAACCGTCGTTGACTCGACTCCGTTCCATTTTAAAAGTACTTAATAATAGGGAGATTCAACGTTTACAATATGATGTCTCCCGAAGGGACGTCGTGTATATATAAATGTTACTAATCGACTTTACGCCTTTCGATAAATTCCTCCACTGTTTGCGAAGAAGACTATCTCGTCGGAAAGGTTCTTGAAGGAACCAGACGATATAAATCCTGGTTAAAATAATACGTCGAAGGGAAGAGTGGCATGAGTCACGATGGATAAGTGAAGAAGCTGGACGAATTAAAGGTCGTTTGTCGAAGGAGGAGGAGAAGAAGAAGAAGAAGAAGAAGATGATGATGATGATGAAGAAGAAAAAAAGAAAAAGTAGAAACAGATACGAGAAAGACATTGAGAAAAAGAGATACAGAGATACAAAGAAACGAATATATATATATATATATATATATATATATATATATATATATATACACATACACACACAAATACACACAAATACACACACAAAGAAAGAGGTAGAAGGAGAAGAAGGAAATTAAGAAGAAGATTCACGACGAGTGGCTCGATTCACGATGTCGGATCGTTAGCGGGGTCCCCTCCTATCTCGAAGGGTCGTCGAGACGTTCCGTCGAGGTGTCGGTGTAAACGAAGCAAGAACCATAAGTCCTCTTACCCCTCCATCCCTCCGCAACCCTCCCTCTCTCACCCACCCACCCTCCCCCCACCCGCTATCCCTAGCCCTTTCCCTACGTTGTATGTCTATCCCCATTCCACCACCCTCTTAACGACAAACCCTCGATTCTTTTCTCTCCTTTCAACGACATCCCAGACCTTGTCACTTTCAATTACCAAACTCGTAAATCAAGTCTCTGAGATACAGTGTTCGAGACCGAAATAGAATAACGAGGAAAAGGAAACGTTCCGATGATCTCTCTCTTTCTCTCTTTCTCTTTCACTTTCTCTCTCTCTCTCTCTCTCTCTGTTTCTCTCTTTCCTTCTCATTCGACAGTTTATCGAAATCACGAATGTTATCTTGATATGGAAAAATTAGGTCTGTTAATTGTTTCAACCTAAACCGTTGCCGTGTACATACGCATACGACGAAAAAGTTTACAGGAAAGGACAGAAATAACTTAACCGGGAATAGTTTTAACAGAAACGTTTTCACCGAGTATATATATATATATATATATGTGTGTGTGTGTGTGTGTGTGTGAACACGCGCGCGCAGGATATACGTACATTAGACACGGGCATAAAAAGGAAACGTGTCTATGGATCTAATAGTCTTGATGAAAGCTTTCGCTGATACGACGGATGGATATATCTATTTTTCTTTACTTTCAGAGGAAAAAAAAGAAAAAAGGAAAAGAAAAACAACAAGAAAAGATAACAAATTACATACGTTTCCGTATGTTTTGAATGTCTGTGTGTGTGTGTGTGTGTGTGAACGTATAAAAAAAAAAGAAAAACAACAAAAAAAGATAACAAATTACATACGTTTCCGTATGTTTTGAATGTCTGTCTGTGTGTGTGTGTGTGTGTGTGTGTGTGTGTGTGTGTGTGTGTGTGTGTGTGTGTGTGTGTGTGTGTGTGTGTGTGTGAATGTATAAACAGGATAATTGAATAAAATGGAGGCAAAAATTGTATACAATTCTCAAATTATTTTCACGGAATTATTTCACATACCGAATTCATTCGACTAATTTACTCGTGTAGAAAGTCAGATAGAGAGAGAGTGAGAGAGAGAGAAAGAGAGAAAGAGAGAGATTCTAATCGCTCAACGAAGAGTTCAAAGTTATTTTGACTCTGAGGCCGGCGCGCATAGGCCAGCCAAGAGTTTGGCACGCGGTTTAAGGCAAGGCGTGCATTAAACTCAGTTTCGAATTCCAAGAAACTCCAATTCCACGTGCTCATCTCCTTCGTGACTCCGTACAATTTTCGCATGACTCTCTCGAGAGATCGTTCCTGATTCCATTCGTGAAAGAAAAACTTTCGTATTCCTCTACGCCATCTGCCGCGCGCCGCTTAAACGCCGCGCCATAGAAGAGGGATTAACCGGCTAAAATCATTCTTTTTCGTTTTTTTCTTTTTTTTTTATTTATCTCTCTCTCTCTCTCTTTCTCTCTTTTGCCTTCTTTCTTTCTTTCTTTCTCTCTCTCTCTTTTTTTTCTTTCTTAACAGGCAGAAGAGGAGCGAGAAGCGATTTATTCGATGCAAATGTTTTAAGTTAACGACATACTCTCCAA
>OU426993.1:20269717-20297217 GCA_911387935.1 Dolichovespula saxonica | reverse complement strand
TTAATTACAGGTAGAGACCGAATACAAAACTTCGTTGTCCGATGGTTCTCAGGATTTTACCGTCGCGTTAAGTTCTTACGTTCACCTCGCAACACATTTCGTGCACTACTGATTCATATAATAACTAACTCGAATGAGTTTTCTATTAAATATATCATTCCTTTTCACGGACGACATAAAACAACGTTATATACGAATAATAACCCATTGCAATTTAATTAACCACAATAAAGAAGATACTTGGATATTATCAAAGAATTGTAACAATGAGTCAAAGAGAGAGAGAGAGAGAGAGAGACAGAGAAAATGAACAAAAAAAAGGAAAGAGAGAGAGAAAAAAAGTGCAAAACGCATAATCGTTCTATAATAGTTAACGCACGTGTATATACGTATGTGAATGATTATTTGCTTGTTCGAAGAAAGAGAAGGAAAGATAGAAAGATATATATATATATATGTAAGTTTATAAATAAAATTTAATGAGTAACATTTATCCCGATAAAGCACGTTCCTTTTTCCACGTAACCATTCAATCTTACGCCCATTCATTTAGAATGAAGTCTCGATGTAGTAGAACTTCGTTCTAAGAGAATCGTCGTGCTCGAACGCTCACAAGGTATATCGGAGTTACGAAATGAACGGTAAGTCGAGGGAGAGACGAGCCTAAAATAGAAAGATATATATATATATATATATATATATATATATATATATATATATATATACACATATACACACGTATGTACGTATATATGTTATGTAAATGTGTGCATATTTATATATAAATATATATATATATATACACACACACACATATATTGTCGAGGCGACATGGTTTAAATATCGAGATTAAAACTATCCTCTCTTTGAACGTTGCAACGAATTCATTAACCCGATATTAAATCGAGAAAAAACAATAGATAATTTCTCTTAGTTAGATTAATTCCCATATTAACTTTCCCTCCCGAAACTTATATATTATCAAAAAGTTTCTATCGATTCGATTATATCCTTTAATATCGATCGATATCGTTCCGATCGATCCCTTTACCATATTTTCCTGATCGAAAAACGACAACAACAACAACAAAAGACATCTAAAATCGAGAGCGCTGATAGAACGAAGCGTGTTACGATGAATTGAAACGATCGAGATAATCAAAGAGTCGATGTTATCGAATTTGTTTTTATGCATAACTCGAGAACGTTGATTTATTTATTCTAATTCCTTTTTACGAAAATCATCGCGACCGAGTGACACGAGCTTAGAGGTAAGTGACACCGGCTGAACTCTCTCTCTCTCTCTCTCTCTCTCTCTCTCTCTCTCTCTCTCTCTCTCTCTCTCTCTCTCTATCTCGCTTCTAAATATAAACGAAAATAAAGCAACGTGACATTTGAATCGTGCGCTGTGTCGTTTTCTCTCTCTCTCTCTCTCTCTCTCTCTCTCTCTCTCTCTCTCTCTCTCTCTCTCTCTCTCTCTCTCTCTCTCTCTCTATCCTTCCCTCTTTCGTTAAAGGCTGTCGGGTTGCGAGAAAAGAGGGAGAGAGAGAGAGAGAGAGATAGAGACGGACTACATATTTTTTTTTTTTTTAAGTCTTTTCTTCCTTCTCAGTTCTTTTTTCTACCAGCCCATCTAACTGACTCCCCTCCCTCTCCCCGAAAGAAAAATTATGTCATCTAAATCAGAAATAGACTGCAACTACTCCCCGTTCCCTTCTAGTTCTCTCTCTTCTCGCTCCGTCGAAATAAAGTCGAATTAGTTTAAAACAAAAAAAAACAAAAAAAAAAAAAAAAGAGAGAAAAAAGTAAAGAAAAAAAAAATAAAATAAATAAAATAAACACAGAAGAAAAAAGAAATTACGTCTAACGTCGCATTCAATTTTTCAAGTCTCCGAAGTACTTTCGGCTACGAGAACTAACCACGTTTTGAATACGATCGACGAAAATGGCAGAGCCCATAAAATACTATATGTACGCTTGGCGCATGATAATTAGCGATTGTAACGTCGGCGTGACGTTTACATTTGACGCCATATTCGTAGAAAATGCGATAACGTTTGTAGAGTCATCGGCTACGTAGGGTTAACGAAAGACGGATAATAACAGTACGATTCAAATATGTTTTTCTTTCTCTCTCTCTCTCTCTCTCTCTTTTCTTTTTTTCATTTTTCTTTTTTTTTTTTTTTTAATGAATTAATCAAACCAAGAGCAAGAAGAAGAAGAAGTCGAAGAAGTCGAAGAAGTCGAAGAAGAAGAAGATAAAATTTTATGTCAAATAATATAAACCGATGGTTACGAAAGAAAAGAAAATATTGTAACAGTCGTCCATCTTTATTTCCTTTTCCATTAAGTAATATCCAATTACCGAACCGAGAAAGGCCATCAACGAGGAAAACGATTTCTGTCAAAGAGAGGAAATGGCACTCTGTACATAAGAGGGGTAAACGAGTTACGGACGGGTACTCCGTTAGTACCGGATGGACGAATAATCAGACGGAATCGACTTCTCGATATATGAAAATCGAACAAAAATAAAAGTAGATAACCGATCGATTTTAATAACGAGGAAGCGTCGCGTCGCGCCGTAAAGTAAATAGCATAGCGACGTTATCGTATTATCGTCGAACGGTACGAATTTGATGTAGAGGAGAATCGAAAAGAAAAGAAGAAAAAAAAAAAGAAAAGAAGAAAAACAAATATGGAAAGCGGATTGTTTTTTTCGCGAGGAAGATCATCGTGAATTGCATCGGATGGTATCGCACTGTCGCGTCGAACGAATTCGATGTAGGGAAATCGAAAAAAAAAAATAAATAAATAAATAAAAAAAAAAAAGGAAGGACAAATATGGAAAGTGGATTTTTTTTCGCGAGGAGCATCATCGTGAATTGCAACGGGGTGCATCGCACTGTCGGATCGAACGAATTCGATGTAGGGAAATCGAAAAAAAAAAAATAAATAAATAAATAAAAAAAAAAAAGGAAGGACAAATATGGAAAGTGGATGTTTTTTCGCGAGGAGCATCATCGTGAATTGCAACGGGGTGCATCGCACTGTCGGATCGAACGAATTCGATGGAGGAAAATCGAAAAAAAAAGGAAAAAAAAAAAAATAGAAAAACAAATGTGGAAAGCGGATTGTTTTTTTCGCGAGAAGGATTATCGTGAATTGCATCGGATGGTATCGCACTGTCGGATCGAACGAATTCGATGTAGGGAAATCGAAAAAAAAAAAATAAATAAACAAAAAAAAAAGAAGAAAGACAAATATGAAAAGTGGATTTTTTTTCGCGAGGAGCATCATCGTGAATTGCATCGGATGGTATCGCACTGTCGGATCGAACGAATTCGATGGAGGAAAATCGAAAAAAAAAGTAAAAAAAAAAGAAAAGAAAAAAAATAGAAAAATTAGACGAATACGACGGACGAAAATCAAATTTATCCGTGATTAGAGAGAGAGAGAGAAGGAGAGAGAAAGAGTAGTGTCCTTCTGGGATGACGTATTACGAGCCATCAACATTGTATTACCGAATTGAAACTAATCTCGGCTCGTTTTCGTCCTAGCTCGTTACGTACCTACGTAAATATCACTCTACACGGATGGATACACACGGGAACAAGTAAATACCAACGTATATGTATTTCGATTTATTGGACGTAACTCGAATAAGAGGCGCGCGCGCCTTCTTGGATATAAATTGAGCGTGGGTTTTACGGCTAATGCTCCTTTTACGGGCCGACATTTAACGAGCTACTGCGGAATCTCTCTCTTTCTCTTCCCCCCCCACCCGCCCACCCACCTCCCCTTTTTAGACTTAATACATAGGACGAAAGGCAAAGGCACTTGGCACTTGGCACTGGCACTGGCTTTCAAGATAATAAAATTGTTAAACCGTTTAAACGGTAAGGAGGTTGGCAATTAATCGCCTATTAATGAATTCGATTGGAAAATCAAACTTAATTAATGGTACGGAGGGAGACACATAACGTCTGTCTCTACGTGTAATTTTAATCGTTATATCGTTTAACCTACGATAATTTAATTCGATCGATACAAACTTAAGTATTTATAGATTTATTCTAATACTCTCTCAATTACAATTACGAATATATATATATATATATATATATATATATATATATATATATATTCAATTACATACACGAGACGCTTATATTCGAGATACGGAGTTTCATTGAAATTGTCGTGAATGATAGGGTTTACCACACACGGATGTTAAACCATCCTGTTATATTTTAATCGCATTTGCAAGAGCATATAAGTATCGTGAGTGCGTGCAACGGAGAGATCATTTTCTGTAACAAGTGTGCGTGCCGAATAAGTACCGTTCATGATCCATCCAGTGATCATTATTATTACAGCTTGCTCTGTAGCAAGAATCGTGCGTGATGCAACTTCATCTTTGTTTTGTGCACGGTTGATATGGGAGAAAAGATAGCGTATATATATATATATATATATATATATATATATATATATATATATATGTATACACATACGCAGATGTACATAGAGGTATATATAATGGGCTACGTGTAATGAGAAAATGTTGTGAAAAAATAAATGCATGCAAAGATAAAATTAAGAATCAAAATAAAATAAAGTAATATAAGGAAAGGATAAGAGTGTATTAAAAAAAAAAAAAAAAGAAGAAAGAAAGAAAAATAGAAACGTGACACCATCTCATAATATCATGCAAAAGAAAATTATTGCAGATGAAATTGCCAGAGAGATGAAACGAACGATAATAATGATTTTCCCCGCTAAACAACGATCCCCATTAATGATCGTAAATTAATACCAACGTAAATCATCGCTCTCTTAAATGGTTAATTAAAAGAACGTTATTTACGTATTCGTGAGCACGTTGATCACGCCCAACTCTCCTATCTTCAAGTAATAACGATATTTAATGGCAATAATAGAGAGATGCCGTAAAATCAATGAACATTATTTTTTCGTAAGAATTAAGAAGGATAACACGCAAGCTGGATTTAGACAAAGGATCTTCGTCCCGATGATCAAGCAAGCACCATGTTTTGTTCCTTTTCTTTTTTTTTTTTCTTCATCTTTTTCTCTTACGACTCGTTAAAAACGTGCGATCGAAAATCAATTGTAATTAAAATTGTCTCTTCCTTCGGCACGAAACATATGAGCGATTTTTCTTGGATTTAAAAAGGAATAAATAAATAAATAAACAAATAAAAGGACTACATCGAATAATATTTTTGTAAATAAGATCATCCACGTGGAAAAATGATCACATCTCTCGGTCACGTTATATCATACCTTGAGGAATTCGATCGATATAGGCAAAACTTTCTTTTCCTTCTTCATTTCCTCTCTTTTAACATTTCCGTGACAAAGAAAAAAGCGAACAAGCGGATTTCCGAAAAAGGGAAAGCGAGTCGAGGGTAAGCAGGTTGCCGGCAGTACGTTCGCCCACGCGCAACGATAAATTATGCGACGACAATGAGTAGGAAAGGAGGAAGGAGAGGAGGAGGGGTATGGTCGAACCATAAAGGAACCTGTTATGTTCGGGATATTAGTCCAACGAATGAACGCGAATAAAATCGAGACTGTTGGCACGAGAGAGAGAAAGAGAGAGAGAGAGAGAGAGAAGCACACCCCTCTCATTTCCCTCTCTTCCTCTTCGTCACTATCGTTATCGTTATTTAACTAGCGAAGAGAATTAGAAGGGTACTGAAAATATACTCTCTCTTTCTCTTTAATAACGTGTCATCGTTGGTCGTCCGTAAATTGTTGGAAAGCATTCGTCGATGAATTTGAGAAAAATTTCGAAAGAAAGATTTGTGTACTTTTCAAAAAAAAATAAATAAATAAATAAATAAAAAAAGGAAAAAAAAAAAAAAACAGAAAGAAATTAAACAATTAGAATGTAAAGAAAATAAATTAATACGTAAAATATAATAATACCAAAAAAAAAAAAAAAATAAATAAATAAATAAATAAATAAAGATAAATAAATAAATAAAAAATAAAATAAAAAAAAATGGTTACTTCGAAACCTGAATAGGAAGGGGCTCTCTCTCTCTCTTTTTTTTTTTTTTTTTTTTTTTTACTAAATATATGTATACGAGAGAGAAAAGTATTGTAATGGTTCTCTCTGTACAACGTTAATAATAATGATAATAATGATAATAATAATAATAATAATAATAATAATAATAATAATATGACTATTATTATTACTAATAAATATAACTAATAATTATAATAATAATAATAATAATAATAATAATAATACAAAAAAAAGAGAGAAAGAAAAAAATAAATAATGATAATAATTATTAAAAAAAAAAAAAAAAAAAAAAAAAAAAAGAAGAAGAAGAAAGAAAAACGTTCGCCGTACGACGCGTAATAGCTTCGTTCCTGAATGTACGTCGTTTGACGCGACCGTGTAACAGCTAACGCGTATATATGTATATCCTAGAGGTATACGCACATCTATACATATGTATAGACACGTAGAGCTCTGGGCTCTAGCCGTGCTCTATTGTGATTACCGACCTCATAAAAGGTCTCGTAACTCGGATACGTTCGTACAACGCCAAGAGACCAGACGATTCTTTCGTCGTTTTATCGCGGCTAGCCGCCGAACAAATGTACATGGGAGTAATAAAATTACCTCGCACGTGCGGAAAGTTCTCCGTGAAAATCGAATTTGAGACGACGGAGTCGAAGAAGAGGTGAAACACGGAACGGCCACGATAAACGACTTGTAAAGTACGACTCGTTGTAAATCGTAAAGCGAGTACCGTGCGTTTAAAATAAGTCTAGATAGAATAAAAACATCGATTCGATTCATTCCCCCTCTCCCCCGCCCCCTCGACCATCTCCACGAACTACGTATCGTCAAATGTGGTAACTTCGAAGATGCCGTATTTCTTTTCCATTTTTTTTTTCGTATTTATTTATTTATTATTTTTTTTTTTTTTTTTTAATTTCAAGACACGAAGAAAATATAGCCCGTAATTATTCGAGCGAATTACGCGTTACTGTAGTACGTTCGTTAAATGTGTGATCTTCGAAAACGTCGTATTTCTTGTTTTTTTCTTTTTTTTTCCTTCTTTTTTTGTATCACAAGACACGAAAGAATATAGCCTGAAAATTTACGACCGAATTTACGCTTTACTGTACGTTCGTTGAAGTTGAAATTTTTCGAGAAAAAAAAAAAAAGGAAAAAAAATAACGTCGGTACTTCGTTCACTTTCTTTCTTTTTTTTTTTTTATTATTATTGCGAGATATGAAAAAAAGAAAAAAAATTACGAGCGTACCAGGACATTGCACGTTCGTTGAACGCGAGAATTAATTATCAAATTTTCTCTCTTTCCATTTTTAATTTATTACGAGATATGGGGAAAAAGTAGGTTTCGCGAAATTTCGAACACATTTACGATACCGCACATTAACCAAACGCCGAAACTCGTCTAAAGAACGTCTTATATTTTATTTTTTTTTTTTTTTTGTATTTCATCTCTTTTATTTTATTTTTCTTTCTTCCTTTCTTTCTTACAAGATAGCGAAAAATATGTCCTAAATATTTTCAAAGGCATTGTAACGATATCGCACGGTCGAATGACGAGAGCCGACGATAAAAGAAATAATCCACGGCAATCAGCTCGTTACCGGACGGAACGTTTGCTGGAACGCTTTGGAAGGAACGACTCACGACAGCTGCGTTGTTCGTGCTCGCGATACTCAACGCGACTTTACTTGCGATTAGGTCGTTTAAAAAAAAAAAAAAAAAAAAATCACTCGAATCTTTACGGCGATGTTTTTGGACATTTAAAAAGAAAGAAAAAGGAAATGAATACACCCACGAGTTTTACGATGGAGAGCACATTAGGATACCGAATATATTTAAATACGCGTATGTGTCGTGTTGCATATGTGTTTGTGCGTATACGTATACATATTTATATACATAATTATATATATATATGTATATGTATGCATGTATGTATGTATGTATGTATGTATAGATTACGAGTAGAAGGGTAAAGGAATAAATGACAAGGACGTTAAAAGCGTTTCGTCTCAAAGAGACCATAAAAAATGTCTCCCTTAAAACTAAGCAAGTAAATAGAAGACGGGCGTAAAGTCGTCGCGTCGTCCTAGCTAGGGATCTTTGGATCGATCGATCAAAAATATCGATATCTAAGTTCGTCGATTTAAAACGGCAAATCCGTTACGGAATAACCGTTATATACTTACAAGACTTATCGAGAGAGAGAGAGAGAGAGAGAGAGAGAGAGAGAAAAGCAAAAGGCACTTTAATCCACAGGGAGTCGACGACCGTTAAAGTCGCGCTAACGCGATTAAGTATGGCCGTCGTTGTATTATGCACGTAGTATAAGTTACGTCCTTAATGTCACCCCGAAACGAACGAACGAACGTACAGAAAAATAGAAAAATAAAAATAAAAAAATAAAAGATACTAAAGAAAAACAAACGGAATATAAAGATAAATGATAAAGAAATATAAAAAGAAACGATAGACGACGTTACGCTACGAAGTAAATGACAACAACAACAACAACAACAACAACAACAATCAAAAAAAAAAGGGAGCGAAACGAAAGTCCCGAAAGAAGAAAAAGAAAAAAAAAAAAGATAAAAGAAAAAAAAAATGAAACAATGAAAAATAATTATTTTCGTATCGAACAGTTAGAAAATATTTTTAACAAACAAACGGCCAACGATACTCGTACGTTTCTTGTCCTCTTGTTCACTCACTCGTACACACGTATATACCCTGCAAACTTCGAGCAAGGAATGATGCCGTTCGAAGGCGTTACGGCAACCTGCTCCATCGTCATCGTCAACGCGCGCGAGCGCTCTCTCTCTCTCTCTCTCTCTCTCTCTCTCTCTCTCTCCCTCTCCCTCTCTCTCTCTCTTTCTCTCTTCGATACAGTAGAAAAGGAAACGCGTTCGACACATTTTTCGAACGAAGAGACCACCACCGTTCTTTAAACGTACCGTTAACGTGATCACTCACTACTTTATGTTAGTCGCGAATGCAACGAAATTTAAAAGTATATACATGTATGTATTTGTATTTGTATGCGTACGTACGTACGTATATATGTATGTATGTATGTATGTGTGTGCGTATGTATGAAACGTATGCGTATTTGTCCTGCGTGTGTATATATATATATATATATATATATATATATACACACCACGCACGCACGCACACACACATAAATATATTTATATATACGGACACACATATACATCGTCGTTGTGTTGTGTCATCGATCAAACTCCAAATTGCCAAGTTTTCCTAACGAGTCCGACCGGCTTTTTCATCGTCTATCTCGCCCGTGTGCGTGATTACGTTAAGCGCGTATTTATTCGTCAGAAAAATCTGACGTAACGAATACCTATATTAATTTTCTTTTTTCTTTTTAAATACATTACCCTTAATTTCGAGTTAAGGTGAAACTACCGGAAGTGGGAATATTTAATTTCGTGCGTTTCCGTTACGCGCCGATAATTAAAATTTAATCCTCGATGTGACTTACGCCAAACTAATTCGATCCTTAATACTTCCTAATCTTACTGAGGTTTTTTTTTCTTATTTTTATTATTATTATTTTTTTTTTTTTTTTTTGAATTTATGCGCGTACTTTCAAAACAGATTATACAAGACTAATAATTATGGTATAATATTGTATATGTATTATATTTATGTTGTTATTACGATCGCGTACTATTTTATCCACATAGAAATTTAATCCTCAATAAGATTATTAAATTCGAATTCGATGTTTAACAGTCCACGACCATCTATTATTTATTCGTGTATTTTCAAAGCGAATTATATAGAGTGAAAATTATCGTACTACGTATTTTACTTGTATTAACATGTATAATTGTAACGCGTTAACCATACGAAGATTTAATCTCGATAAGATTATTAACGAATTCGAAGCTTCCACTCTCTCTATAATCTAATTTTTGTTTGTATTCTCAAAAAAAAAAAAAAAAATAAATAAAAAAGAAGATAATGTAATACTGTGATGTGTAAAAATGTAACAATATTACGATTATACCGATCTAATGTAATTGCATTTTGAATCGATTATAATTTATTAATTTAATAACGTATGAAGAAAAAGAACAAAAAAAAAATTGAATATAAAATAGAAATTAATATTTCGTCGGCAATGGGAAGAAAAGTAATAAAATTAAAAAAAGAAAAAAATAGAGAGAGAGAGAGAGAGAGAGAGAGAGAGAGAGAGAGAGAGAGAGAGAGAGAAAAGAGAAAAAAGAAAAGAGAGAGGAAAAAAAGAGAAAGAAAGAGATATTTATAGAAAATATGGGCATACGAATGTGCGACAACAAGGTCACGTAACGTTGTAAAGTGTTAGATAAATGTAAATATATATATATATATATTTATTTATTTATTTTCTCTTAATCGAAAATGTACGATCGAAATAAAGTGTAAAGCTTCTTATGATGTATTAGTGGCATACATTTTCATCGTTAACGCATTTCCATGTTTCTCTCCTGTACGTGCATAGGTGAAAGCGAGCAGGAAAAATGACGTTTCGAGAGAAAGAGACAGAAAGAGAGAAGAGAGAGAGAGAGAGAGAGAGAGAGAGAGAGAGAGAGAGAGAGAGACGACGATGTCGTTGATATCGAAGATTCGAGAAACGCGATGTGCATTTTTTTTTAAATCTATGCATTCCAATTATATTACGGGATTATAATATTTACACGATCAGTTAGAATAATGATTGACGATTAATCTCTTCACTTCCAAAGATAAAGTTTATTATCGTCACTTTTATACGATAATTAAATTAAATCGATGTAACGAAAACACGATTGAACAATGAATTATCTTTTATATATATATATATATATATATATATATATATATATATATATATATTTTTATTTTATTTTAATGAATCAAAAGTAACACACATATGTGCGTACGGTTTTAATCGATCGAAGAAGGAAAAAGAAACGAAAGGATATTACCCGTTTGAATTGGCTTTGCAAGGAAAAGGAAAGATTTGTTCGACTATCGATCTTTATCGATCCCATACATGTACATTTTTCCATAATTTGTTTACGGACAATAAATTTTTTGGTTGCATGATATTTAAATCGATCACGTATCCGCTGTAATAATCAGGCGATTTTTCTTCCGTTTCTTCCCTTCTTATTTATTTATTTTATTCTTTTTATTTTTTTTTTTTAATAAATAAAAATTTTGTTCGATCGAACTCAAATAATCAAATGAATAATAACTTCGCGGTAAGACGAGTCCTTCGAATCTTTGTTTCCTTTCTTTCGGTTTTCTTTTTTTTTTCTTTCTAATACACAGATTTATTTTTCTTTCTATTTTTATTTTTATTTCTTTCTTATTTATTGTTCTTATTTTTTTATTTTTTTCTTATACATAACTTCGAGGAACGGCAAAATCCTTTTGAAGGTTGCGCGTTTAAAATCGATTGAATTACAATTAGACTATTTGCTTGGGAATTCATTAGTATGTACAATACGTAGAGATACAAGTAAACGGATAGAAAACGTGGGTCATTAGGGCGTAAAATCAATGCTGTAACTAGTCGACGACAAATGATAATATTTCTAAGATACGAAAGGAATATACGCTTTTGGGAGGAAAGTTCCGTTCAAGGTCAAGACTTATAATGCCGAAAGGCGTGCGCCGCATGTGTGTGTGTCTGTGTGTGTGCGTATGTGTGTGCGCGTATGTGTGTGTGTCTGTGTGTGTGCGTATGTGTGTGTGTGTATGTGTGTGTGTGTATGTGTGTGTGTGTCTGTGTGCGTGTGTGTGTCTGTGTGCGTGCGTGTGTGTGTGTGTAATATATATATATACGTACATATACGTATGTATATGTATATGATATGTATATATATACTATATACTATATACTATATACTATATACTATATACTATATACTATATACTATATACTATATACTATATACTATATACTATATACTATATACTATATATACTATATATACATATTATACATATTATACATATATATATATACATATATACATATATATATATATATATATATACGAGCCGGCTTTCGATCGACTCCAAGCGAGAAAAACCTAACGTTTTTCGCATTTCATCGATGAACTTGGGAACATACAAACACAAACACACACACACACACACACATGCGCGAGTAAGTACGTATTATGAAACGTATGATGTCCCTTTTTCTTCGTGAGTTTACCGATTTGGGGTATTTTCGAGGATATCCTTTGAAAATTTCGTATATCGTCGAAGGAACGAAAGAAAGATGGATGATATGAAAGAAATGTGAAAAGGATCAATGAGATAGAGGGAGAAAGAGAATCAGAAACGGGTTTTGGGTTTAATGAAATCTATTAACTCGATATAAACAAGAACGATGCGGAACGTGACGATAAGAACATTCGTTAGCTTCGTCGTCTTGCGAATGAGATTTCTTTTTTTTTTTTTCTCGAAGAATAACGACCACCAATCGTAAGTATCGTTCGTTCGAAAGACGTAAAGGAAAGATTCGTACGATCGTCGTTAAGGACGATCGGTGGGAAAAAAAAGAAGAAGAAGAAGAAGAATACGTCCTCGTTCGATGATCGAGATAAAAAGAAAAAAAAAAGAAGAAAAAATTCGTTTTCAAGCGGAGTTGATCTTACGTGTATGCTAAATCCATGCGTGCATGTATCATTCTCTCTCTCTCTCTCTCTCTTTCTCTCTCTCTCTCATTCTCTCTCTCTCTCGCTCTATCGCACGATGGTGTCGCGTTTTGGTGAAACTTACACTAGATAGCTCGATTTTTACTCACGTATGCGTGCGAGATTTGCTTTCCGGTCTCCAGGTTTGGCCTTTGGCTTAATCCTCTCTAACGTTCGATTTCGCGATAACGAAGTTGGTCGCGCGCGACGACGTCTCACTTTGTAGAATTTAGCGGCGAGGGTGTGCCCCGAATTTCCATGCGGACCAACGGCATCCGTCAAACGCGTAACGCTGCCGCCATCTTGGCACCAAACGCCGACGACGGCGCGACCTATCGGTCGAGGATCGTATCAAACCGTGGCCGAGAATATGGCGCACTTTTCGAATTCGTCCTTCGCCGAATGCGTGTAAACCGATGGAGCATGGTGGGGGATCGGGCGGGATGGGGGGTGGGGGAGGGAGACAAGGAGGGGAACAGAGAAAAGACAGAGAATAGGAAACGGGTACCGAGTATTCTTTATACATCCCTGCCACTTCGATCAGGTTAATGTTTTCAACTACGACGATACCCCGACGAGTCACATTCGTTAGAAGGAGATTGGACTATACGGAAGGACGAGTTTCTAAATTTGGATACTGTTACGCTTTCTAATAGGTAATACCGACGTAGAATTTCGTATTTTTTTTTTTGTATCATTTCGTTATAAATTAAATCCGTGGATAATCATTTAACCGATGAATCCTCGAATACGTTAGCACTTTATCGAGCCTTACCGTTGATCTTTTTTTTTTCTCGCAGAAGACGCATGTGAGTTGGACGACCACGTGGATCGAATGTACCGAAAAAAATAATTCTAACGTTTACCACAGTTAGATTTTACAGCTACGAAAAACTACGAGATATCATTTTCGTGAGATTATGCGTTAATTTCTCTCTCTGCTCGATGATCGATCGGTGGAATTGAAAACTGAAGGAGTTAACGTGTTAATGTAATTTGTAAAAATCACACAATTAACGTAAACGGATTTATATGAATTTTTGTATGTACTATGTATGGGGATTGAGCTGGTGTAAACGATAGAGAGAATATACGACTAGGATAATTGAATAGTATTATTCTGTATAAGAGAAATGTGATATAGTTTGAATTTTAGCGATACTTTTAAATGTTTTAAGAAAGAAGTTACTTAGCGTCTATCATACTGCGAGAGATAACAAAGTACTGCCAGATTGTTTTGAAGGTAATGCGTGGACTGAAAGTAGTTAATACTTATTACAAAGAGAACTAACAGGAAATTTTTCAATTTGAATTAAAAAGCTTTTTACCTAATCATGTCGGATAAAAATATATCGGATGATGAACCTATGAGTAAGAAACAGAGGTATCGCATTATTTCGGATCATGTTTACAACGAAGATTTTGAGAAGTTAGTTACCGATAACTGGAGCTGTCATAACGAGATTAAGAACGATAAACTTGAAGTTATATCAACACCTTTTAGGGTTTGTAAAATATCAAATTTTCTTGCTAACGAAGATTTTATAAATGATCTAAAAAATGAGTTATTAGATGTCAAATATCGAAGAAATATTCTCGACCTGTATCAGTTTGAACAATCAGATGACCTTGAATTTGTGGATAAACCAAATATACAACTTTTATACGCAGCTTTTCAGATCGAGCTTGTCATGTGGATGGAACGAGTTACAAGAATTCACCTGAACAACAAAATCTCAATGTCGAGTTCGTGTTACTGTAATACAGATTACTTGCTTTGCCATGACGATAATATGGGTGAAAGAAGAATCGCTTATATATTATATCTTTCAAATAGCTGGGTTGCAGAGGACGGGGGAACCTTGGATCTCTTTGATACGGATAAAGATGGATTGCCTCAAAACGTAGTACGCTCTTTAGTACCAGAGTATAATTCGCTAGTCTTTTTCGAAGTTATGGATACCTCTTTTCATCAAGTGTCAGAGGTGATTTCCACTGAGAGAACACGTTGGTCGCTCAATGGTTGGTTCGAAGGTTCGTTAAGACAGAGTAATAGACTGCCGAGACCTGTGTTATTTTTTAAATATACTGAACCAATGGATATGGAAATTAAATTAGAGTCATGGGTCAGGGGTTGTTATCTTGAATCCAAAATGATTGACGATATTCAGAAGGAAGTTGAAGTAGAATCTTATGCATTTCTTTCCAGTTTTTTCATAGAAGATATATATAATAAGCTTTCAGCAGAGATCGCCTCTGAAAGTATTTCTTGGGAGAAAGTTGGCCCTGCCGATGTACGCAACTATGAGGTAGCTGACGAGGAAACTCTGCCAGCGTTATTGAAGAGTTTTTGTGATATATTTAGGTCTAAGATTGTATTCAGACTCCTCAGAAGTTATACAGAATTAGACCTTGTATCGATGAAACCAGATATGAAACCAAAAATGACTATGGAATTGCAAAGATGGACGCAAGGTAGTTACACGTTGATTACCGATAGATTGAAAACCGAGGAGAAAGCATCCGATCCTAAAAATAAATGTAAGAAACCGCCGGAGGCAAAGGATTTAATTAAGGAACAAGAACGAACTGAATCTGTCACCAGTACCGACAGTAAACATTCTGGGCGATCTACCAGCGAGAGTAAAAATTCTGTTAAAAGCAAAGATTCTTCGCGATCCAGTAATGACAATAAATCATCCAAAGTTAGCAAAGATTTTACATCTAAACAATCTACTAGCGACGATAGAACTTCTAAAAGTAGCAAGGATTTTACGTCCAAACAATCTACAAGCGGCGCAAAATCTTCTAAGGGTAGCAAAGATTCTAAGTCTAAGCGATCTGATGGTAAAAGTAAGAAGAGTACTAAAGATAGTTCTAAAAAGGAGACATGTAAGTTGGAAAATTTTGAATCTTCGAAGAGCAGCGAAGATTCCCAATCTACGAGATGTAGTTGTAGCATTAAAGTGACGGGAACCGCTTGTAGATATTGTAACACAGTTTTTAGCGACAAAGAATACGAGGACATCGAGGAGGAGGAAGTGCCAAAGTTAAAGAAGAAAAAGTATAAGAAAGTTAGACCAAAGAACATTGATTCGCAAACGTCTTCTTCGGGATTAGAAAATTCCCCTACTAGCTTTTACGATATACTCGATAGAAGTGATTCCGATGAAGTATCCGACATCGGTGATTACCTTTCGGATCCTGCTGATTATGACGTGGAATCGCAAACTGAAACGATAGAAGAGGAGGAGGAGGAGGAAGACGAAGAGGGTACTCTGGACGTTATCGTTCAATTTCATACAACTAATTTATCGCAGGAACAAACGATTGATTATGTTCACCCGAAAGAAAAAGAAGGTTCATTGATTCATATACCACCGAAAGATAATCATCTGTGTCTAATTTATAAAACTTTGAGTGTCAGCCGTGTTCACAAATATATCAATCAATATTGTAAAGGTTATTTCTACAATTTAGTATGTACGTACTCCGAGTAGTATTATCATGGTGAAACGTGCCCGAATCGTTTGGCGGCCATTGTACTTCGATGCGTCGTTCAAATGAAAGAAATTGTCTTCTTTTCTTTTTCTTTTTCTTTTTCTTTTTGTATGGTTAGTGAAAGAAATACAAGGATTGTACAGTGGATCAAATTTTGACCGACGAAATGAAATAAATTTACGAGACTATTTAAGTTGATTATTACGAAAGAAATATTTACCTTGCGGAAGAATTGTAATATAGTATTTGTATTAATAAAATTATCAGTATTTATGGGCATGAAATATTTTCGTATTCTCTTTTTTTTTCTTTTTTTTTTTTTTTTCCAAGTAAAAATTATTGCACTGTCGCGTTTACGTCATTTTCTTTACGTCAACCTGTCCGATCGAAGAAGATAATCCTACCATCGTAAACTGGTAAGAGAGTTATATCATTTAGCCAACACATCTAAGGTGTGAAAATCAAGATCACAATGCACAAGGAAACATTCGCAATTATTTATTAAGTGCAGCATATACATAATCTAATAGAGATATTAACATGTACAAAGTGGTGATGGGTATTTCATATCTTTCGGAAAAAAAGAGATCATGCATAATGAGAATGGAAAGATGCAGAGCGTGATGTGTGAGCTTGTTTGTCTGTCTCTCTCTTATCTTTCTCTACTTGCGCGCGCGCGTGCGCGCGCACGTGTGGATGCGACGAAAGAAAAGTTTCGTAGGTTATATACAACATTGTTAATTAAGATCGATCGAACGGCCATTAACTTTCTATCGGTTAATGCAAACGTTTAAGGCGAGACTGTTAGAAAGTTTACATTGTCGAAACTTTTCTTCTTCCGTAGTTTGAGATGAAAAAAAAAAAAAAAGAGAGAGATGGAATGAGTCGTAAGTTAAAACGAACGAACAAAAACCAAAAAAAAAAAAAAAAAGGAACGGGTAAGAACGAAACAATCAAATTGTTACAAAAAAAAAAAAAAAAAATAATAATAAAAACGAGAGAAAAGGTAGGAGGGAGAGTGCATCGAGGTAAAGAAAAAGAAAAAAAAAAATAAATAAATAAAGAAAGAAACGTAATAATTCAATCGTCCCGTCGAAAGTTTCGATATCGATCCTTGCTATATCGATTAACGAAATCGAAGAAGGATTGTAAACGCGTGACATTGCACGCACGTCGCACTTACGTACTTGCACACAACTGTTTTCCTCGTACGACGTAGACAAAAATACGCGTCGGTTGATCCGATACGAAAAAAAAAAAAAAAATCAAAAGATCCGAGAAGAAAAAATTCGGGACTCTCGAAAAGTATAGGGGGGGGGGTTAAAGGGGAGGAGGAGGAGGAGGAGGGTTAAAGTAAGAAAAGAAAAAGAAAAATAAAAAGCTTACGCAGTGTGGATGCGGTGCTCGTTACGATCGATGCTGTCGGATTCCTGCGCTCGAAAGGTCGGATGATGTGGCACGATTTGATCTTCGTTATCGTTCGTGGATTTCGTAATGACCTGATGAGTAAATAAAAAAAAAAAAAAATAAACGAAGAAGAAGAAAGAAAGAAAGAAGATATTACAATCGTAAAAGGGCGTATTATCGCGATTGAAAATAATAAGAAATAAGAATAATAAGATAAAGAAGTAAGATAGATGCGAAAGAAATTCTCGAAGGATGTATTACGAACGATCGGTGAAACGGTTCGAAAGGATAATAATAAAAACGTTAACGCATTAGACACGGACGAGCATTATTTTCTAGTTGCACGATCTTCCATCTTATTTTATTAAACGAGCAACAAAACCGGACATCGTTAACGGGCACGCCCTCGACAACGTTTCGTTCCGTATGACTTCTCGTAGGAGAGGAGTCCGCCTAATATGACGTCAACGTTATTATTACTTATTTAAGATCGATCGATCGATCGATCGATCGATCGTCGAACATTAATAAAGTTCCTTTATACGACCGTAACAGTAATGATAAATAATAATAATAATTATTATTATTATTATAATTATAGTCCTCGTCGTTGTCGTCGTCGTCGTAATAATAATAATAATAATAATAATAATAATAATAATAATTTTCAAGGATGATTTAATTCGATCGTACCTAACTTCTTCGCGATATCTACGTACGCGGTACGATCGACATTATATATATATATATATATATATTTTTTTGCGAGAGACTACCTGAGAGGTGGAAGCTATCCCTGCCATTCGTTTTCTCAGCTCGTTCAATTGTAATTCCTGTTGAAAACTCAGGTCACTCTCTTGGGACTCTTCTCGCTTTGTGGCGTCGATCGATTCGGTCGAATATTCAACTTGGACCCACGGACAGATCGTCGGCGATGATTGCAGGGATCCTTTGCTTCCGGGTCGCGATAACCGTGGTGATAGTCGTCTAAGGAGCGATACGAGTTTGGATCTAAAGAAAGAAAAAAAAAAAAAAAAAAAACAAAAAAGAAGAAGCAAAAACAACAAGAAAAAAAAATATATATATTTTTGATCCTTCGCTTAGAATAGTAGACGATATGACACGATATCATCCTTGATAATTTATGTCGGATAGATGACTATATACACATCGACGTTTTTACACGTCGTACCGAATGTACGTGTGTCTATTCGTGCGTGTGTGTGTGTGTGTGTATTGTATATAATGAAAAATAAAATAAGTAGGAATCGACCTACTTGGTACTTGGCGTTTGAATATGATCGGAACCGATCGGAGTATTGGCAGAAAGTTGTTCCGCGCTACGAGTGGCATTTCGCCAATGGAGTTTGTTCGAACCAAAAGTGACGGATCTTCCGACTCTCCAGTCTAAGCTACTGCTTTGCCGAGATTGCAGCCCTAAAAGGGGAAACAAAGTGCTGCTAAATCGATAACAAATACATTGGATCACAATTCGTAAACTTTTTCCGATATAGTACGTAATGAAAACTCTCTCCCTTTATTTTTTTTTCCTTTTTCTTTTCTTGTTTTCTTTTCTCTCTCTCTCTCTCTCTCTCTCTTTGTTTTTTTTTTTTATTATTATTCTTTTTTTTTTTTCTTTACACACAGAGAAAACACATCTAACCTTGCTCGTTCCCACTTTGCCCAAGTCTCCAGTCCAAAGAATTACTATTTCTATTCACGGTATAAATGTTATCACAGGATTTGGTTGCAAGGCATGTCGCGTTATGACGACGTCTCAGCAGTCTCGATACTGGTCCCAAATTTCTATAATTAAAGAAAAAACATATTATGAAGGATTTACGGATCTTACGATCGCGCGTTTAAAACTATCTCTCTTTCTCCTTTTCATTTTCTATCCTTATATTTTTCGTTTTTATCGAACATTCTCTCAATTAATTTTTCAGACAATAATAATAATAATGATAATAATAATAAAATCACGCGTGCGTCATTTTATTTTCCTTCATATATTATCAGATATTAATCGTAAATTTATTTCGAAATATTTCAAAAGAGATAGATAAAGATAGATAGAGAGATAGAGAGTGAGAGTGAGAGTGAGAGAGTGAGAAAGAGAGAGAGAGAGAGAGAGAATTTTATTTAGGGGACGTTACAGTCTGGTTGAGTCGAGACCACCAGACGGTCTCTTCGATCGCTTATTTCGGCATTCATTCATTCAAGTACCACCGACCTACCCCAACTCTACGCGTTCCGAAACTCTGCGCGTTGTACTTCTTTTGTATCGCCGATACGCTTCTCTAACCATAGCAACGTCACGTGCACCAAATATATATATATATATATATATATATATATATATATATATATATATTTATATGTTTTTTTTTTTTGCAGACGTTCTGACGGAACCGTGAACAGCTTTTCCTAGAATCTATGTAGGTCGACTTTCATTCGTTCCGCTCGTCCGACCAGCAAAAACTGAAACTTCGACGACCGAACGAAAATCTCACGTTCGAATCTTTTATTTCCCCCCACCCATACCCCAACCCACACCCTCCCCTCTCCTCTCCTCTCCTCTCCACCCCTCGTTTTATTTTCACTCGTATTTTTCTTTTTCTTTCTTTTTTTTTTTTTTTTTTTAATTCTACTTCGTATCGTTTCTACATCCCGTGCGATTAAAGGGATAGATTCTTTTTTTGTTTTCTTTTTTTTTTTTATTTTTTTATTTTTAGATCGCGTCGAAGGAATACTTTCAATGAGCGATAATAACGTTCGTCGTACTAATTCTCTTGTGAATATTAAAAAGAATGAACTGCTTCTTTTTTGGTTTTTTTTTTTTTTTTTTTAATAGAATGTGAAATAAAATAGAAGATTCATCGTATAGAGTCGAGTTTGAGTAAACGTTTACGTTGCGACATGCAATGACATTCCATTGCATTGCAGCACGTGATAATGAATTCCTTTGTATCTCTGCGTTCTTAAAAGGTCATGAAAAAAAATAAAAAAAAAAAAAAAAAATAGAAAAAAAAACAAAAGAAAAGAAAAAAAAAATTATCAAGTGGGCATGATCGATTGCGTAAAATATTTTAATATTCGATTTAAAAAGCAAAGGCAAATTAAAGGCGCGACGCATATAAAATTTTGTAATAATAACAATTAATTCTTTTTCTTCGTTCGTTTGTTTCTTTTTTTTTTTATTTTTTATCGCGATTCCAACTTGATTAACTTTTTTTTTTTTTTCTTTTTAAACGTAAGCGACCGTAGCTCCGTATCGATATCGAGTAAACGGACAAAATTTTTATTTGTCGCGTAATAAAAAAAAAAAAAAAAATAAATAAAAATAAAAAAAGAACAACAAGAAGAATTAGAACTATCCCAGTTATCGGCACGGTTTTACGTACAACTCTTACGTGCGCAATTACAATGCATAAAGTTTCCGTAACGATAGACCAGGAAGTTTTTTTTTTTCTTTTTTTTTTTTTACCGTGCCGCAATTTGTAATTCTAACGAGTAGCTTTCGAAATAATAAACATAAGACAACATTACCGATGGTCGAGTTAATTCAATTCGGGTTCATTTTAATGGGCGAAAGAAACGCTAACGTTTGCACGCTAAGCAAACGCCAACGCGTTTTGCGCTAATTCGACCTGAATTCCTTATTTGGAATTGACGTCGGTTCGGTTGGACCGACGATCACACCGAGGTACGAGAATTTCGGGATAAAAGGAAAAATTAAAAAAAAAAAAAAAAAAAAAAAAAAAAAGAAGAAGATAACCAAAAAGGGAAGAAGAGTAAAGAGGAAAAGTAAGAAAGAAAAAATCGATATAAGAAGGAAGGATTAAATTGAGATAGAGAGAAAAGAGATGGTAAAAACGCTTACGCGACCTACTTACTTACTTTTTAAATTTCCTCGTGTATTCGATCGGCGGTTTGGTATCGCAAACAACGGGCCTAGTTGTTTCCGGTTCCGGGCAATAAATTCCAACTCTAACGTGGCTATAAGCGGCACGTAGCTGAACCCCATCCAAAGGGCGAAAGTTACGCCGTTCGATCGACGAGACACGTACGATTTCGATCTTCGGCCGTCCTTCGGTACTTTTCCTTTCCATTATAATCTACGATTCTCATAACACACGCAGAAACACGCACACACGCATGAGAGACGCGATACACGATAAAGTCCAAAATGGTGTTGGCGTATAAACCGAATTGCGATCGATTGTGTACGCTCCCCTGGCCTCCCTCCCCGCCCCCTCGAAAAAAAGAAAACAACGTCGACGTTTATACGTCGATAAACCCTTTTTCTTCTTCTTCTTCTTCCTCTTTTTTTATTTTTTTTTTCTCTTTGTCTCTCCTCTTTCCTTTATTTCGAACTCTCTCTTTCTTCGAAGATATCTCGTATGGTCCTCCCTTCGTTTTGATCTCGTTTGTTTATTTGTTTATCTGTGCGCGCGCGCGTCTGCGTCCTCTTTTTTTTCTTTGCGTATAAGCGCGTATTTGTAAGAAAGTAGCGGTTCTTGATACTCGCTTATATCTCAAAGGTGTACAGTTGGCAAGTTGCGAATAAATCTGCGCTATGAAAACCGCTATTCTCCTCTTCTTCCTCTTCTTCTTCTTTTTCTCCACCTCTTTCCTTGTTTTCTATATCTTTTTCTATCTTACGAAGAAGACGCGAAACGTTTCTCTTCTTCCACCTCCTTTCCACCTTCTTTTTCTTCTTTCCCACCCTTCGTTACCGTTGCTAATGCTTCTTCTACTTCTTCCTACTTCTCCTTCTCCTTCTCCTCCTCTCCTTCTTCTTCTTCTCCTTCTTCTTTTTCTTCCTCCTTTTCTCCCCTTTTGCCACCTTCCCCACGTCGAGCAGAAAAAAATGTGCGGGTCACGTTCATTCATCCACAGGGACGACTTGTCGTCTCGTAATTATCTCGTAGCGTGATCTCGTTTGACGTGAGCCAACACGCACGTCAACGCGCACGCGCTCTCGATCCCATACATTATTGTGTCTCACTATTTCTCCAACAAACACACACACACAGACACACACACACACACGCGTATATATGTACGGGTATGTAACACAACAACACTATTGCATGATGATTTCATTAGACTCGTAAACTTCACTTCTTTAGATTTTTTATTTATTTAGAACGTAGTATATCTCTCTCCTTCTCTCTCCGTGTGCTTCTCTCTCTCTCTCTTTCTGTCTTTCTGTCTCTGTCTTTTCCTTATTGTCGACGAGATCGAAGATTATCTTTTTACAATGTCCATAGCCGTTCTCTTATCCGTCTGTCTTATCGTAAAGTAAGTAAATATTGTCGAGCGATTAACTTCTCGTATGTAACCAAGTACAACATACGTATTTCGTGTTGTAACATTACGTATCCGATTGATTCTTTGAATTTTATCATTTTTCTACGTACGTCGTTAAATGATACATATATATATATATATGTGTGTGTGTGTGTGTGTGTGTGTGTATACACGTATATATCACTCGCACTAACACAAACACGTAGAAAACGAAAGAACGATGACACTCAAACCGAATCGAATTCGTACGCTTCGATATTCGTAACACTTTTCGTTATGGCGGAACGTTCCGCCGGGATTGATTTTAATCGATAAATCAGTTCTCATTTTACGCTCGGATTTTTACGCGTTGTTGAGCGATTTAAAAGACCACGATTAAAGGTCGAAGGTAAATTCTCGAAATAGAAAATAAATGGACGGATCCGTATCGACGAATACGATCGATTCTTTTTAAAACAAGGATCTTCTTTTAACTTCGTCATTTGTGTATATATATATATATACACATATGTATACATACATACATATGTATATATACGTATATAATGATGTCTGTGTGTGTGTATCTTTCTCTCTCGTCGTTAGGCGCGTCTGCGAGATCGAAAGATCGCAATTAGTGGGAGTGGTCCCTGAAGAGAGCTCGATGGCTTAATTAAATTACGCAAAGAGAGAAAGAAGGAGAGGGAGAGAGACAGACAGACAGAGAGAGAGAGAGAGAGAGAGAGAGAGAGCAAAGGAAGATAGTTATCGTACGGCGGTCGTAGTCGAGTTTGAAGGAAGCAATTCGAGAGAACGAGACATCGTGGTTTAAAGGAAAAGGGTTGAAGAGTCTTTAGCTTATTTCAATTGAATCAAATTAAGTTTCGACTTTGTCGAATATTCCCTTTCTCTTTTTTCTATTTTTTCTTTCTCTCTTTGAACTTTCATTTGTAATACGCACACACACATATATATACACACACATACACACATATGTATGTATGTATGTATGTATGTATGTAAAATTAAATAGAGATAGGCTTGGTGATTTGGTCTGGTTTAAAAAAAAAAAAAAAAAAGAAATAAAAAATGCAAATAAAAATAAATAAGTAAGGAAAAGAAAAAAAAAAAAGAATAAAAATCGTGTTTGTTCTTCTTCTCGTTCCCAACAGAAGAAGAAGAAGAAGAAGGAAAAGGAATGATGGCCTTATCTTCGGGGCCACTCGATATCCCGTTTTATATTTCGAGATGGGTCGATACTTCTCACCGCGACAAGTAACACGGCAAAAGAGACAATGTTGTATAAGCGCGCAATATAGGATCTATATTTAACGTGCCGCAGCACTTGGCATACTCTCTTTTAAAATATCGTTACGGGGAAATCGTCGGGGTCCCCGTCCCCCAACCACCCCCCTCTTCCCTCTCGCACTTCGGTGATACGGGAATAAACGGGGGGAGGGGGGGGGGAAATGGAGTCCGGAAAAACGGGGGACTTCAGTGGGACGATATTCTCGAATGGAATACAATCATCTAACGAAAATTATAATAATTAGATGTGTACGAGATAACACGCTCGCGTCTATGTATATACGTGTGTGTGTGTGTGTGTACGAAACGAAGATTGAGTACCTGTCATTCGATCGTCTTCGTCATCGTCATCGTCGTCGTAATCATCGTCGTCTTCGTCATCGTCGTCATCGTCATCGTCTCGTTATCGTCGCCTTTTACATAAAACCACGCTTCTTAGTTACTAATTCCGTTACTAACACCAACAACGTCCTATACCGTTCTAAACGCGTGCACGCAGAGCAGCGGCAAGCAGCTTCTATCCTTCTATTCGTTCTCCTCTGCCATCACACGCCGTTGCCTTTTTGGAACGGCTAAGAAAAATGTGTAATTAAAGCGTGCCCGTATCTATACTTTGTACGCGAGTACTATATATATATATATATATATATATATATATACACGTATATATATTTATATATATATATATATATATATACGTATATATATTTATATATATATACGTATATATATTTATATATATATATACGTATATATATTTATATATATATATATATATATATATATATATATATATATACACCACCGTCTTTCTCATCGATACGCTTTGACGATTAGAACCAGGTGGATTTTGAAATCGAACACTTTTCTCTCTAAGAACATCCTTCTCCATGTTACAGTTCCGTAACATGTTATATCGTTACGTTATAACTTTGACACCTATCTCGACGCGCTTCGTCTACGTCCGTTTTGGTTGAAAGGAAGGACGAATGGATGATATTATGAAAAAAAGAAAAAAATATATATACGCATAAATAAAAAGAAAACAAAAAAAAAAGCACGAAGAAGAGCATGAAGAAGCAGAGGAAGAGGAAGAGGAAGAGGAAATCGAGGGACGAACGGTAAAAAGTCTAGGAAGAACTATGAAGGAGGGTTCCATTTACCGAGTAAAAGCCAAGGTTGACGCATACAAAATGGCACGCGATACGAATGATAAAACTCGTAACACCGCGACGGATTCACTGATGCTCAACGAACACGCTTTCCTAAGCCTCGCGTTCTGCTATTGTGTTTGCATGCGTCGAACCGCATACGCTCCGATGCTCCGCTAGTTTCTCTCTCTATCTTTCTCTCTCTCTCTCTCTCTCTCTCACTCTCTCGCGTTCTATCCCTCTCCTTCCTCG
The DNA here is from genome assembly GCA_911387935.1 of Dolichovespula saxonica. NCBI lineage: Eukaryota > Metazoa > Arthropoda > Insecta > Hymenoptera > Vespidae > Dolichovespula > Dolichovespula saxonica. The sequence goes on along the minus strand of OU426993.1, from coordinate 20,271,531 downwards.
TTCTTTTTTTTTTCTCTCTCTCCCTTTTGTCTAATCTGTTGTCGGGGGAATATAACGGGGCGGTTGAGCACGAAGGAATATTGTCGGCTCTTTTTCTCCTGCGTTAATCGCGACGCTCGATTATCGATTGATATAACGCGTAAAAATTTAATCGTATTTAATTAACGATACCGAAAAATACGTAATTTTCGTTTGATTGTTCGAAGAGATAGAGACAGAAATAGATAGATAGATAGAGATAGAGATAGAGACAAATAGACAGAGATAGATAGATAGATCGAAATAGAGAGATAGAGAGAGAGAACGAACGTACGAAAGAAAAAGAGAAAGAAAATCCTTCCCACGTTAGTTCGTGCTAACGAACGATTGGGCGTGGGGGGTTGGAGTTTGGGGGTTGGGGGTTGGGGGAGGGGGATAGCGATGAAATAAATACAAAAAAGATTCCCGACAAAAAAATAATGTTTCCAATAACGTTAGACGTTTCATATGAGCGGATTGGATGGTGGAGTGGTAGGGGAGAGTCGGTTCACGTTTAGGTTTTCGTATCGTAGAACGAAAGAGAAGTAATGAGAGAGAAATGGCGGGAGAAATGACGGAGAGCGAAGAATTAATAGAAACATTTTACCGAGCAAGTATCTATGAAGGATTTATTAGAATCGGGTAGGTCTAATAAATCGGTCGATTGGTTAACTGTCTCCCTTCCTCTCTCTCTCTCTCTCTCTCTCTCTCTCTCTGTCTGTCCGTCCGTCTGTCTCTGTCTGTCTTTATCTGTCTGTCTCTGTCGTGGATTCGGCGGGAGGTTACGCGCGTGCTCGAAAGCCGCTTTTCCGTTGGGTGGCGGCCGTACGTACGCTGGACCGTAGTAGTCCCGCAAGCGATAAGCAGCGACATATTAGTACTTGGTGGCGACGAAGGAAACAAAATACTCCAAAAAAGAAAAGGAAAAAAATTGAGAAAAGAGAAAGAAAAAAGGAAGAGAAGAGGAAGAAGAGGGAGAGCTTAGGCGAACGACGATTAATCCTTAATGGAGATTAAAATATATGGAATTAAGCGAAGCAACGTACCGTGGCTGTCTCGTTAGAAAACTCTTGGCTCTAGTAAATTCTTTCTCAATCTAGGAAGCACTATCGGGTCTAAGAATTTCTTACCGAGGACGAGAACGGACGGACGAACGAACGAAACGTATCGTACGTCCTCCGTGAGTCTCGGAATATATATACGTACTACTTTAAAATAGCAACGACACACTTCGCGGACTCCCAACGCGACATCGTGAACAGTGAGATTCTTCGTAGTCTGCTGCTGTTGGTGGATGTTGGTTCTCTCTCTCTCTCTCTCTCTGTCTGTCCATCTCTCTCTCTCTCTGTCTGTCCGTCTCTATCTCTGTCTCTGTCTGGCTACGTTACTCTTGCTCTGTCTAGCTCTCTTTATCACACTCTCTTTATCTCTCTTCTTCTTCTTCTTCTTATTTTTCTTCTTCTTCTTCTTCTTCCTCCTTTGCTCTTCAATCGTCGTTGGTTACTGTCGTGATGTTGTGTCGTGTCGCGTTAGAGAGAAAGAGAGAGAGAGAGAGAGACGACCCGTGTGTACGTGTGTGTGTGTGTGTGTGTGAGCTCGAGAGACAGGTGCGGTCGCGGAGGGTAGCCACGCGAGTCTCGGGGGGGTGGGAAGGGGCGGGCGGCGTCTTCGTGGATTCGAATGCGTAGAAAAGAGAGATAAATAAAAAAAAAAAGAGAGACATACGTATATATGTGCGTGTGTGTGTGTGTATGAGTTTATGTGTTTTTACGTATTATATATATATATATATGTGT
>OU426993.1:20264717-20267217 GCA_911387935.1 Dolichovespula saxonica | reverse complement strand
TTTTCTCCACTTTTCTATTGTTTTCCTTTTTTTTCTTTTCTTTTTCTTCTTTTATCGATTCATTTCTTTCACGTATCATCGAGGGGAAAAGGTAACGTACCATCTTCAGATAAATCATTGATAAAATCACAGCGCGTCAACGTAATTCTCGTTAAAACGTTACTCTCGGTAAAAATAATATTATCAAGAGAGGAGAAGAACGATCGACCTTCGTCGAATGACACGCATGCGCGCGCGCGCGCGCGCGCTTATGCTCGCTCGCGTATGAACAACGTTTGAGAGTTGTTAAAGAAAAAAGGAAGAAAGAAAGAAAGAAAAGAAAAAAAAAAGAACGAAACAAACGAAATTGAAATTAAATAAAACTCGAACAGTGAAAAAAGAAGAGAATTGTGATTTTGAATCAGGATTACGTTGTGTTCGTAAGGGATACTCGTCGGGAGAATTTTTGCACGCTCGTGGAGGTCGACGAATGGATTAAAAAAAAAAAAAATAAATAAATAAATAAAGGAAAGGAAAAGAGAACTATGAAAAAAGTGAAGAAGAAAATCATAATCTCTTAATTATTCGACTGATCATGTTGCCATGTTTCGACAAAGTTTTTTTTTTCTTTTTTTCCTTTCTTTCTCTCTCTCTCTCTCTCTCTTTCTATCTATATCTATCTATCTATCTATCTATCTATCTATCTAACTATCTATCTATCTATCTATCTTTATCCGGAAGCCCGTCCAATCATTCGTTGATGGAAAAATGAAAAAAAAAAAAAAACTAAAAGAGAAAAAAAGAGAAATAAAAAAAAAAGAAACGGAGGAAACGTATCTCGTGTATCACGGGCAAGTTAATTATTCGACCGGGTGTCGAAATTGTTCCGTATCGAGTGTGTATATTACAAAAATTCTCGTGTCGAGTTTCGTATGGATTCGTAACACGAGCGCTTGCTTGTTTGCTTGTTTGTTTGCTTGTTAGCTTGCTTACACCCTTACTACGATCTTCTTCAAATTAGAATTTCATACATATACACATACACACGATCGATCTACTACGCAATGTTTAATAGATTACGAGCGTTCGAGTTTCTTCGGGGTTGAAGAGAGAGAGATAGAGAGAGAGAGGGGTGAGAGTACGGGAGGGTGTAAGGGTTAAGGGGGAGGGGATAAATAGGGTGGTTCGGAGGATCCCCAGGGAGAGACGAACGATCCTTAATCCTTATTTCGTACTCGTCAAACGATACGTAGTGATTGCTTACGGGTGTGATACACGATGATAATAATCGATAACTCGATCGATCGGTCGCTTTTCCACGATTCTCGAGAGTTATATATATATATATATATATATATATATATATATATATATATATATATATATATTATATATTAATAGTAGATATTAGAGTTATATAAATATATATATATTTTTTTTTTAATTAAGAAAAAGAAATGAAAAGAAAAAGACACGCACACGTATACACGGAGGGCTCTTTACGCCGGGTCGCACGGTTTAAATTATAAAGAAAAAAAAAAAAAAAAGGAAGAAGAAAAAGAGAAAGAAGAAAAAAAAATAAACGGCAAGATAAAATGTGGATGGATTGGTGTTTGTGGACGGGACGGGGTTGAAGGGGGGTGGGTGAGTGGGCGGGGGAGGGAGGGTTAATAACGACGCTACGGGAAGAGCATCGTTTTTCTTTCTATCTTCTTTTTTTTCGTCTTTTTCGTTTTTTTTTTCTTTTTTTTTTTTTTTTTTGCACGAGTAATGGTAGCAGTGTAGCCGTTAAGCGTGTTATTATGGCAGCTTTGCGAGAGTAATCGGGATAGCGACCATCGTCGTCGGAGAAAATGAAAAGGGGTATGGCCGACGAGGGGATGTTTTAATTGGGAGGGGGGAGGTAGCGTGGAAATAATGGAAGGTAGGAGGAAATAATTGATAAGAAGAAAAATGAAAAAAAGGAAAAGAAAAAGAGACAACAACAACAAGAACAACAACGACACAACAACGAAAAGCTAATAGAACGGCAAAATTATATTAAGTAGGTGTAAAATGGATTCTTTAACAACATTTAACGACGATAAATCGATATAAATTCGACTAATTATTCAAAACTCGCATAGGCGCGTCGTGCCTATTTTGAATTATTTTCTCTCTCTCTCTCTCTCTATCTCTCTATCTATCTATCTATCTATCTATCTATCTATCTATCTCTATCTCTCTTTTCTCGTCTTGCTTTCCTTTTTTTTTCTTCCTTTTCTTTTATTATTTTTTTTTTTACTTTTTTCTTTTTTTTTTTTTTTTTTTAAATTACTCCCTACATCGTAATTTTGTTGGTAGTAAGGATAATTGGAAAGAGAAAAGGAGTGGTAGAGCGGAGATCGAAGTTATCATTATATTTCATTTATATCTTGTTCTGTTGTCATTTATATCTGAAAACGTTAATAATAATAATAATAATAATAATAATAATGATAATAATAATAATAATAATAATAATAATAATAATAATAATAAT
>OU426993.1:20249717-20259717 GCA_911387935.1 Dolichovespula saxonica | reverse complement strand
TTATTATTAATAATAATAATAATAATAATAATTAGCGATATTAATGAAGCATAATACGTTGTAATATTTGTCATGTTATATCGTATTTATTATAAATATATGATGATCGGAAGTTCTGGCGAGAGTTTCATTCTCGTCATCTCTCAAAGGGACTTTTGGGACTAGGAAAAAAAATATTTAACCTATATTTTATATTTATTATTTTAAATATTTAATTATTTTAAATATTTAAATATTTTATTATTTTAAATATTTAATTATTTTAAATATTTAAATATTTTATTATTTTAAATATTTAAAAAATATATATATATATATAAATACATGCTTATAGGTTAACAAAAAATATCGGTGACCTTAAAAAAAAATTCAGAAAAAATGACCTAAGAAAAATGAAAGTAAAAAAAAGAATAATTAACAGCGGCAGCCTATTGCATATTCTCTTACCGGTGTCGTGTGCTTGCTTTGTCCGTCACGTAGGGAGTCTCTGGAATCGCTTCTGTAATGATTCAACGTCGATTCCTTTGGTGGCGATCGCGAGGCACCGTTCGCGTGCGGTTTCGTTTGTTGATTATGGTTCGAGGACCTATGATTCAATGTGTGAGTCACGGTCAACGAGGTAGGTTGCTCGTCAAGTGGCAACATAGGTACTACGGATCCTTTAACTCCGTGTGGACCCTTCACCGTCATTATCCATGGCTCGTCCATGTCGCTATCTTGCTTCGATTCCTCCCTATAATAAAACAAAATTCAAGATTTCCAACGATGTATATACATATATATATATACATGATTAATTTGAAATGAATGTCGGTAAAAAAAATGTCGGTATGAAAAAAGTCGGTAAAAATTCGTTTTATATATTATTATATAATATATAAATAATATTATATTTTTTATAAATTATAAAAATAAATATATATATAACATATATATAAAATATTATATTTTTTATATATTATAAAAATAAATATATATATAATAATATATATAAAATATTATATTTTTTATATATATTATATATATATATATATATATATATATATATATATATATACACATATCTATATGTAATTGATGATTAATTTGAAATGAATGTCGGTAAAAAAAAATGTCGGTATAAAAAAAGTCGGTAAAAATTTTTTTTATATATTATATAATATATAAAAAAAATTATTTTTTACAAATTATAAAAATAAATATATATATATATATAATAATAATATATATAAAATATTACATTTTATATATATTATATATATATACGTAATTAATGATTAATTTGAAATGAACGTCGGTAAAAGAAAAGAAACGATAAAAAAAAAAATAAAATAATAAAAGAAAAGAAAAGAAAGAAAAATCACCCCAACCCCCTTGTATAAACGAACCGATATTTATTTATTACGAATATATCAAAGTTCAATTATTAATCGTTCGTAACGCTCTATAATAGAATCCGTTTGCGATTATTATCTTTAAATATCGCGTTTGTACGTACGTAAGTACGTAGACGTTATATGTTACGATAGTTACTCACGAGTCTGAATTCTCGCTCTCCGTCTCGGACTCCTCGCTCCGTTGCGACTTCCACTTCTTGTACCTGTCGATCAGGTCGATCAAGTACGAGTTCTTCTTCGCCTTCCTTATGAACTGGAACTTTAAAAGCTCCTTCGCCGTCGGCCTCTATACATATACATATATACATATGTAAATATAAATATAAATATATATATATATATACACATACGGCAATGGTACATCGAAATGATCAAATGAAAACTAACGAATTACTAATTAACGATCATTGATTTCTTTGACAGATCAACAATGATCAAAATGAACGTGCACACGTAACACGTGTTAACGAATCGAACGTTAATGTCAACACGGCGTGTTCTGGAATACGAATGAAATAATCCTGACAATTTTATAACATCGGGGAAGTAGTAGGAGGAGGGGGGAGAGAGGGAAAGGAAGGTTGTAACGTCTTCGAGAAAATTGTTAAATCGAAGGAAATCGCGATATAATAACAAGCTCGTTGCTCGTTGCGCGAAATTAAGATCGTCTCGAGTACATCCGAGGTTTCAAGAAAAAAAAAAAAAAAACATCCAATCTTCCCCACTTCTTTCAAGTTCGATACGTTCGCTTTAATTACGTTTCGATCGGTGATCCTTTAAACGTCACGAATCCACTCTTTCTTTTTTTCTTCATTTTTCTTTTTTCCTTCTTCCTCTTCTTCTTTTTGTTCTGTTTTTTCTTTTTTTTTTTCTTACGATCGAATCTTTCCTTCTTTCTCTTTTATTCATTTCTTTTTTTCTTTTTTTTTCATTCTACTCTTCAATAATACTTTCAAACGAATGTAGTAATGTCATTTTATTGTTAAAAAAAAAAAAAAAAAGAAAAAATAAATAAATAAATAAATAAATAAAGGAAAAAAAATGTGGATCGAGTTTCAAGAAAAGGCAAGGATAAAAAAAAAATTGTAAGCCGATATCATTGTTTTATGTCATATTTTTGCAAAAATGCAAAAAGAGACGTACGTATCAAATACGTACGCGCATACGCGTATTGGAAAATTTTCATCGACGATTAATGACGAGTGTCCAACCCCTGCTCCTTGGGTAGAGGGGAGGGGATAAATTTTGAAAATCTTTCGCTCGAATTAAATCGCATAAAATTTCGCAAAAAACTTTTCAACAAATGACAATTGAGGGAGGGGTGAGGGTGAATGGGGTGAAATGACGAAGAAGAAATCAATTTCAAAACTTACGTTCTCGGGATCCTTGTTCAAGCACGCCTCGACGAACTCTTTGAACTGTTTCGTGTAATTCCCAGTTAACTGTGGCGGATTGTTCTTAGGTATTAGGAATAGGACCCTCATGGGATGTAGCTCGCTATTAGGAGGCTCTCCTTTCGCCAGTTCGATCGCCGTAATGCCGAGGGACCAAATGTCAGCCTGCGAGAAGGAAGAACAAGAAGAAGAAGAAGAAGAAGAAGAAAAGCTTCCTTACCACACTTTTTGTCTCCGGCGTTTGCCCCCTCTCTCTCTCTCTCTCTCTCTCTCTCTCTCTCTCTTTTTCTTTCTCTCTGTCTCTCTCTTTGAGGTGTTAACGAAGCGTTAACGACAAAGCAACCATAATTTCGCGTTGTACCTTCGAGAAAATAACGGTACGAGTTTAAGCGCTGCCTACAGCTTTTTTTCCCGTACGATCGAGAAAGAAAGAGAGAGAGAGAGAGGGGGGGGGAGGAGAGAGAACGCTAGGAATTCAAATGAATTCGTCGTCGAATGGAGAAAATTAAATGAAAATTGAAAATAAATATATATTGGGTCGTCCGGAAAATTCGTGCCGATAATAATTTAATAATGATAATAATAATAATAATAATAATAATAATAATAATAATAATAATTTAGAATAGTCTAAATACATATAGATACACACATACAAACATATATATATATATATATATATATATATATATATATGTTTTATATTAATATATACAGGGTGTTATAGCTAAAGGAGACCGCCTAAATATTTCCTTTATTTTTTTATGATGCGACAAACTTTTATGGCATACTTTGAATGGTTTAAAAAGAGGTATGTTATAAAGTGTATATACATAATATGAATAGTTTATATATATATATATATATATATATATATATATATATATCATTAATATAAATCAATATATAATATATATGAATATATCATGATATGAATATACTATATATCATGTTATATATAATATGTAGTATATATATAGTATATATTATATAAGTATATATTATAATCATAATATACATAATATGAATAGTTTATATATATATATATATATATATATATATATATATATATAATAGTATAATGTTATGTATGTATAGGCAGCCTCCTCTAGCTGAAACATCCTGTATATATATCGCTATTAACTTACTTTAGAATCATAAGCAGATTGCTTGATAACTTCTGGCGCCATCCAAAAGGGAGTACCAACGAAGGTGTTACGTTTGCTCGTAGTATTAGTTAGTTGGCCAGCAACGCCAAAATCCGCCAATTTGACGTCCCCCATTTCGCTCAGCAAAACGTTCGCCGCTGAAATTGGGATAAAACTTTGAATTATATGGATACATAGATTTCATAGGGATAAGAAGAAGAAGAAGAAGAAGAAAAAGGAGGGAAGAAAGATTGTTCTTTCTCTCTTTTAACCGTTCCCTCCTTTCCCCTCCCCTTTCCCATCCTATATCTCTTCTCCTAATACCACGGAAATACCGAGAAAGTCCTTTCCGCGAATTGGTAATAAATATAACGCTTGCGGGGAGAGGTGGGCAGATGGGCACGGGGAGTGGGAGGGGGAGGGGGGGGGAATAATGCACGAATTTATCCATCCTTATCTCGTACGAAAAATATATTTACCTTTTATGTCACGATGAAGCTTACGCTCGCTGTGAAGATAATCCAGTCCCTTTAGTACCTCCCGCAATATTACCGCAATGTGCATTTCCTCGAAGCTGCCGGCCTTCATCAGGTCGAGGGCCGAACCGCCACCCAAGTATTCCATGATAATCCATAGTTTCGTACCCTGAGAAAGGAAATAATTCGTCAGGATGGGAAAACGTGGGGTGTTTTCTTTCTTCCTCTTTTTTTTTTTTTTTTTTTTTATTTTTTTTCCCCGAGATCGATCCTATCCAACAACGCCCAATATCACCCTTAAAAGGCATTAATTCCCGTACACCTTTTTGTAAAAATCTTACGAGCTCGTTCCTTAATGCTTCTTCTTCTTTTCTGGTCTTTTTTTGTTTTGTATTTTTTTTATTTTTATTTTTTATTTTTACTTTTATATCCGATATTAGCGTTCGATGAATTTTCTCTCTTAACGAACGATAACGCGGTTTCGAATGTTTGTCGTCGAGCGTATTTTTTTTGGATCGTCGAGGATGAATTTTGTAGAGAAGGATAGAGGGAGGAGGAGGAGGAGGAGGAGGAGGCATTAATTAGGCGTTATTAACTACGAATTTTCATCCACGACGATCTAATCACACATTTTTAGTAACGAGGAACGATCGATCGTTAGACCCTAAGTCATTAGTACGTATTATATATTATTTCAAACGTGCGATGATCTATAAATCATAATACGAACGAACTATCAATAACCAATTCACGGAAAATCTTTTACAAAATTGATCATTCTCTTTACCCTTACGTGTATATATATATATATATATATATATATATATATATATATATATATATATATATATATATATGTACATCCGCCCTTTCGACGTAGTTAAGCCGACGTAGTTATCGGTTTCTCGTAAGTATCCCCCATTAAAAATTTAATCGTAGAAACGCTTTCGAACGTTAACGTCAATTACCGGGTAATGCTTCCTATTTGAAAGTTTATTTTAGACTCGACCTTATCTCGAATACGATCGTATTATTTTATACGCGTCGAGCGAGAAAACTCGTCCAAGGTATTTATTAATATCGCCATCATCATCATCATTATCTCGATTTTACGTAAAAAGTTTATTTACTATTATTCTTTTTCTCTTTGAATTTTTCAATAGTCGTAATAGATAAAAAAAAAATATATATATATATAAAATCGCGAGACATTCGAAGGAACGAACGTTTTACTTTTACCTTTTTTAGTATTCTTTAGGTTGTTTTATTATTATTATTTTTTTTTTTTTTTAATCGGATGCCGCTCCAAGGAGATCCTCGCGATAATTCGTCGATCGATAGAATAATTGTCGTTCGAGCGGACAAAGAAGGATAAGGAACATAATATGAAAGCTTTATTTTTTTTTTTTTTTCGTTTTTTCGAAACCCACGTAATTTCTTTTTTTCTAAAAAGGGACCAACGCTCGGGCGATCGACCTAAACCTTACTTTTTATATTTTTTTCTTTTATTATTTTTTTCCTTTCTTTCCTTCCCACCCCTCTCTCTCTTTCTCTCTCTCTCATGTTTTTCGATGCGATAAACATGCGATAATTCTCGACGACGACGACGACGACGTAGGATTCGATGCTTTAACACCTCGTATTCCAATGTTTTACGGGACGTTACACTTTTATAATTATATCCGACATCGTTGACCAATCTTTATATACCTTCGTCCTTGTCTTCGACAGAGAAGATCGACACAGACAGGGTGTAACAACGGAGAGAGAACGGTCAAGTCTTACGGATTATCTGATAAAATCTTATCTCCGTATATATACATACATACATACATACATATATATATATATATATATATATATATATATATGTATATAGGGATGGTACATAATACGGACTTACGCTATAACTAACGTAGATGATGATATCGTCGATGAATTATCGCTCGTTAATAATCGCTCCGATCGAGTCACTGGTCCGTGCAAGGATACTCAAGGATCTTCGCACTTTGATCACTGAACATTGTTATATATATACACACACACACACACACATACAAAATTTAGATAACAGATATATTCTATGTACGTGGGCGCGATAGGTTATCACGATTTACATTAAACCTTAATCGCTATAGTAAAGCAATAATATCGTTGGATTGAAAAGAAAAAAAAAAAAAAAAGAAAAAGTAAAGAAAAAAAAAATAGTTCGTTCTAAAGTTGTATCATAAAAACGTTTGACGAGACTATATAATATATAATATATATCTTTATGTATATGCATGCGTACTCGTCATCGTCGTCGTTGAGAATGTCAGCCACGTTTCATAGAGAATTCCCCTCTCTCTGTCTCTCTCTCACGAAAAGATAGAAATCCTTTTTTGGTAAATCCTGCTACATTCAGATGACGAATACTTGTACGACGAAAGGGCGACGACGTAAAGTGCATTCAAAATCCGTATAGGACCAGGAAGTAGGTTCAGGTTACGTTCGTTCATAAAATGGCATCATCTATCATATGGATCACGGTGAGTAGAATGTTGGAGAGGGGAGGGGCGGAGGGGGAGTTAAATTTTAAAGTAAGGTACGCCGCCGGTTGCGTACGTTCTCATAGTTTATTCCATTCCATCTGATTCTACCTGCGATGTAGGTGGCTGTCGTTTACGACGACATTGACGACCTCAAAGACGAGGACGACGAGGACGAGAACGAGGACGATGAAGACGAGGACGAAGACGATGAAGACGAGGACGACGAGGACGAAGACGATGAAGACGAGGACGACGAGGACGACGTCAAACTTAGAAGTAACTTACAAGGGTTCGTTGAACCACATCTCGAATATCCACTCTTCCTCTCCGAGAAGGAAAAGACCAATTCGAGTTGGTTAACCCACCCCTCTGTTCCCTCTGAGGTGTATAGGACGTAAGAGAGAAGGTAAAGAGGGCGGTGTCGGAGGCGAGGAACGCAATGGTAAGATCAGAAACCACGGTGAAACCGCAAATCATGTTTCTTTTCTTACTGAAGATATGTACGCGTACCTTAACCTTACCTAACTTACCTACCTACCTACCCATCTACCTAACTACCTACCTACCTACCTACCTACCTACCTACCTATCTACCTACTGTATATACTCCTTTGAAATGACACGCTTACGGTTTGAAATATATTTTCTATTTGAAAAGAAAGATATATATATATATATATATATATATATATATATATATATATAGAGAGAGAGAGAGAGAGAGAGAGAATATAACACGAGAAAAAGATAAATAATTCATGATAATTACCAGCGATTAAAATTCCGAGAATTATTTTCTATTTCGACTTGGTCGAGGGTCACCCTTTCTCCCCACCCTGTTTACTTTTCTCCCCATCCCTGATATCATTATATACTTTTTCCTTACTGAATTTCAACAGATTGAAACGCATCGTTATTAGTTTTTTCTCTTCTCTACTCTACTCTTTTTCTTTTTCTTCTTCTCTCACTTGACGTCGCAAAGGACAGATCTGTCTTTTCGAAGAAATGAATCCACGTTGCAGCACGGCCGGTTTGTAGGAGGGGCGAGGAGGGGAGGGGAGAGTGCGAGGTAAAGAGATGTCAAAAAGCAGATGGTTGGCGGAGAGAGAGAGAGATAGATAAATAGAAAAGAGAGAGAGAGAGAGAGAGAGATGGGGGGGAGAAGACAGAAAAAGTGAAAGAAAAAAGGAGAAAAAACAAAAACAATAAAAAATACGAAAAAAAAAAAAAAGAAAAGAGGAAAATAAAGGAAGGAGACAAAACCGTTCAACGACCGGATGATTAATGATGCGCTGATTTTGTTTTTCTCATGGACGAGAAGCCACCGTGTCCTTTTGTTCGTCCGTTTCGCAAAATGGCATGAGTGCCGTTGGCAGTGATGGACGACGAGACGGAATTAATCTTGGCTCAACGTTATTCCAAAGGTTCGTTTCAAAGCCGTATGTGTTTGTACGCGTCTAGGTAACACGCGTATCTCATATCTCTCTCTCTCTCTCTCTCTCTCTCTCTCCCTCTCCCTCTCCCTCTCTCTCTCTTCCTATTTTATTTTTTATTTGTTTGTTTTTTCCCCCAGGCTATTTTTTTTTCTTTTTCGTTTTTTTTTTTTTTTTTTTTTTTTTTTTTTAATCTATTCGCGGGTCACCAACGCCACCGGCAGAAGAGTACAACTTGGTACCGTTGAAACTCTAAATTAAATATCGACGGATCCAAATGGTTTTCGATTGAGGAGGGAGGGTGGGAGGGAGGGTAGGGGTGGGTGAGAAGAAAAAAAAAAAGAAGAGAAAGAAGGATAAAAGAAAAGAAAAAAAAAAAAAGGAAAAAGCTCCGTTCGCGGTTTATCATGGCGACACCTTTTTTTTTTCCATTGGGATCTTCATTCGTGTCAGTCGGACTAATGCATATTTTATTTTACTTTATTTTATTTTATTTTATTTATATTTTTTTTTTAATCGCAGGAAATAATAACAATGTATTATCGGAAGTATCTCGAGCGAGAGCTCATTTTCGTTTATTCACTCATTTATTTATTTATTTATTTATTTATTTATTTATTTATTTATTAATGAAGTACCATTTTAAATAAATCAAGAGTGTAAAGGAGTGAAGTATATTCTTTTTGTTCTAATTTCTCTTTTTATTTTTCTCTATTTCTTTTTGTTTTTCGTCTTCTCACGTACGTGAACCCAACTCCATTCTATTCGTCGTACGGTGCTCGATGGACACGCACGCGTTCTCTACTATTCCGATTGTCGATCTCGTAAAACTTAATCGTCATTTATAATATCGTAACCGAGAAGGAACGATCATTAAAAGCCGTTAATCTGTATTAAACGTAAAAACAATTCGCAAATGATTATTCAAAGGATCAATCTCGCGTGGATTATTACGTGGGTGAGATTGTCGTAATAATTAAATCCGCAAATGGCTTAACGATCGGGTTAATGGGACCTATTATATTCTCTCTCTCTCTCTCTCTCTCTCTCCCTCTCTCTCTCTCTCTCTCTCTCTCTCTCTCTCTCTCTCTCTCTTTCTCTGTCGATTAACGGTTTTAGGACATTGAAATATCACGAGACGGATCAATGGAAAATATGATCGATGATAATATTATATACCGAACGAGTGTAATATATATATATATATATATATTACTCTATTATATATATATATATATATATATATATATATATATATTACTCTATTATATATATATATATATATATATATATATATATATATATTACTCACGTAATATAAATATATATATATATATTACTTATTTTAATTTAATATATTAATATATATATATACATATGTGTGTGTGTGTGTGTGTGTGTGTTTCTTAAGGTGTGTGTATCGATCGTAATGTTCGACGAGAGTGAAAGCGTTCGATCAAGCGTGAATGCTATGAGGAAGCACCGAAAAGAAGAAGGTGGTAAGATGAAGGAAAAATAAAAGATATAGTTGCGTTTAGAGATACATACAAACGGAAATACATACATACATACATACATACATACATATATATATAGATACATAAATACATACGTACATAGA
>OU426993.1:20219717-20244717 GCA_911387935.1 Dolichovespula saxonica | reverse complement strand
AAGAGGTATCAACGATTTACCCGTTATATGTACGACTATGTCGTCAGGCTCGTAAACGTTCTTACGAGTACCACGGTTACTATACACTAACTCTGACTATTTTCATTTTCTTGAAGATATACTTTTCTCGAAGAAAGAAGAAAGAATAATAAAAAAGAGAGAGACGGAGAGAGAGAGAGAGAGAGAGAGAGAGGGAGAGAGAGAAGATACTTTCTATTTAAGGAAAGTATTAAAAAATGCAGTATAAAAAAGAAAAATAAACAAGAATAAACGAAGAATGCGTACAATCTAGTTAAGGTGAGAATGAGATAACATCGAGGAATGTACCACACGTCGTCGTCTTTGTCGTCGTCGTCATCGATCGTTTCATTGAAAACGACTTTTCCTTTGATCAACCTAAGTGAAACGATCATTAAATATCGTTAGATCGTTCCTTTCCACTTAAAGAGATATATCCGATCGAAATATGGGAATGGAAATTAGATAGACAACTTTATGAAAGTTAGAACGACGAGCTTGTTATTAACGTACATGGGAGTCATTTAATGACACAAACTCTCTCTCTCTCTCTCTCTCTCTCTCTCTCTCTCTCTCTCTCTCTTGCTCTCGTTTTCTCCCTCTCTCTCTCTTTCTAAACGGAAAACGATCGATACATCGTATACGATTAAAATCGTAAATAAGAGATAGTCTAACCGAGCGAGAACCTGATATATAATCGATATTAATTCTAATAATAATATATACGTACGTAAGGAAATCTTTTACTTATCAAATTATCAAAGATTGTGATGTAATTTTAAACTATTACGACTCGGGAGAACGCTTATTGCATGAAATTTATTACAGAAGTGAGCCACGTACGAAGTCAATGTACGTGTAATAATTGAAATAAAAAAAAAAAAAATAGAAAAAAGAAAAAGAGAGAGAGAGAGAGAGAGAGAGAGAGTGAAAGAAAGAAAGAGAGAGAGAGAGAGAGAGAGAGAGAAAAAAGGATGCATATATAACGTTTAAGATGGGGAAATTAGATCAAGATCATTGTCGATCAACGATCTCACTTATATTTCTGGAATTAAGTCTTACCCGTTATATTTCGTATTGGCATTAATAAAGTAATAGTAATAATAATATAAATATATTATTATTATTATATAATATATATTAATAATAATATTTATAATATATATATTATATATTATATAATATTATATAATATATATTAATAATAATATTTATAATATATATATTATATATTATATAATATTATATAATATAAATATATTATTATTACTATTACTATTACTATTATTATTATTACTATTATTATTATTACTATTATTATTATTATTATTATTATTATTATTATTATTATTATTATTATTATTATTATTACTCTGATTATACCGATTATATTCTTATATACAACTGACTAATATCTCGTCGGAATATAAATCAAATTGTTCCTGCGTGCTCGTTGAAATACGTTACGCATTAACAATATCGTGAAATATATTATTCTATGATGTAGTAAACATTCAAAGCGAATTAGAAAGTCGAAACGGGGATGTCGTTGAATAAAAGAATTCTAGTTTCCATAGGGATATTGGAAAGTATTCATGGTCGAAGTGGAATGAAGAGGAGAGGAGAGGAGCGGAGCGGAGAGGAGAATAGAGAGACAGAGAGAGAGAGAGAGAGAGAGAGAGAGAGAGAGAGAGAGAAATAGTAGAAAAATACGCGGGGAGGGGAGGGGAGTTCGAACGGAAGCGGAAGCGCCGACATCGCGAACATTGTCGTTGCGGAAGCGCAACGGTTAACCGAACGGACGAGCCCTTTCCTATTCTTCGACGAATGAAAAATGATGGGGGCGTGTGGGGGAGGGGAAGTGGGGGGTGTAGAGAGGAGGGACGTATCGGGCGACCGTTCTCGTTAGGTAAAACACTTTTTTTTTCCCCCTTTTCCTTTTTATTTTGTTGTCTTTTTTTCTTTTCTTTCCTTTTTTTTTTCCTTTTTTTTTTTTTTTTTTTTAATTTAATTCGTACACGCCGACGGACAGGGCGCGGTCGATTCGACGCTACATGCGATACACCCACAAAAATTACAGTCTTCCGTGGTGAAGTCGTCGTAATCGTTGTCGTCGTCGCAATTATTGCGATTAAACATAATCACGATCGATTATTACTTTCTTTTCTTTTTTTTTTTTTTTTTATTTATGTCTTTCTCTCTTTGTTTTTTTTTTTTTTTTTCTATTTTTTCTTTTCGAGCGCGTATAAGAATCTCCAAGATTTCTTTTTTCTTTTTTTTTTTTATCGATCGCGACGTTCTAATACGGAAAAGTCTAAAATAGAGAGACAGAGAGAGAGAGAGAGAGAGAGAGAGAGAGAGAGAGATAGAGAAGAAAAAAGAAATAAATGGAATAGAAAAAGGAGTAAGTGAAAAAGAAACTTACCTTGAGGTAGGAGCCGTAGTACTTGGTGACGTATGGACTGTCGCACTGCGACAGTACCATAATTTCCTGCTGAATATCCTCGATCTCATCCTCTGCCTCTTCGAGATCGATGATCTTAATGGCAACGACTTGTTGTGTCCTATTGTCGATACCTTTGAACACCTCACCGAAGCTACCCTTGCCAATGCGTTCTTGTTTCGTAAATATCAACTCGGGGTCCACCTTCTGTAACAATGAAAAAAAAAAAAAAAATAAAAAAAAGAAATGAAAAGAAATGAGAATAAATAAATGACGGAATGAGAGGAGCTGATCGAACGTATGAATGATCGTACGTATG
Source organism: Dolichovespula saxonica (assembly GCA_911387935.1). Classification (NCBI taxonomy): domain Eukaryota; kingdom Metazoa; phylum Arthropoda; class Insecta; order Hymenoptera; family Vespidae; genus Dolichovespula; species Dolichovespula saxonica. The sequence goes on along the minus strand of OU426993.1, from coordinate 20,241,937 downwards.
AATGATCGAACCAACGATCGAACGAATAAAAAAGAAAATAATAATAATAATAATAATAATAATAATAATAATAATAAGAAAGTATTGCGTCGGAATACGAATTAATAACTGATATAAATTTATATATAGAAATGAAAAAAAAAAAAATGAGTTAGTTCGGGACGAACGATCATTATTATTATTATTATTATTATTATTATTATTATTATTATTATTATTATTATTATTATTATTATGAAAGCGTAAAAGATCGTTCTCATTCTCGTGCGCGTCAGTATTCGGGTTAAAATTAACGAGAAGAAAAAAGGAGATTCCTCGTGGCATTCCGCGCGATGACGATACTAATACTTTCTTCCTCGGTCCGTGTATCGTCGTCCTTCGTGGATTAATAAACGCATTAGCCCGCGCGATACCGCGAGAAATGCGGTTCTCCTTGGCTTCTTTCTAACAGATGACACTTGACGTCATAACAAGCTTTTACGAGGTCTCAAGAAAATGTGTAAATCGCTGAGACAACGTCTGCTCTCTCTCTCTCTCTCTCTCTCTCTCTCTCTCTCTCTCACACTCTCTCCTTAATATTCTCTTTTCTTCACCTCCTCGTCGTCGTTCTCTCATTCTCTCTCTCTCTCTCTCTCTCTCTCTCTCTCTTTTTCTAACTAACACTGCTTCTTCTTCTTCTTCTTCTTCTTCGTCTTCGTTTTTTTTTTCTTTTACTTTTTCTTTTTTTTTATTTTTTTTATTTTTTTTATATATTTATCTTTTACTCGATAAAAAAGAGAGAAAATTCCAAGACTCTCTCATCTCGATTGCATAATATTATTTATGACGGAAGCAAGCGCAATCATCGTTCAAATGTCACGAGCTTTACGTCAGTATTCTATTTTTCTCCTTATTATTATTATTATTATTAGTATTGTTGTTATTATTGTTATTATTAATATTACTATTATTATTATTATCGTTATTATTGTTACTTTTTTTCTCTCTCTCTCTATCTCTCACTCCGTCTCCTTTTCCTTCTTTTCTTTTTTTCCTCTCTCAAATCGACGTTATTACGAGACGAATTAGAAAGTCTTATATTTCGAAATTCTTATGCGAGAGAGAGAGAGAGAGAGAGAGAGAGAGAGAGAGAGAGAGAGCAAACGGGTAAATGCAAAACAGTTTATCGCGCACGTATACGTCTTGAGAAAAGTGGCGAGCTCAGCGAATAAATATCTAAGAGATCTTTGAAGCCACTTTTAAAGCATTTTACGTGCTGGAGAATCGTAATAGCCCCTCCGTCCCCGTCCCCGTCCCTAACAGACCTTTGTATACACCCCCTATATAACCCCGACGAACGCTAAGCCCCCTCCCCTCCGCCCCTCGACCTCCTTCGTTCGTTGATCGTTCAGTACGAGAAAAGAGATTTACAATGCAAATCTTGATGGATTTTTTGTCGATCTACGGCTATTATCATTGTCACCCGATTCGAGGGCCCACTCCAACGATATGAACTTTCGATGGATTTTCATATTTATGAATTTATAGCGTTCTCACGTGTACGTGACCGAAAGTGAAATTTATTTTATTTCGTTCGCTCGATCGATCCCGATTATTTCTAATTTCGTTCGTTCGATCGATCCCAATTATTTCTAATTCAAATAATAATTAAATAATAATCTAACTATATATATATATATATATATATATATATATAAGTATACAGATCTTATTTATTAATAATATTGAAATCAAACGTGATACGAAAGCGATTTACGCGATTAAATTTTGAATGAACGAACGTAAGAACGTCGCGATTCGATTGAAATTATTTTCGATTGGTGACGCTGTTACATCTATCGATTAAATCGCCCGATTGGCGCGTACTCGCGTTAATTAAGATTTACGGAACGAGTAAATCGCATAATGCGCGATTCATGGGATGAGTTCGAACGTGGCAGAGACGAGTATTCGTCGAATTTCGAAACTTCATATTTGTCTTTACGTATGGAAAAGCGACGGGTATCTGTCAGAAGGAAATTATCTCGGGTTAGATCGATAATCGTGTTCTACGATCTTTCTAGAGAAAACAAAGATAAATACGATCGATGAGAAAAAAAAAAAAACAGAAAAAGAATGATCCTTACGTAGTCCTTCGATTAACGCGTATCTTAAATTAATTATTCATCGTATTTTTTTTATTTTTATCGAAAGTAATAGCGCACGCGTACGCACAACCACTTTCGTTAATCAAACCGTAATAGAATATATCAGCAAAAAGAGAAAAAATGAATAGGAAAATTATAAAAGCTACAGAAAAATATTCCCAACAAATTATTACATTGGACTCGCTATTGTCGACTGTGTCCTCCCGATTTTGTAAAGTTCAATTTAACGACGAGCCGAGCCCGGTCATTAAACGACTAACGTCGAATATAACGAATACAATTAAAAGTTAGAATATACGTAGTGCAATTACAATGTAATATATGCGAGAAAAATTCAAATATCTCAATTAATACGTCGAGTATTTGATATTCCACGCGTCTCGTCACGGTACGTAAATGTATTGGTTTTTGTATTCTGAATAAAAAAAATAAATAAATAAATAAATAAATAGAACAAAAAAAAATTAATAAACAAATAAATAAATGAAAGAAAGAAAAATAAAAGAACATTGCACGTAATCGGTTCGAACGAATGGGTGGTCGGTTTGAGAGGGTCCTTTTCAAATTTTCGGATGCGTCTAGTGGTCAAGAATTAAAAAAAAAAAAAAAAAAAAAAAGAATGAATAAATGAATGAATGAATGAAGAAATGATAAAAAAGAAAGAAGAAAGATCGTTCGTTGGGGTCGATGGAGACCTTAACGTCAAAGATGAAAGAAAGTCGAGTAGGAGGCGGAGGCAAAGGCAGAAGGTAGAGGCGGAGGCGGAGATGGAGGGGGAAGAGGAGGAGGATGGAGGAGGAGGAGGAGGAAAAGAAGAAGAAGAAGAGGAGGAATAAGAAGAGGAAGAAGAAAATAAGGAGGCAGCGGTACACTCGTCGATGCATATTTTGCGAGGTAGTCGAGAGTCGACGGAGACGGTGGTGGCAGGTTGCTCCCTCTCACTCACCCCTCTTTTGCCCTATTACTCTTTACCGTACTACGGCTCGGTGAAACTCGCGACACAAATTATAATTAGCGGGTGTCAGCGACATAGAGAGAACCGTCGTCACGTACGTACGTACCTATGCATGCATGTATATTTATGTATATATGCATGTATGTATGCATGTATGCGCATGCATGTATGTATGTACGTAGGTGGTTAAAGTACCGGAGCTGCTCTAGCCAACTTGAAGAATACCGTGGATATAGCAGTAGGTACGTTCTCGAGCACCATCATCAACGCACATATACCTTATTCCAGTATACCTCCGTCATGGAATTCTTGCATTGTTCTCTGGCTATTTACCGCGTGTATTGTTGAATTTAACCAAGTATATTTAATAGGAAAATTGACTGTAAAACATATATATATATATATATATATATATATATATATATATATATATATAATATGTATATATTTATGTATGTATGTATGTAATGTAATGTAAGTAGAGTTTTACGTTCAATCCTAAGCCATACAAGTACGTATAGAAGAACGTATCATTCCTAAGCAAGATTAGTTGTCTTTTTTTTCTCTCTCTCTCTCTCTCTCTCTATTCATAGATAGTGATGACGACTGATGAATAATTAATGGCTTCCTTGCTCAAGAATTTATCACGAAAATATTCCTTTCTCATTTCCTATTATTAAATCATATATATATATATATATATATATATATATATATATATAATTACTATATTGTAAATATGATTGTAATAGAGCGTGAGTCTGTGTTTTACAGAGATCATGCTGTATATGTATATTTATGCACGCACGTTGATTATTTTTTATTCGAATCTTACGAGTAGAAAATATATATATATATATATATATATATATATATATATATATATATATATATACGTGTGTGTGTGTGTATGTATGACATCTCAGTGCACCGTCCTTGGTTATAATAATTCTACTCTAATCTTAACGTCCTTCGTGAAGAAATAGAAAGGAATAAGAAAGAAAAATATTAACGAGACGTCACAAAAGTGATGTCCGTGGCAGATGATGGAGCGCAAAATTAATGAGAAAGAGAGAAAGAGAGAGAGAGAGAGAGAGAGAGAGAGCTTACTTTCTTGCACTAAAAGCCCCGTCCGATGTTTTGGTCTCAGCATCTCCATTTCGACAACGATACCGACTCTAACTCCATTTCAGTTCGGACTAATTAAATTTTACGTGACCTCGCGAACTCAAGTAATAACTCGATGGACAAGTTTCTTGTTTCTGAACTAACTCACATATAAGCATAGATTCTTACGTACGTACGTACGTACGTACGAATGCATGCATGCATGCATGCATGTGTGTGTTTTGTGTGTGTGTGTACAGCATTCTCTCGTATAATTACTCCGATGACGCAGGTCGAGAGAGCGTACACAGTGACAACAACAAACACACACTGATACAATTTCGTCTGGAATCGGCTAGACGATTCCCTTCAAGTTACCTTTATCATACTAAAACCGTATACGATCAGTTTAAAACGTCGTTGTTTTTTTCTTCTTCTTCTTCTTTTCCTCGACAATGAACGAATAAAACGGTATTGCCGTAATCTCGTCGTCGGGAAAAAAGAAAGAAAGAGAAAGAAAAAAAGAAATTCCACCCCCCACCCCTCCATCACGACCATCCCGATCGAATCGAATCGATGAATATTTTGTGATCGTGCGATCAAAAAAAGAAAAAAAAAATTTTAATTCATCGAAATCCATCGTTCGATGGCTGTTGACGTTCTATCTCGCAATTAAAGAAAAAAAAAAAAAAAAAAAAAGGAAGGAAGGAAAAAATGAAGAAGGAAAAAAAAATGAAAGAAGATAGAATAATATCTTCTTCCTCCTATGATAATTTGATTTGATTTCGGGTGTCAAGAATATGGCAAATGAATTTGATATAACAAACCGGTTTTACATTTATTATTGGAAATGCCACCAGATTTTCGTTGGAAGAGTTCAACTTATCAACTTCGTTCGTTCCTACGGACGATTCTAAAGCAGTGACATCGACTACTTTCAACTAATACACGTCCTTAACGGATATCTATATTCTATGTGCCTTTATTCGTCTCTATCTCTCTATCTCTCTCTCTCTCTCTCTCTCTTTGAAAATGAACTTGCCAACTTCCTTATTACGCCGAAGAGGAGTAGTTTCGTAACAACAGTCGACGGGATTCTATTTTGATTATGGACTCGAAAACTTTCTTGTATGTTCCTACGCGTTTTCAATCCATTAACTGTCAAGAATAAATAGAAGTTATTACGTGAGAACGATTTCAAAATAATCTTATTCAAGAATACGATATTACAGTTATTAATATATTTGCATGCATAATATATCGATTCAATAAAAAAAAAAGATCGTCGAATGGAAACTTTAACAATATTTCTTTTTTCTCTCTCTCTCTCTCTCTCTCTCTCTCTCTCTCTCTCTCTCTCTCCTTTAATTATCTGTCAAATCGAACGATACGTGAACTTTAATCTTGTAAAAGAAAAATAAATAAATAAATAAATAAATGTAACAAAAAAAAAAAACAGAAGAGCCGTCCAACGAGCAAATAACGTTATTCGAATAATAAACAGATACGATAATTACGCGAGGGAGAACTGCTTAACGAGAGTTTCTTTTACTCGTCGAAAATTAATTAAAGAAAAAAGGAAAAAGAAAAAGAAAATTTATACGATGTACTTTAAACGTTAGAAACTTCGCACGGTGACCAATACACGCGACTTATATTATTATTTCGAAATATTTGTTGAAGGAGCGACTAATGATCTAAAAAAAAAAAAAAAAAAAAGAAAAAAGAAAAGAAAAAATGAAAAAAAAAAAAAACTGGCACAAAAAGAAGGAATTCATTAATGAAAAAGTTCTCTCGGGTCCTCGCGATTTTTAACACTTCGAATTATTTGACGCGAACACGATGGTTACACGTAGATCGAATTAGCGGAATCTCTAGTGCGGGATACCTTGTTAAAGCTACTATACAACTCGACGTATTTTGCGTTCGAAGCACGTAGAACAACAGTGTTTGGACGATACGGAATTGCTAGCGATATGTTTAGACGGGTGCAAGCAAGAATTTTGAGTAGCAATCGGCTAAGTCAACAATTCCGATAACGAAGTACGATACAACCGAACAAGTACGAGGTGCTGAATGTATCGCGCTAATGCAGAAATAAATAAATATGTAAATAAGTAAATGAATAAATAAATAAATAAATGAATAAATTAATAAATTAATAATAATGACGATGTAATTACGTTAGATCGATCGACAAAAGGAAAAAAAATACATATATATATATGCATGTCTAAAAATCGATAGGACATCTCGATGGTTATTCTTCTCGCATTATTTGTTATCGCACAGATATCTCGATATAAATCGAAATGACTCGAGGAAACGAACAACTTCGGACGATGGAGAGCTTACGTACAAAAAAAAAAAAAAAAGCGGCGTTCGTAAAGTATTACGATAGTTTCGCGATAAGGTTAACAGGATCGGTGACCCGTAAAATGGTCATACCGTTCTGAGAAAACGTAAGATCGGCGACCTTCAATTTATATACTTAGAGAAAGTTCGGACGAGAAAAGGAAATTGGAGTCCATTAATCAAACCGACCGATGATCTTTACTACAATGGGAAACGGAATTCTTATTTGATCTACTATTTTCGTCCATTACTTTCCTTCTTTTTCCTTTTAACATCGATATTCTCCAACGTTTTCTTTCCTCTTCTTCTTCTTCTTTGTTCTTTGTTTTTTTTCTTTTTTTTTTTTTTTTTGAAAGAAGCACTTCAGTTGTTAACAAATTAATTAATAGTAATTCGATTTACGTTCAACGATTACGTGAGCTCTCTTACAGAAACTTTCGACGAGGCGAAAGCTATCGAACTACTGGAGAAAAGAAAAAAAAAAGGAAGGAAGAAAGGAAAAAAAGAAAAGGACAAGGAAGAAGAAGAAGAAGAAGAAGAAAAAAAAAGAAATAGGGAAAAGAAAGGATAATTGAATTCATTCGAGAGACAAATCGTCGCAACTTTTCTAGAGAAAGGAGTACGATCGTGACGAGAAAATTCGATCGACTGATCAGACGTGTTTCGTTATGTTAACTAGAGAGAAAGAGAGAGAGAGAGAGAGAGAGAGAGAGAGAGAGAGAGAGAGAGAGAGGACCTCGTACCTCCTCCAATTCTCGAACTACAAAATTCGAAAGTAATTCGCCACGTGGATTAGAGGCGTCACGCGTTATTTTTTTTTTCTTTTTTCTTTCTTTCTTTCTTTCATTCTCCTTCGTCGAATTAACGAACGTTAAAGTACGGTGTTTATCGAGAGAAAATAGGAGAGGTAGAGGAGAGAAAATACGAGGAGGGTGGACAAGGTGTTTAACGTTTTTACATAAAAAAAAGAAAAGAAGGATGGAGAATAAATAATCGAATTGATTACGTCGATCAATCGAATATATCCTTCGACGACTTTTAATTGAAATTTAATTGTATGAAGGTATCGAATAAAATTAAAAAAAAAAAAATAAAAAATAAATAAATAAAAGGAAAGAAGAGATACGAAGGTTATAAAGACATAAAGAATAGCAATTTGACATTTATCTCTCCGAGTGGACGCTGTTATTATTTTCTTCGTAACACAAACACACACGCACACACGCGCACGCACACACACACACATACCCGAGCGTATAGAAAAACGAAGATAGAGATTGTTATACGTGTATTCGTTAAAGGGGAAGAAGGAGAAGAAGAAGAAAAGAAGAAAAGAAAAAAAGGAATTAAATCAAAAAAGAGAATACGACTTACGGTAATAAACATAAATTCTATCGAAGCAACGAAAGGGGTCATTAAGTACGCGCGAAGATTTATTTCCGCAAAATTTAATCGCATATTCCCGTCGTACGTACCGTATATTCCATACTTTCTCTTCCTCTCTTTTCTTTTACCGGCGGCGGAGGGGTTAGGAGGGGAGGGGGGCTGGGGGAGGGACGGAGGGTTCGGGAGGAAGAAAGACGTCTTCTCTTTTCTTTCTCTCTACTCTTTTTGTTTTTTTTTTTTTTTACTTTTTCATTTGGGATACCGCGAATTAAGTACAACGTTTCGTAAATATGAATATTCATTTAATTAAATCGAAATGACCCGTAAGCGAACGTGAATCATTGTTACGAACGTTAGTTACTCGCCACTTTCGCACTATTCCCACACCGCAAAGGCATTAGAGATCGCGAGAGCCCCATATAATGTACCTCACCCTCCCTCCCTCCCTCCCTCCCAACCTCCCATCATCCCATCTCTCTCTCTCTTTTAATAACGGTTTGCGAGCGAGATAGATTTATTTACGGCTCGATCGTTTCGAAGTTTTTCACCAAAAAACGTTTCTTCCATGTAATATGCGTTTTATTATATCCACGAAATGGGACTTCATCAAAAGGCCTGTTGCTCCGGAGTGATTGCCTAATTAAAAATCGTGTATGATTTCTTTTTCCTCTCTCTCTCTCTCTCTCTCTCTCTCTCTCTCTCTCTCTCTCTCTCTCTCTCTCTCTCTCTCTTTCTTTTAATCTCTTTTTTTTCTAAGCTGAACAAGAAGACGTTATTATTTAAGTATATAGGTATGTATGTATGCGTGCGTGTGTGTGTGTGTGTGTGGTTGTATATAGATTTTCGAAGAGCTTAAGAAACATTTCGTTTCGATCGTATATTAATTAAAATTTCTAAAATAATGTAAAATGTAATATTATAGCCTATATATATATATATATATATATATATATATATATATTCTCTGTTCGTTAATTTACTTTATAATTAGATACGAACCGTTGAAAATAAACTTAAATTACTATATATATATATATTACTTACTATAAGCGTATTATTAAGTTAATATTTGTATCATAAATATCTGTCTGTGTGTGCGTATGCGTGTGTTCGTGTGCGCGCGTGCGTTATCAAATAACTTTAAATATTAGACACGATTCAACGATATATATATATATATATATATATATATATATATATTCTTTTATGAATATTAGAAAATACCTTTATGCGGCACATAACGTTTGATGATAAAACGATAATATATCGTCTAACGTATTCCAAAAGGATTACACCCGTTAACTGTACGAGTAATGCATAGGAAAACATTAATGAATCATCGTTCGATTATAAAATTGAAAAATGTTTACTCTGGTACACGTGACCACGAGTATAGATAGCGATATCGATATTGATATCGACATCGACATCGTAGAATGACTCGATTACGTTCAACACTTACGCCTAAAGCGTTCTATGTTATACATATGTATATATATATATATATATATATATATTCGATGTAGAAGCATCGACCACTCTCTCTCTCTCTCTCTCTCTCTCTCTCTCTCTTTCTCTCTCTTTTTATCAATTAACCACAGTAAAACAGGCAAAGGAAGTAATTGAGAAACAGGTCGTGCTTAAACATTCGCGATTTATTCGAATTACGAGTGAACACAGCTTAAAAGCAATTAACGTTTCTCATTATCGTCTACATATTTCTGTGAAGCGATATGAAAAACAAAATGAGAAGGTTTTCTAAAGAAAAAGAGAGAGAGAGAGAGAGAGAGAGAGAGAGAGAGAGAGAGAAGAAACAAAGATAAACGGTGTCGTTACTCATGAAAATCGAATATTCACTAATTCGACTTATCTCTTTGTCGATTAATCGTACGACGATATTCGAAACACGAGCTACGAGCTAAGATCATCCAAAGTAAGCGTAACTTATAACTTACTTATGTATTTATCCAACGATCTACGTATTGTTCGTGATATTCAATTCGCGCGAATCATTTAACCACCCGTTAAATTGGAAACGCGATCGTCTGTCCGTTTGCGTTAAACGATCTGAAAAATTCATTCTAATGTTACGCTCGATAACGGTTTCGTTATATTTATCGTATTACCGGTTCGATTATATCGACGATAATCGGAGCTACTCGAGTTGGCGTTGAAGTAAAATGAAAAAAAAAAAAAAAAATAAAATAAAATAAAATTCAGAAAAGGGAGAATACGTAACGAAACCCAGAAAAAAAACAGAGTGAAAGAGGGAGAGAGAGAGAGAGAGAAAATATAAAGAAGAAAGCACTCAAAAGTATTTTATACGTTCGATATAAAAATTAATGATACTTTCGGTATGGGTACGTTGTCGTAATGGCTAACAGAATTATTCCATGTAATAATACGTACATATTTACATATATATATATATATATATATATATATATATATATATATATATATTCGAGTTATGCACGGTGCACACCCATTCCTATTTACTTATGTATGCCGTATATACAATAGAGACGGTATCATTTAGAGAATGCAACGACGATCACGTACATAATTCTCTGTGGCCAAAGCGGTGACGCATCATCTTTCAAGAGATTGGACGACTATACTAAAGATTTTATCCGTGGAATAACAGAATGAGAGAACCCGATCGTTACGCGATAATAAATAATTTTCGTTATTAATACGAAGTTAGGTATGTATTTTATTTTTTTCTTCTTCTTATCTGGATAAACAACGTTACCACGCGTAATGTCGGAAGAGAGAGAATGATTTGTTCGAAAGACACACAACGTTGAAAGGTCGAGTTGAAGCGCGCGAGGTCGAAACTCGTCAAGTTGGTACGAGAGCGAATGAGAGAACGTGTTCCACCTCGATTGTAAGATCCTTGAGTCCCGAGATTGGATTATTACGTATGTATGTATCGTATGTATTCTTTTATTAAGTTACGATTGAATGTATATCGGGCTACGTTTCCGTAACACACATTGCATGAGTTTAAAAGTGAATTTCGGTGGTAAAAGTCGATGAGGTTGTCTCTCCAATTTTTACTTGTTTCGATATTAAAAGCAAAAAATAAAATAAAATAAAATAAAATCCGTATGATATATACATATTGAAATACATATATATCGCATCATATCGTATCGTATCGTATCATATTTTATCGTATCGTATCGTATCATATCATATATATATATATATATATATATATATATATATATATATATATATATATATTTTTATATTATATTTAATTTCACACATCGGATGTCTCATTTTAATCGATACTACCAAATATCCCTCGATCCTATTGGCATTATGAACAAACGTTTCGAATAAAAATCCTTGTGTTATTTCTGTTTTTTCTTTTTTTTTTTTTAATTTCTTTTCCAGTGAGGGAAATTAAAAATATTTATCCCAGTTATTTTATAAATAACGCGGTTACAGTGGAAATTTTAAGTAACGATCTTTTTAATCGGCGATCGATACTATAAAAAAAAAGTCAACTATCGATCTAGTTTAACGCCGTCTCATCGATGTTTCGCTAAATCATGGCGATAATAGTTACACTGTTTTGATATATAGTACAATAATATATCCGTCTCATAATGATACAGCGTGATATGTAATAACATATAGTGTAACGGTAGGACGATATAATTACGATCACAAGTGTCATATCGTACCGTAATTATTATCGTAACGTTTCGATGAAATACCGATGAAAATGTAAATGCCTCGATTGGATTCCTATTGGATATTCTCTAAAACATTTGTTATATTTGAAACATCGATTCTTTATATTTCTTTTTTTTTTTTGAAACATCGATTTCCGTTATATATATATATATATATATATATATATATATATATATATATATATACATATACAAAAAAAAAATTATAACGACTTCAGTACTTCGACAACGATCACCGGCCTACGAGGACAAATACAAATAAATATTACATTCCATCCTCGAGTTCTATTAACTTTTAACTTGATACATTTATTTATTTACAATACGATCGGAGATATATTTGACGACACGCAGTTTATATTGAGACGATGGTACACATACGAATCTGTTTATACAAATGTGTTTAAATAATATACAATATATATATATACATATATATATATATATATATATATATATATATATATATATATATATATATATATATAATACAAATATTTGATGTATGATCGATTTCATCGGTTTGAATTGTTCTGCTTGCTGATACATAGCAAACGAAATAAACGAAATCGGATATCTTTCTCCTTCATTTGAACAAAAAAAAAAAAAAAATATATATATATATATATATATAAAAATAAAAAAAAAAGGGAAAGACAAAGAAATCGAAAGCATCCTTCGACTTCCGTTTTCGACCTCCGTTAAAGGTCGGACAACATTTTTATCTCTCAACTACGGATGATTCTATAGGGAGGAAAAAAAAAGACAAGGAAAAAGGAGAAAGAAAACAACAGAAAAAAGAGAGAGAGAGAGAGAAAGAAGGAAAAGCAACTATGTCAAGAGTCAACCTTGCAGTCGCATTGGCCGATACCGTGCTGAAGAAAGGAGACGAGGAGGAAAAAGAGGAGGTGAAAGAGGAGGAGGAGGAGGAGGAGGAGGAGGAGATGGAGGAGAAGGAAAAAAGGAACAGAGACTGCTCGAAGAGATCTTACGGTCCACGAGAATCCTGTTACACCGGTATTTCCTTTCTACATCGAAGTGATATACGCTACAAAAATTATTGCTTTTGTCTCTCGGCGACTTAGCTAAACATGGCGATGGATTTTATTGAAAATATTAATCGGCTCTGTCAAAAGGATTTCAACGATTACGATTTTCTCAACGGAGAGTAGAGTGGAGAGAAAGAAGAGTTAAAAAAAAAATATAGTGAATGTTGAACGAATTACAAAAAATAAAATAAAATAAATACACAAAAAAACTGAAAAGAAAAATAATAATAATGATGATGATGATGATGATGACGATGATGATAAATAAACCTAAAAATTCTCTCATTTCAACGAACTTTACGACGATCGTAAGAAAAAAATAAATAAATAAATAAATAAATAAATAAAATAAAAGCTTCGACCTTGAAACGACAAAATCGAATATATATATATATATTTAATCGGACGATTTTTAATGAATCGATTGGATCAATCGGGGAATGATTTGCGGATAAATACTCTCGTATGAAAATTTTATATATATATATATATTTTTTTTTTTTTTTTTTCATTAATCGTAACGAAGTTAACGAGCGAGATGCAATGTATCGTGTGTATCCTCCCGAACGTTGAGACACTGTAATCGAATCGAGAGCTTTTTCTTTTACTTTTACTCGATGATATAGAATAGATATCTCGAATGCTCGATCGGATGGTACGAAAGGTGACACCAAAACCACTTTCTAAGATTCCCCCCTACCCCTTTCGTCGTCTCGGATTGCCACCAAGCTACTTTCCTGAGGTTAGAAGGGCCAACGCGTGCGATTCTCTTAAAGCTAGAAAGAAATTTTGCTCCCTTTTTCCTTCCTTCCTTCCTTTCTTCTTTTCATCTTTCCTTTCTTCTTTCTTTTTCTACATTTGCTTCTTCTTATTCATCTTCTTCATTTGCTTCTTCCTTTTTTTTCTCTTCTTTTTCGTCCTTTTTTTTCTTTTCATTCGCTTCTTCCTTTTTTTTCTTCTTTCATTTTCTTCATCTTCTTAATCTTCTTTTATTTTCTTCATTCGCTTCTTCTTCCTTTTCGTCATTTTTTTTTTTCTTTTCATTTGCTTCTTCCTTTTTTTTCTTCTTTCATTTTCTTCATCTTCTTAATCTTCTTTCATTTTCTTTATTTGCTTCTTCTTCTTCTTCTTCTTCTTCTTCCTCTTCATTTGCCTCTTTTTCTTCTTTCTATTTCTTCATTTGATTCATCTTCTTATTCATCTTCATCATTTCTTTTTCCTCATTTTCTTCTCCTTCTTCTTCTTCTACCACCTTCAACTTCTTTTCGTTCGTATCGTTTACGATGCAACCAACGTCACCAAAAAGGCGAGTTCGACGTCAAAAAAAAAAAAAAGGAAGAAAAACAAGAAAAAATAAAACGAATCGTCTGCCATGGCTTCGATGTTCATAAAAAAAAAAAAAAGGAAAAAAAAGAGATATTCTTTACGCGAATTTTTTTAACGCTACAATCGAAATTCCAACAACGTGAAGAAAAACGGTGAGAATTTTAATCGACCGATCTCAATCCGAAAGAAAGAATATTGGATATAAAAAAAAAAAAAAAGAAGAAAATTTCTAAATAGAAAAATTATTTTGTCGAACGATTTTTCTTTTCTTTCCTTTCTTTTTTTTTTTTTTTAATCGATAACGTATAATTAATAATTGATATAATAATTGTAAAAGAACAGATTTAAAATTAATTGTAAAGAATAACGCGCACGATTTATCACGGATACATCAATCTCGAGGACGAATAATAATCGTTTTACAAAAAATTTTTTCGAACGATCAAGCTCGGATAGAAATTATTATTTTTTTTTTTTCTTTCTTTTTTCGAACGATCATTTATTGAATACAATTGATATTCCAAATCGTGAGAAAGACGATGGGAATCTAATAGTCGACGCGTTAGTTTCAAGAATAAAATAAAAAAAAAAAAAAAAAAAAAAAAGAAAGAAAAATCAAATAAAAATAAAAATAAAAAAAGAAAAAAATTGTTTATTTCGCATAACTCGATAGTTTTATTTTAATCGGGCTCCATCATATCCTCGCCGCACGAAAATAACGCCTGTCCTTCGAAATTTATCTTTCGGGGATTCTCGTACGAAGTCGCAACTTTTCTACGTTGCAAATATTATTTCTATATCTCGATGGGCATTAATTGATATATTTCGTTGCTTTTTATCGGCGAATAAATAACGCGAGAAAGGGATAAGGAAGAAAAAAGAAAAAGACAAAAAAATAATATATATAGAAAGAAACGTTTGCAAAGAAACGATAACAAAAGTTATCGTTTGTTATCATTCGATGCTTTTTTTCTACGCGTCGAGACGAATATTTGCAGCATATATACCATATTTATGTATATATTGATTATTTGATTATATATATATATTTGATTATTTTTATTTTCACGCGTTCTCTTTGAACACACCGTGGAGTAAGTTATATATATATATATATATATATATATATATATAACTTAATAACGCGTGAAAATAAAAATAATCAAAAAAAAAAAAAAAGAAGAAAAACAACACGAATATCGAATAACGCTAGGAAAAAGGAATGTCGTTAGATAGAAATACACAAAGCGATATAAAGCAGTGATGGGCAGCAAACTACGGGTATGTGCGGTGTCATCCATTCGACTCTCTAACAGTTCACTTGCTAGTCCACATGCTAGGCCAGCTTTGCACTTCATTAATTAAAGTGAAATATTTCATTAATTAAAATGATAAACACGGTCGTACAATTTACTTCGATTTAAAAATATATATTTAAGTAGATATAACTTTGTAGATACTAATAAAAAATAAATTTGATTTAAAAAGGAAAGATGAAAAAAGAGAGAATGAAAAAAAAAAGAAAGAAACAAAGAGAGATAAAAAAGAAAATCCATTTAATTTTATGTATATATAAATATATAAATATATAAGTGTATATATATTTTATAAAATCAATATACATATATATATATACATACCGATAAAAATAATAAATGCCATACCATGTGTATTGCAATTTTTTGATTAATAAATAATTGGCTCGATTAATAAATGTTTTAATTAAAAAAAAATTTATTGACATTCAATATCAATTTATCTAAATATTCGTTCCAATACTTGTATCGGAGTTTCATTGAATCTTCAATTTTGAATTACCTCAAAAAAAAAAATATATATATATATATATATATCGATAAAAATAATAAATGCCATCCCACGTGTATCAAAATTTTTTGATTAATAAATTATTATCTCGATTAATAAATGTTTCAATCAAAAAAAAAAAAAAAGAAATTATTGACATTGAATATCAATTTATCTAAATATTCGTTCCAATACTTGTAACGGAGTTTCATCGAATTTTCAATTTTGGTTTACCGCAAGAAAAAAAAAAGAAAATAATAGAGAAAAATAAATAAATTTTCTCGTCGTTGATATTAAAGGATTGAAGGAAGTGGAGAGAGGGATGGATCGACGTCGAAAAGCGATAAGATACTTTGTACGTAGCATAGAATTCCGAGTTGATGCGTTTCATTCGCGCTTCGAGTGTGCTATCCGTCGCGATGTCAATTGAAAGTTTTTAAATCGAGATACGGTAGAGAGAGAGAAAGAGAGAGAGAGAGAGAGAACGAATCCAGTAGCAATGGATCCGCGAAATCCAACGTGGAATATCATATTTACCGTCTAGCTAACTTTTCCTTCGAATAAAACGTGCGAACAGTTTGTTATAGCCGGAGAGCCCCTCCTCTTTTACCTTGAACAACTATTCCTATTACTACGGGAGAAAATAAAACGGCGATAACGGTGAAAATAACTTTTGCGAAGAACCGACAATAGAAGGGAGTAAAAAAGTTGAAATGTTACGGTTCTGCGTGAAAGCAGAACGAGATGGAAACAAAGTGTCGATGAATTCTTTTTTTCCTTTCTTCCTTTTCTCCCTTTTTCTTTTCGTCGTTTTTTTTTTTTCATTTATTTTTCTTTTCTTTTTTTTTTTATCGACGCGTTTCCTCGTCGTTCCGTCGATTTTCTTCTTTTCTTTCCGTGTTTTTTTATTTCTCTCTCTCTCTCTCTCTCTCAAAAGTAATCCAACAAAGTTCGACTATATACGATAAATAAATAATCGAAATATATATATATATATATATATATATATATATATATATACATATCATATATATATACATATAAATGTAAAATATATACATATACATATATATAAATACATATAAACATATATATATATATATATATATATATATATATATATACATATACATATACATATATATATAAATACATATAAACATATATATATATATATATATATATATATATATATATATATATAAATAATCGAAATATATATATATATACATATACATATATATATAATATATATATATATATATGTGTGTGTGTGTATATATAATATATATATATATATATATATATATATATGTATATGTATATATTTCACGTTTACGTAAAAGTAATGGATTTCTTTTCCCCCAAACTAATATATATGTATATATGTATATAAAATGTACAGGACGAAATCACAAAATCGAATGTAAAGTTTTGTTGAAAACTTAACACGCGTAGGTTCTAACGTGTAATACATACATATATACGTACATATATACGTACATACATACATACGTACGTACGTATATACATACATACATATATACACACATACACACATACAAACTACCATGCAAGTCGAAATGAAACTTATTAAACCCCGTTACTTTAACGACAGTTAAACTGTATCATACGTACAAGTAGGTTACATCGGTTGTTGCCCTACTTTTTCCTATCGCGAACGTTTAATTTTTTTCTTTTCTTTTCCTTTTTTTTTAGATTTCATACTTTATATTATCATTATAATTATTATTATAATTTTCTTGCACGAAAAACGTACAATCGACAAAGGACAAAAGAACTACGGCGATGGCTCTCGTTCTCGTCCGGTTTAAATGTAAACGAATGGAATGTAATTTAGCTTTATTTAGAAAAGATAAATCAAAAACAAAAAAAAAAAAAAAGAAGAAATGAACAAACAAACGAACAAAGAAGAAACAAGAAAAGGAGGAAAAGAAAAGGGAAGGGAAGCAATAAAAACGAGGGGAAATCTTGAGAAAAAGATTTGTTGGAAACGAGGCTCGTTAGCGTTGGCACGCACAAGATACGGAAAGAGAGAGGAAGAGAGACAGACATACACACACACACACACACACACAGAGAGAGAGAGAGAGAGAGAGATCGTTCTCTTGGTCGTTTGCGGTCGTTCTCTTGACCATTGTAGTCGGTCCTGTTGGACTGTTGGCATTCTCTCGATTGTTGCCTTGTTGTTCTCTTTTACCCGGACACACGTTAGATTTTGTGACATTCCTTCGTAGATGGTTTTAAGCCTCATAAGGTATTCTACGACGTGCTTTTCTAGATACTTAAGGCGCACCAGGAGGAGGATTCCACTCTCGCGTTACCTTTCTCTTTCTTCTCTGGCTCACCCAACTACCCTCCCTTACCTCCTCGCCAACCCTCTCTCCTCCTCCTCCTCCCCCTCCTTCTCCTCCTCTCTCTCTCTCTCTTTTTTCTCCTTTCTTTCCAAGCACCGATACCAGTTTCGTCGAGCTCCGACGTTCGAGGCGATACTTCTATGTATATCCGCGAACACACGTGTATGTGTGTGTGTGTGTGTGTGTTTTGTGTTTTGTGTGTGTGTGTGTGTGTACGTACGTACATGTACTTAGAGCTCTACAGGTTATAAGCTTGATATCTTGAATTCTAATTGCAGTTCAATGGAAAGGAGATGTCGCGAAAGGCTTTCGTACTGCTCATCGAGGATACTATCGTGAATAAGAAATTCGATTTTTATTATTTTATTTTTTTTTTTTTTTCGTTGAAAAGTGTATAAAATAAATTGATAAAGAAAAAAGATACGACGATGATGATCATGATCATAATGATGATAATGATGATGATAATGATGATGATAATAATAATAATAATAATAAGAAGAATGTTTTACATTACATTCGACAAGTTAATATTGCACGGGATCAGATACGAGATTAGTTCTATATCGTTTTTATAGGAATAAGAAAAAAAAATCGAAAAGAAAAGAAAAATTGTTTATAACAAAACGTTATATAATTGTTAATTGATATATCTGAACGATTGTAACCTTTGTTCGACTTGTTAACATTATATCAGATTAGATTAGTTTCCTTATCATTTACGTATACATTTGTGTGTTCCTATTAAAAAAAAAAAAAAAAAAAGAAAAATTGTTTATAACAAATTGCCATACGATCGTTAAATAATAGTAAAGAGAATATTGTATATTGCATTCGATAGGTTCTGCAACACAAATCACACGATATCGCATTATTATCATATACAATTTTTTATCGTGTACAATGTTGACGAGCGTTTTGTTTTATCGAAGAGGCAAATCGTTTTACAACGAATCATCATGTCAAAATTCTTAACGTTTATACGTATAATAGAGGTGTGCACGTGAAATTCCATTCGTTAATATTTTTATATTACGTTACAATGGTTCTCGAACAGATACATTTTTGCGAATAAATTTTTCAAAGATAATTATTTATAACAAAAGAGTGATACAATTAATAAGTATAATCGATAGTATTACATTTGTGTGGTACATTACATTAATTTAACTTCATATAAATTTTTACGAATGTTTTATATATACATTATTATATATATAAATTTTTTATAAACAAATTGTTACACACTTTGTTAAGGAAAATCTATCCAAGAGATGGGCGAAATATTTTAACCTTCCAAAATGGTTTTTCTTTTCTCCTTTTTTATTCTTTTTCTCGTTTTATTCGAACTCCCTTACACGACTTTCAATCGCGGAGATATTTCGGTGTAAATAAGTGCGAGATTTTTTTTAAATGCCCATTGACCTACATAATTTCCTGTGGAGAAAAAAAAAATACTTCGGCCTATATGTACAAATTCTCGAAAATTGCGTTCTCAGACGGGCCTCCAGCAACAGACAGTGTTTCATTCTTCTTTTTTCTTTTTTTTTTTTTTTCGCTACTACGGACTACTACTACCATTGCTACGCACAGGTGTTGCGTATAGTACGTACGGTAATGCGAATTATGAATGAACAATATTTCGTCAGCCATATCTCGGCAACGGATGCTCATAAAGAGATTAAAAAAAAAAAAAAGAAAAAAAAAAGAAACCTCGTTTCAAAGGGAACAAAACGACGTCCTTCTAATTAAACGATTCATTACCGTCGATATAGTAATAAAAACAATTTCACGTATTTACGAGCGAGCGAGCGAGCGAGACGTTTCACGAGCCAAACCCATTAACTCCACTTTTTGAATTTTCTTTTTTTCTCTCTCTCTCTCTCTCTCTCTCTCTCTTTTTTTTTTCTTTTAATTTTAATTTTGAATGTCAAAACACTCGATGCGATATAAAAGATCGGTCCTCGCTCTTTTATGTTTCTGATAAATTTCTCTAATTTACCCTTTACTCAAGGCCATCAAGTGACGAAGTGTTTTTTGACTATCTAATAAAAAATAATCTCTCTCGGAAGCCAATCAATCCGATCGACTCGGCCGTGCTCTTTTATGCGAATCATTGCAACGATGCTTTGTAATTAAACGCAGCAACAAGGCCTTTATATATTCTACGACGTTTATTTGAATTTATATTTTAAAAGAGCGAGGAGGGGGGGGGGAATTTGTAAAAAGAGCGATTCAATATATTTTTCCACAGTATTTCTCGGCTTTTCGTTTTATGGAGTTAATCGATTTGGCAATGATTTGGCTCATATATACATATACACATAGGATTTTCTGAAAAGAATCGATAACCCATTCAAATCCATCGACGTAGATCAACACAGTTAAGAGACAATACTTTGAGAAAAAAAGGGGAGAAGAAGAAGAAGAAGAAAAAGAATAAGAAGAAAAAGAATAAGAATAAGTATAAGAAGAATAATAAGAAAAGGTAAAGTTTTGAGAAAACAAAACAAAAAAAGAAAAAAAAAGAAAAGAAAAAGAAAGAAGGACAGACGAAGCAAAAAAGAAAATAATAATAATAACAATAATAATAATAATAACAACAAAAATAATAATGCCGAGATTTACGAACAAAATAAAAGCGTTTAGTACGTGCGGTTCTGAAGAGAGAAGCCAAAGAAAAAAACAAAAAGAAAAGGGAAGTAAAAGGGTGACAATGAGAAAGGGGATGGTAGGGTAAAGGGGGACAAGGAGGAGGAGGAGGAGGGAGGGCAAAGGGAGCTCGAGGGTTGTATACCCCGAGTCCCGATGGCCGAAGAGGGAAGAGACTTACCGAGGGGGTGGTGCTACGATGCGTTCCGCCCCTGGAATGCGGATTAGAGGGGTTCTTCGTATTGGCAGGACCATTGCCGCAGGCCCTTTGACTCTCTCTTCTAGAGGGTGGCGGGGGTGGTGGTGGATGAGACAAAGGTCTCCCTCCGTTTCTCGAATGTTGTTGTTGTTGTTGTTGTTGTTGTTGTTGTTGCTGGTGGTGATGTTGTTGCTGTTGTTGAGAGGGTTGATACTGGCCCCAGGACTGTCGGGGAATATAACCGACGTAACCGCCGGATATAAATTGCGCCGAACCGTTCAAATGTGGTGGCGCCATTACTGCCGTCTGTTGCGGTTGACCGCCGTTTCTCATATTTTCTTTTCTTTTCTATTCCTTTTTTTTTTATCTTTTTGCCTTCTTCCTCTGTCTTTTCTATCCGTTATTTTTGATTGTTATTGCCGTCGCCGTCTTCGTCGTTGTTGTTGTTGTTGTTGTCGTTATAACGATTTATCTTCGCGTACTTAAATCTTCCTTCCGATTCAACGAGAGGGTAAAAGAAGAGGATTAATATGGATATGGATATGGATATGGATATGGATATGGATGGATGGATGGATGGATGGATGGATGGATGGATGGATGGATGGAAGGAAGGAAAATTGACGATCGTTGAGTCGCTATTTCCTTCCCTCGATATTCTTCCGCTTGCTTATGTACTTTCTGTTGATCGCGATCAAACTGATCCTTACGGTCGTCCTTACTCGATGCATGGTCCTTACTTTCCTTGTCCTTCGAGTTCCTCCCACCGATCACATTTGATTCGCAACAAACGAATGCAACAACAACGGGTACGTTCCTCTCGGTTAAGGTCTTGTTTTTTTAAAGAGAAAAAAAAAATAATAATAAAAAGGAAGAAAGAAAAAAATATTTACAATATCCGATTGTCCTTGTTTGGTTTTTCGTTTTTTTTTTTCTCTCTTTCTTTCTTTTATTCTATAGAAAATGAAAAATTGTATTTTCGTTTCTTACTTCTCGCTCGCTCGCACTCCTTGTTTACTCTTTTCTTCCTTGTCGTTGGTAAACACGTTCGCGCGATAATCGTTCTTTCTATACGTTGAGGAAACATCGTTAATTAGACGAACGCGTCGTAGTCGTCCAGGCGTTGCCACCAACGTTATATCTAATG
>OU426993.1:20205901-20210901 GCA_911387935.1 Dolichovespula saxonica | reverse complement strand
CTTTTTTTATATTTTTTTTTTTTTTACACGGTTAATATAATATAATCATACTCAATCGCTTGGCGAATGAATGATATCCCTTTTTTTTCTCTTTCTTTTTTTTTTTTTTTAAGAAGGATCAATGAAATAGCCGTACAGAGTACGTCGACCTTGGCTCGTAAATCCTTCGTCTCGATAATCTTTCTCTCTCTCTCTCTCTCTCTCTCTCTCTCTCTCTCTCTGTTATTTTTTTTTTTTTTTAATTCTCTAAGTTCCATCGAAATTTATCGCTTTATCGATTCCACTTATTAGAGAGGTTAAAATCCGAAAGGAACGAAAGGAGTGGAAGGTAAAAGAAAATTAAAAAGAAGCCAAAGAAAAACAAAGAAGAAAGAAAGGAAAAATAACGTCGATGAGCATTACTACCCGTAAGCTTTCCTAATTAATCGCACTCCTCGAGGAACCTTCTTTTTCTCTTTTTCTCTTTTCTCTTTTCTTTTATGAAGTATACGTACTAAAAGTCGGAGATTGAGTAACGATCACTTTCGCTCGTTTCACCACAATCTCTTTCAACGATTTTGAAAAGTCCGAGAGTCTTATTTGCCGAGCACTCATGTCTCCATGCGCCACTTCGTGATATATCGCGACTGGATAATAAAATTGATAAGAAAGATTGGGCGAATGGAGGAGGGGGGGGGGAAAGGGCCTGGGGGTTGGAATCCATTAGATTTTAAGTTTTTACTTTTTTACTTGATTCTCTTTTCGTACGACGAAAGAGTAAAAAGTGTATGAGTAATGAAACAGATAGAAAGAAAGAGCCAAAGGGAGACGGAGAGAGAATATCAAAAAAAAAAAAGAAAAAAGGAAAAAAAAGAGATCGGATACTCTCGGATCGGAAGAATAATTATTTCGAGTAGCCACCTTATTCCAGCACTCGACCACGACGAGACGTTCCTCTAGCCGTGCCCCTAACTCCCCCTCTCCTCCAACCCCCTCTCCTTACCCCACCCTACTCGCTATACCCGCGCGCCGCACGTTACCCATTTTATGCTCTAGATAATATAGCCTCGCCATAAGAAAATAAACCTAGCGTGCCCGAAAACACACTACCTTACTTACTTACTTAACTTACTTACACTACGTATACGTATTCTCTATTTTCAAAAAAAAAAAAAGAAAAAAAAAAAAATAAATAAATAAATAAATAAATAAACGTTAAAATATCCGAGCGAGCGAGCGAGCGTTTCGTTCGATCGAACGAACGATAGAGATCTTTTTCTTGTGCTTTTTGTTTTTTTAATTTTGTAGAAAAATTTGCGAATCATTTTCTAAAGAATTTTCTTAAATCACTTCAATTCGCTTTATCATATATCGATTTATAAAAATTGTCCGTCGCTCGTCCTTTATCATATTTCATTTCTTTCGGTGAAAATAAAAAAAAAGAAAAGAGATATAGACGAACGGACGGACGGATAAATAGATAGATCGATAGATCGATAGATAGATAAATAGATAGATAGAAAGAGAGATATTTCTATCGAGAATTCGAACTCTTTGGACGATGACTATCTTCTTCTTTTTACTTCTTCTCTATTATATATATATATATATATATATATATATATAAAATATAATTTTATTTATATATACATATATACATATATATATATATATATGTAAATAAAATATAATTTTATTTATATATACATATATACATATATATATATATATATGTGTGTATATATATATATATATGTATATAGAGAAAATAAATAGCTGACTCGTTGGTCTATATATACAAGAAGAGGAAAAATAGGAAAAATAATGAAAAGAAATAATTAAAAAAAAATAATAAAAAATAATAAAAATAAACGGGCTAGTAGAAAACGGTGATCGAGTTCAGCTTAGGAAGCAGGGCGAACGTCCGGTGCGATAACATATGTTTTATAAGCGTAACGCGTGCACCAACGTTAGAGTACATCCGTATACGCCGCTTTTGCGTTCGACATTCTGATATCGAACGGACATTTCTTCCTTTCTCTCTCTCTCTCTCTCTCTCTCTCTTTCTCTATCTATCACTATCTCTATCTCTATCTCTATCTCTCTCGTTAGAAAATTTACCGTTGTTATTCGACGCCCGTTTCTTTCAAACACGACACTCTGCCATTTTCCTTTGGGATTCTCCCTTTCTTCTTTCCTTTTTTATTCCCTTTTCAATTTTTTCTTACTCCTCTTCCTTTCCTCTCGTTACATTAATCCCTTCTTTCCCTTTTATCCGGTAAAACTTTAAACCTCTACGTTCGTTCAACTCGTTCTTCGACCGTTTTTCTTCTTTCTTGCTCTTCCTCTTCTTCTTCTTCTTCTTCCTTCTCTTCTTTCTTTTATTTGTTGAAAAAATCTCGCGTTAAAAAAAAAAAAAAAAAAAGAAAAGGAAAGAAATAAACTAATTACAGTATTACAACCGCGAGATTTCCTAGTGAATTTTGAACGCTCGGTTTATCGAGGAGACACATACATACACACCCACGAGATACACAGAACGCACAGCACACAAAACACACGCGCACGCGCGCGCGCAAGAGAGAGAGAGAGAAAAGAGACGGAAAGAGAAAAAAACGAAAAGATAACAAACAAAACGACAACAACAATAATAATAATAATAATGATGATGATGATGATGATGATAACTATACAAGTAGAGAAATAAAAAAAAAGGGTAAAAAAGGTAGGCAACGTTTCGTTAGAGAAGAGAGCTCGGAGTGTCGGTTATTGTCCGCGGTTGCCTTCGAACTGACACACGCGGTGCAGCCGCGCGAAGAAAGCCGCGGGAGAGTTGTCCGTCCATCCGTCGTTTCTAAAGGAGTAGGGATAACGCGAGAGTGGATTACTCTACCCGAGTTGTAGCTCGCCAAGAAAAGGACACCCGTTATATACTACGATCGTGTTTCTCTGTAAGAAACCTCGGACGTGTCTAGCTAGCGCGCACGAACGCACGCACGGAACGCACGCACGGAACGAACGCACGCACGCACGCAAGCACGCACGCCCACAATACGAACGATTCGTCCTTGCTACGCGACGACGATGCTCTTCGAAGATACACCTACAAATACACGTACATTATTATATATATGTATGTATGTGTGTCTCTACGTGTCTCTACGTGTCTCTCTTTATGTATAATATATGTATGTATGTATGTATGTATGTATGTATGTGACTATGCAACAAACGTGTCACAAACTTTATTCTTGTATGTTACTTCATACCATTAAAAATTGTGTCGTTTTCGTTACTTCGTACCATTTGAAAATTTTTCAATCACAAGTTTCTTTAAGTATTAGAAATCAATCGATCGATATATCCCTCTTTTCCTTTCCGTCGTTTTTACGATATATTCCATTCGTATTTGCGAGCGACAACGCATTCGTACGTTCTATTACGCGGGTTAAGCAAACGTATAAATGAAACGAACAAACCAAAACAAAATATATAAGTCAATATATAAGTAAACGTAAATGTACGTTGACACGAGAAAGATATATATATATATATATATATATATATATATATATATATATACACGTGTATATAACCGGAGCGATCTTCGATTTGAATGGATTTAGAAATTAGGATTACCGAAGGCTGCTGCAAAGCAAGATTTACTCTGAACCGCGTTTCGGTGCTATAAATGGATCGAGGTACCATCGTCCGAAGTCTTCTTCGAATCCGCGCCTCTAGCTAGCTAAATATCATCCTACGTAGATATATAAAAGGGATTTACATCCGATGCATATATGTAGGAGATACGTTTACGTATACGCGTGTATATATACGTGTAAACACACACACACACACACACATATATATATAGTTCGATGAATATCCATCGAAAATTTATTTACGCGCTCGTAGAGATAAAGAGACAGAAAGAGAGAAAGAGAGAGAGAGAGAGAGAGAGAGAGAGAGAGATCGTTTGTAAGAATAAACACCCGTTAGAGACGAAGAAGAAACCGAAAGCTCCTCCTACGTGTCCTTGAAAAGGTTGGGAGAGATCCCACTATACGACGGGATCTTACGGATCGGTCAGAACACGACCGATGACAATGATTACGAAATTACACGGTCTTCGATAATACCGGAGATGCTACGACGTTACGTCGTCCGTAGGCAATGCAATGTAATGCGTGTGATCATTCGCGATAACACGACGACGACGACGACGAATTTGATCTTAGAACGCGTGCACGATCGGCCTGTCCGTTATATAAACATCGGAATCACTCTGAAACGACGTTCATCATTTTATTCATCGTACAATATTCTTACCATGACTACGTACGAAAGAAAAAAAAGAAAAAAAATTCGCTCTTCGTTCGAGCCAATTCAAATTTTTTTTGAACTGATATTTCCTTTATACAAGCTGGCTTCCTTATTATCTTCTCTCTCTCTCTCTCTCTCTCTCTCTCTCTCTCTCTCTCTCTCTCTCTATTTCTTCGCGTCCATACATATACGATAACTTTATAATAAGGATTCATTTGTTTTGTAATTTTTCTGACAATGTTTTCAACGAAAAATAAAACGGGAAATAATTCTTCGTTCGAACCAATTAAAATTTCTCACTGATATCTTTTATATACGTGTTTGCTTCCTTACTATATCTCTCTCTCTCTCTCTCTTTCTTTCTCCGCGTCTCTAACGCATATACGCGTCATCCTATAAATACGCGCGCACGCGTACGTTCGCGTACACGTTCGTAACTTATTACTTATTACCTTAGTTTAAAATATAGTACGGTGTATATACATATATATATATATATATATATATATATATATATATATATGTATATGTATATATGGTATACATGTAACATCGACTCTCTCAACTAGCGAGCAATTTCACCGCTACTTTCTTTCCGCGATGTCGATGCGTTACACGTAATTATTATTGCCACGATGATAATGGTGATGACGACTACGACTACGACGATGATAATGACGACGATGACGACGACGATG
>OU426993.1:20188401-20200901 GCA_911387935.1 Dolichovespula saxonica | reverse complement strand
TTGCAATACTCCAGAATATCGTTGCACAAGCGTGCCTGCACAATGGCGCGAGTTATGGCCGGAGTGAAAGGCGGCGAGATATCACGAGAGAGGCTCGGTCGCAGCGCACTAACACGAGTAATCGAGCGAATACGCGCGTCCAAGCGCGTACACGTTTCTACCTGCGGCACACTAACATGATCTAGCCTAGACTCTAAGGTCTTTCTCTATGATCGTACTATGCGTACGAACACAGTTATAACGGGTTAATATAAACACTCCCATATATACATATGTGTGCGTGTGTGTATATATATATATATATATTTATACTCGTTGATACATAGATGATGATGATGATGGTGTTTTTGTTGTTGTTGTTGTTGTTGTTGTTGCGTGTACGTGTTTGTATATCGAGCGAGTATACGAAGAGACAGTCTAAAGACGATGAGAAAAAAGGGCGCAACGTGTGAGACCCTGTGCCACCAAGAGGGTGACACGATCCTCTTAACACGTGGATCGATGTGTGTGTGTGTGTGTATACTTGTCTTATCGTCTGCATTAGAAAGTATCTATATATTTATCAGCTAATTCCTTTGTGTATTTCTTTGACCCAATTGTCTAGACCGAATATACGAAATTTATTATATCAATCTCGAGATATATAAGGAAAGAAATGTTTTGTGCGAATATAATTTGAGAATTGTTTTATTTCGGTATTATCAAGGATCTACGATCTTTGGGATACAGGATCGATTACTGTACGATGTTGATACTATCGAAAGGATCTTTAATTAATTGTATGTAAAGATTTTATAGCGAAAATATTACAGAGAGGGTTATTCATACTTGTTTTATAATATTTTTCGAAAACATATATATATATATATATACACACATATGTATTTTTCTTTTTTTTTTCTCTTATAAAAATATCTTCAACCCTTTCAGTACTTTAAAGGTATATCGACCTTATGAGTTTATTTGGAATCTCCAAAAAAAAAAAAAAAAAAATATTTTCCACCGATACATCAACCCTCCATTAACAGTATGATTTAAACGCATACAGTGACATTTCATTTGATACTCGTTATTTCACCTAAAAAACTACGTACACATTTCATAAGGAAATAAAAAAAAAAAGAAAAAAAGAAAAAATGGACGCGAAAATATCTACATATTTTCATTTTACAAAGTAACACGTTGATATTCTAATAGATATCACGAAAGTCGTATATTTTATCAGTGCATATTTTTGGAGGATAAAAAAAAGGCTCACGAGTTACTGTAAGCTTTGAGACATAAGATCGATTTATAATATCATTAAATATCGACGGACCCTCCTTGGTAAACCCCATGTAAAAACTCCGCAATTGTATATATATATATATATATATATATATATATACGTATATCGAACCACGAGTCTCAACCTCCAAATAAGTTTTGCCCTCTTACGTTCGTCGTAAATTCAAATTCTTTCTCGTGCCAAAAGGCGCCGTCGTATCCTTCAACGAAAACGAGAGGTTAATATAATAAATATTCGTGGGAAATTTATTGAAATAAGTCGGTTCTTTGCCGTCCCGTATCGTTCATATTGCGGATATAATTTATCGCATAGTTTTCTCTAATCGTATGTCGCAGAGTCGATTTAATATTTCATCGAAATCGGAACAACAAGAGTTTTTCTCCCCCTCCCCTTTATCTCTATCTCTCTCTCTCTCTCTCCCATCCCCCCACCAATAACCACAACCCTCCACCGTTCTCCTCGACAAAGAACCGAGGTCGAATTTGATATTTTATTAAACGCGAGCTTCGAACGAAGAGAACAATGTTACGGGACAGTGTGAGTCTAGATAGAGATAGAGAGGGAGGGGGAGAGAGGGAGGGGGAGAGAGAGAGAGAGAGAGAGCAGTTAGAGTATTAAAGACTGTACCAGCGAGTGTTCGTTCCTTTCAAATGTCACTTCGACATTTGACGAGGTCAACCTGGTGTACACGGTGTTCGCCGATACCATAATGCGTTTCAAGCCGGACATTGTATTATTATTATTATTATTATTATTATTATTATTATTATTATTATTATTATTATTACTACTACTATCATTAATATCAGTAATAATATTTAAAAGTTAAAAGGAATTTCTAAGAAAGAGAACAGAATAAATAAATAAAGAAATAAATAAATAAATGAATGAATAAATAAATAAATAAAGATATAAATAAAGATATAAATAAATAAATAAATAAATAAATAAATAAATAAATAAATAAATAAATAAATAAAAGAACAAATATTTTACTTATCTATCCTACAATATAATATATTTTATAATTGGTGCAAAATATAGAAACAAAAATTAGATGCAAAAATTAATAAGCTTTTATCATCTTATTCGATACATAATAACTGCAATTATCTTTGTACCTACCTAATATATATATATATATATATATATGAATATACGTATGTACGTACGAATATACATATGTATACATGCATATAAATCATTTCTATCAGGTACATCATAGACATCATCTGTATGTATGCATATACATTTATTTACAATATTTCGTTCCTAGTCATTGCACCAATATGCATCAATATGCACCAATAAACGCAGGGATGAAGTTCGCGGAAAGAGACTCGATCGAGAACGCTCAACGCGTTTCTCACGGGATGATGAATTAAACCGGCGGATTAATTTCTTCGGCAAACACTATGCCTCGATTTAACCGAATTTGGTTGTCCTATATGTCGGATCGGGATTTACATGGGAAACGTCACAGTAGGCGACAATTACTATAGCTGCGAAACTGTTATTTACATTGAACGGTAAACTTCATTTGAACGATGGTGTACTGCAAATCAACGCAAATTTCGAAACCCGTCGTACGAAAATCATAACGAGTCCGATGATTCTCGTTTATCGAATTACATTCACGATACGATATACATAAGTCGATATTATCGAACGAAGAGAAAAATTAAATTAAACGATTATATTTCGTTTTATTAACGTTTCATCGATTCGTTTTATTTCTTTAATAAAACGAAATATGATCGTTGATATATATATATATATATATATATATATATATATATATATATATATACCCGATTTACACGAAGATACGTAAATCGTTTGATCGATAACGATTTGAATCGAAATCATTTCTAAATTCGAATATCGGATGAGCATAAAAAAAAAAAGTCCATTAGATTCGGATTAATAACGTTTATTAAATTAGAACGATTTTATTGATAGGGAGACCGATGGAACGTTTATTCGTTCATAAAACGTAACCTCTCATCTATCGAGGCGTTGAAACATCAAACGATTCGAAATTATCGATATACATCAAAGCAATCAGCATCGTCTATCATCGTTTTTTTTTTCCTCAATGAAACACCCCTCAAGGGATTTCGAAATTTCCCCGTTAAATGCATCCTAATGCCGAAGGGTAAATAGGGTCTAATTCGTAAAAATTCGTGATTTATCTGTATAGTTTGCCAATAGAAAGTTCACCCTTATCGATATATATATATATATATATACTGGGTGTTTCAACGAAAGGAGACCGCCTAAATATTTTCTTTGTTTTTTTTTTTCATACTTTGAATGGTCTAAAAAGAGTTATGTTATGAATAGTTTATATTTATATATAATAGTATAATATTACGTATGTTATAGGCGGCTTCCTTTAGCTGAAACACCCTGTATATACGTATACATACATACATACATATATATATATATATTATACTAATTGAGAGAATATGCGTGTCTAATACACGCGCGCATAATACGTACCGTACAAAAATAAATATACCGTTTGATCTTTAACAAACGGAGTGATATAACGTTCGATCGATCGAAAGAATAATATCGAAGGAATATCGACGGACGTGTTAAAAAAAAAAAAAAAAAAACAGAAAAAGAAAAAGAAATCACCCGTCTATCCCATCTCTCTTAACATACACCACTCTCCATTTGTTCTAGTTTCTTTTTTTTTCTTTTTTTTTTTACGAGAGTCTTAGGAAGCATGCCAATTTCTGCATTACCAGAGAACCATCGGAACTTCGATGTACCACGACTACTGCCACCCCATCACCCGTGGAGTCCCCGATTTTCGTCGGGTAAAGAAAGGAAGGATGCCAAGACAGGATAAAAGAGGCTTCTCCCTCTCTTCATGGGAATTCCGTTGCGGTAGGGAATACTCGATTTTTCCGGGCACGTGGATACCAACTTGATTCGTAAGAGAGAAGGAAAGATGGAAGGAAGGAAGGAAGGAAGGAAGGAAGGAAGGAAAGATATAAGTAAAGAAAGAAAGAAAGAATGAACGAATACGGGAAGACGCCTGAGACGTTACATTATGGAAAATCGTTACGACGGTACGTTCGAATGCGTTGGATAAAACGGATGAGATGTTCTTTTCTGAAAAATGTTTTTTTTTTTTTTTTTTTTTTTTTATGCGAAAAGAAAGATTAACGAGGAGAGGATAGTGAAAGATAGATCGATATAGGGAAGTGATGGAGAGAGAGAGAGAGAGAGAGAGAGAGAGAGAGAGAGAGAGAGAGAGAGATCATTATATACGATGTCTCGAATAAAAAGCGAGCTCGAGTATATTCTTCGGTACATCGCTTTAAGGTAAGTAGGATTAATAGACTCGAATGAAAAGACTCGAAAGTGGATCCACCTACTCCCCCACCCTCCCTCATCCCTCCCTCACCCTCCCTGTGACGTAGAAAAGATGAAAGGGAATTTTTTAAAATTTCCAAAGAGAGGCGCCCGCCTTCAAAGCCTTCAAAGTTTCGAATAATAAAAATGATATTGAGCGTTTAATAGTATACTCGACGACGAGTCTCGAAAACGAGCGGAAAGATCGTCAACGGCTGATCCGAAAGGATCTTCGAGTTAAGGGGAGAGAGGGAAAGTAATAAAAAAATAAATAAAAAATTAACAATAAAAAAAAAACAAAAACTAACAATCCCCAAAACAGCCTCAAATATTTTCGTAATGAAACAACTCGCATTTAATCGATAATTAATCGTTGTAACTATATTAATCGATAATCGCTCGTCGCTTTTTTTTTATTTTTTATTTATTTATTTATTTTTTTTTTAATATTTATCGAAACGCTTAAACAACTAACTTCGCGCGCAGGACGTATGTAGGACACCAACAACCAACCAACCACCTAGGATCAACTTCGAGCTCAATCGAAACTGTTTTTTTTATTATTATTATTTTTATTATGTTTTTTTTTATTATAACGAAAGAATTGCAAATGAGTTATCAATAAAACTATCGATCGTTGTTAACGAGGCTTCGTTGAATACACGTCGTATTTGATTCTCCTTCGTTGAACAAAAATAATTCTCATTCTTTACGAACGACGACTGTTCGAAGTGCCTGAGAGGGACGGTGGTAGGTGGTGGAAGGGAGGAAGAGGGAAGAGGGGAGGAGAGGGAGCGAGGAGGAGAGGGTTTAACGCAAACCAATCGTACGCGTGGAAATTATTTTTGCGAGGTGCGGACGAATCAAGAGATGGTTTGTTTAAGGGTTAGGTGTATTCTTTTTTTTTTTTTATTTATTTATTTTTTTTTTTTGTATCCTTACGCGACGCGCATAAACGCATACATACGTCATGGATCGAAACGAGCCCTCCTCGTAAGCGGCAAAACAAGGGGGTGTTCTTTTCTATCGGTATACGCTTTTATTAGCATCCGTTGGTCACACCCTAGCTATAAACCCTGCGGCACTCTCTCTCTCTCTCTCTCTCTCTCTCTCTCTCTCTCTCTCTCTCTGTCTCTATTGATATTAAACCTTCCAGGGTAAAAGTTAACGAAAATGAAATTCATCGTGTTTTCATAGTACGGCATTTGGTGACGCACGAACTTAGATGGGTGGTGACAGTGATATTATTACACTTACGGTTTATCACCGTAAAAACAGTTCGAGAGTTGCGAGAAACGAAAATATAACAGGAAAAAAAGAAAAGGAATTATTGTTTAACGGAACGCGTCTTGTTAAGGTTTAACGATTTCGCGTTAATATATCCATGCGAGAGAGTGATATCAATAGGATTCACTTTTACAGGATACTCGTATAATCCTCCTCCTTGCTCTTAAGCGCGAGTCCAATAGGGGGTTTATCCTCGACCCAAAAACCTTATTTTCTTTATTTTTTTATTTTTTTATCATTTTTTTTTTTCAAATTAAACGACGTTCAACGTTGTCGGTCCACTTTGTAAACACACACACACACACACACACACACACACACACACACACACACACAAACACACAAAATAAATATATATATATTACATATATAATATATATATATTTATTTTTTTTAATTTTGTATATATATTATATTATATTATATTATATTATATTATATTATATTATATTATATTATATTATATTATATTATATTATATAATATTATATTATATTATATTATATTATATTATATTATATTATATTATATTATATTATATTATATTATATAATATTATATTATATTATTATATTATATTATAATATATTATATTATATTATTATATTATATTATAATATATTATATTATATTATTATATTATATTATATTATATTATATTATATATATATATATATTATATATGTATTATGTATATAATATATTATATTATATTATATTATATATTATATTATATTATATATATATATATATATATATATATATATATATATATATATATATTATATATGCATTATGTATATATGTATTGTACATATATCCTTCGAAATCCTATTCCTATACGGAGACTATAATTTTATCTTTGTGTAATTCATCATTTTTTACCGCATTAAATAGAAAGAGAGAGACAGAGAGAGAGAGATAAAGAGAAAGAGAATATTAGTCGAGTAAAGAATATCATCGGGATACATTTGTCCCAACGATAAACTAAATCTCTAAGACGATAATAGATCGTTCGAAAGGAATATCCTAAATCCTAAAAGAGAGCCTAATCCCCCCGCCTACCCCTGTCCCGTTTAACTATTATTTCCACGTACGTTCTGAGTTAATGAGGATAATCAAACCCCGGCAGCGATTAATCGTTCGCTTTCCTTGGTATCGTGGAAACTCACTTTACTAAGTGGAAACGAACGACGAGGTCTACCGGCCCCGATCGGCAAACTCGTTATATCGTTATCATTAGACGACTGCTTGGCCCTTAACTCGACTATTAGTAACTCGTAACCGTTTACTTCACTACCAGAGAGAAGGGCTCTGCCTTCCTGTTGCTGTGTTAAAGGGGGCGGAGGGCCAGGGAGAAGAGGGGAGGAAGTCGGTTAGAAACTACATTAATGACCGACGTTGTAAGCACTTAACGTTGTAACTAAAGCGGACATTGCAAATACGGCTAATTACCGAGAGAGTGTATCGACCTCGAATAGAGAGACACAGGGAGAGAAAGAGAGAAAGAGAGAGAGAGAGAGGGGGGGGGGGTCTCTTTCTCCTTTTAATCTTTGATCACTCGTTCGATCGTCCTTCCTATCGTATCGGGAAAACGCTCAGATTCTTGCAAAATTTCTAAACATAAAAAAAAAAGAAATAAAATAAAAAAAGGAAAAAAAAAATAATCCGGAACGTACTCTCATTCCTCGATTAATCACAAACTTTTATATTTCTATGTACGAAAAGGGCAACGAATCTTTTTTTTTTTTATCCCCCGTACTTCAGTTAGTATCAATTTTCTTTTCTTTCGGTCGTTCAAAATCTTTTTAAATCTTCGTTTGCTCTTTTCTTGTTTCTCCTTAATTATTTAAAATCTTTTCGAAAATTTTGTTCGCTTTCTTTCTTTAATTATTTAAAATCTTTTTAATATTTTATTTGCTCTTTTTTTTTTTTTTTTTTTTTTTAATTATTTTCGGATCGCCAAGGGTAAAAATTAATTCGTGATAGGAGTGACATCGAACGATCGCGTTGAAAGAACTGTGGTGGATAAGAGAAATCGCGGGGAATCGGAGGGCGGGGAGGAGGGTGGTGGATGGTAGGAAGGATCCTGACGTGGTGAGGGGATGATGGGTGAGGTGAGGGACGAGGGATACCAGGACGACAAACTTTCACCGTTTTTTTTTTTTTTTTTCTAAGGACGAGGAGTAAGTCGTTTCTATATATTATATTCGTCTCGAGGATACGTCGTCGTTAGCTTAATAAATTTCGCGAGTGTAATAAATTTAACGAGTCGTTCCTTCATCTCGTGGGTTTTCCTTTTTTTCTTTCTTCGTTTCTTTCCTCCTTTTTCTATTTGTCACGGCGATACTCGGTAAGTTCGTAATAAATGTAACTTAAAGTCCGCGAGCGAGGAAAACAAAAAGATTTTCCTTTTGGGAGGGGCATCTCGACCGAAAGACGGATGTTTATAAGTGCCGTATAAAAGGCCTGAAATATAGAATAAGCTAACAATGCACGGTTACTGTCATAGTTACGGTGAACGCTGTTCACAAAGTTCTTTTCTGCCGTCTCACTCTCTCTCTCTCTCTCTCTCTCTCTCGTTTGCTTCCTAACTCTTTCTATCTCTGTCTCTCTGTCTCTGTCTCTTAGTTTTTCCCAAGAGTACGTGACGTTTTAACGACTTCGTGAAAAATAAAAGACGCTGACAAACGGACCGTTTTCTATGTATGTATGTATGTATGTATGTATGTATGTATGTATGTATGTATGTATGTATGTATGTATGTATGTATGTATGTATGTATGTATGTATGTATGTATGTATGTATGTATGTATGTATGTATGTACGTACGTATGTATAAATGTACGTTGGAAGTAAATGAGGGTATATGGTATGGGTATATCTGTACGATCCACTTTGACGTTAGAAACTATCGAAGCTGAGATAATAGTTCCTGTCATTTAACGTTAGATGTTAAATAAAATAGACGAAGTTTTACTCGTCGTTCTTGTTCTAACGAGAAATACCACTTTGCCGAAGGAAAACGTAAATAGATATTGGAAACGAAAATAAAGAATAAACGGGATTAGCTTTACAATCTATCCTCTTTCTCTCTCTCTCTCTCTCTCTCTCTCTCTCTCTCTTAATTTCTATAACGTAAAACTTATGTTCATTTCTTTTTCTTCTTTCTTTTATTTTTTTCGTTTTTCTTTTTTTTTTTGTTTTTTTTTTTTTTTTTATCGGAATCATGTTTATACGCGTTCGATCGAAATACAGATTATTAGATAGAGTATCGATATTATTAGCGCTTGGTAATAGGTAGTAGTGCTTTAATAGATTATTAATTTTTTTCGATCGCGTTTAATATTGTATCTATCGCGATAACGATTTATCAGCGACGACCGATCCGGCGACTACGATCGAGATATAGATCTACATAGTTTCGTATTTTTATCTTTAAACACGTCGCACAAACGATAATCCCTGTTCCCCGCCCCCTCTCCTCCTCCCGAGGTATTCCGTCCGAAGAGGCTACACGTCCGACGCAATTCTTTTTTCTATGATTAAAAAAACAAGAAAAAAAAAACAGGAAAAAAAAAACAAAAAATACCAAGCGAACGTTGAGAACTTTTTTTTTTTTTTTTTTTTTTTTTTTAATATAGAACACATCTCGATCGTTTCATGAACCCTGGATGAATCACAATAATAAATAAATCGAGAATGAGCGAGTACAGGCTTTAAGAAGATACAACGTACGTTCATTCGTTAATTTTTAATTACGTAAAAAAGAAAAAAAAAAATAAAAGAATGAACGAAACGCGTGAAAATAATGAAATAAAATAAATTTTCACGATGTTGTTCCTCGCGACGACGAAGACGACAACGACGCACGTACACACACACTCATTCCCTCAGTCACACACACACACACACACACACACAATGTACGCGTACGTATCGCACGTATGCGGTCTCAGGACACACCGTGTTTGTACGTGTATACACAGATCGAAAAGGGAAAAAATATTCCATAAGAACGGAACTTGTCCTAGCGAATCTCTCGCGACTGAGAAGTGGCACGTGATCGTAATAAAATCTCGTTCGGAGAACATTTTTCCACGTGGGATCGATCGAGAGAAATCAAGTCGTTACATTCGAGATAAGAGAGGGGGTACAACGAACGCAAAGTAAATAAATAAAAGGAAGAAGAAGAGTAAGAGTAAGAGTAAGAGGAAGAGGAAGAGGAAGAAGGAGAAACGATTTTAACGATTTCGACGGCATTCGGAGGCATTCGTCGTCGTGTCGACGACACGCACGGAATTTTCACGGTAGGATTAGGGAGCAACGATCGGTTCGATTCGTCGACCTTTCTCGGCCAGCCGATTGCACAACGGCTGACAACACAGTAGCACTTATCCCGTTACATCGAACCCTCCTCTTCTTTCCTTTCTCATTTCGTCGCGTTCCCGACGGCTCACTCGATTGCACCCAAGTGCCACCTTACCCGATGTAATTAAATGCTTCTCTCTTTCTCTATCTATCTCTCTCTTCTCTCTCTTCTCTCTTTCTCTTTGTCGCTCTCACATATACGTTAAATGTATCCATCAAACTAATCGTTATATAGAGGCTGGAATTACGAAAAAATTATATATATATATATATATATATATATATATATATATATATATGTGTGTGTGTGTGTGTGTGTGTGTGTGTGTATTTACGATGTATATGTATGTATATATTTGTGTGTGTGTGTGTGTGTGTGTGTGTGTGTGTGTGTATTTACGATGTTTGTGTATGTATATATTTGTGTGTGTGTGTGTGTGTGTGTGTGTGTGTGTGTGTATTTACGATGTATGTGTATGTATATATCTTTGTGTGTGTATATATATATATATATAAACGAAATATATATGAGATATTATATAAAGTTGATTCGTTATTACCTTTCAATTATCGGCACACCTGGTATACAGAAACGAGAAAGGTGAACGAGCTTGAGTAACAGTTTCACGGGGGGCGGAGGGGTGGGAGGGAGGGAGAAGGGGATAGGAGAGGAGTTCGATAGGTCGATAACCGATAAGGTAAGAAAGTAATTTCCACTGGATCGGATTAAACCTATAATCGTTCCGATTATCGTTCGTACAAAACTCTCAAAAAGAGAAATTTCATTTTTCTCTCTCTTTCTCTTTCTCTCTCTCCCTCTCTCTTTCTCTCGTTCACGTTTATAATGATTGCCAAAGTGAATATCTCTTTGGGACGACGTCGTCAAATGTAAGAGACTACGTTACGAACATTATTTATATCGTTATTCAAAAGCCATCTTTCGAATCGAATCGAATCGTATCGTATCGAATCGAATCGAATCGAATCGAATTCGTGCGCGTAGAAATTTTACGATGGCCATTAATATCAACTAAAACGTCCTTTCATCCAATTGCTATTAATATTGCATCGATAACAAATTTTTGGAAATATATATATATATATATGTGTGTGTGTGTGTGTGTAGATATGGACGTTTAAGGGACAAATATCCGAGCGATTGAAAATTGTTTAGTGTATCGGCGATCAAATATGCACATCCATTTCATGATCATTCTATCTCTTTCCCTCTATCTCTCTTTCTCGTAAATGACGATCGATCGAACATAATGGCAATGATTTTGCACCGAGATTCTCTCTTATGAACGGTCCTCTCTCTAACTGACCACGCCGTTTTCGAAGCCGCATGATGTTTGTAAAAGCGGAATATGGCCAGGCGATCGGGACAACCAATTTGTCGAACATTAATCTACCCCTCTCCACTACCCCCTTCACCCCCCCTCGATAGCCGGAGTTAAACGAACGTTGAACATAATCATCCTGATTACAGCCGGGTTCTAACCATTGATTGTCCAAGCATAACTTCGGTAACGCGTAATAGAATTACGAGGAGTAAATCCCGTAAACAATGCGACGCTGATCGAATAAGAGAAATAAATTTGTTTTCGGTCTGTCGTCCGCTTTGCGACAGCACGCGAACGATTTGTTTCGCAAATGACGAAACCGATTTTAAATGTAACTTAAATTTGTACTTCCCCCCTCCCCCCCCGTTACCTCACCGGCTTTTGTGCACGAGTGATGCGAAAGAAATGAAGAAAAAACAAACGGACAGAAACGAGAACAGAACAAACGGAGATAGAAACGCTATATTACATTAATTTTCTACATTTATGAACTTTCATAATGGCATTTAAGAATTGACAAAGAGAGCAAAAAGAAAATATACGATAAAACGGTTTCAAATAGTATAAAAAATAAAAGAAAGAAATAAAAAATATTAAACTAATATTGAATATTGACTTTTATAGTGGCGCTTAAAAATTGACAAAAGTGAAAATAAACGAACTGATTTTTAATCTAAAATTCTACAGCGGCGCTTAAAACTTGACAAAACCGATAAAACAAGGATCGATCTTTGACATATTGCAATCGTTAAAAAAAAAAAAAAAAGATAAAAAAACGAAAAAGAAAGAACACGATATCAAGCTAATTTTGAATGTAAACTTTTACAGTGGCAC
>OU426993.1:20175901-20178401 GCA_911387935.1 Dolichovespula saxonica | reverse complement strand
CAGGTACTAATTATCGATTAATAAAAAAAAATTTTCGTCCGACAGAATCGATATATATATATATATCGAGATATATAGGCGAGAGCCACGTAAAGTTGTCCGAAATTTTGTAGAAATAAAATACGTACATACGTTCGTTTATTATTTCGAAGTGATAGTAGTAGAACTGGCGGGTTAGGGAGGTCGATGATCGAGAAAAAAGAAGCGTCGTTAGAGATGTAACAAAAAAAAAAAAAAAAAAAAAAGAACAAAAAAGAAAGAAAAAAATCTAAAAAATATATATATGTGTGTGTGTATATATGCGTATATGTATTTAGCTCGAGCGTAAAATTTTAATGTAGAATAAAATCATAAATTTCGAGCGACAAATCAGGACGAACGAATTTAGTTACTCGGCTATAGATGGTCGGTGTTAAATTTTCGAATAACGACGAATATTATAGAGTACCATGGGTACAATGGAGACGAGCAGGGAGACAGGCGCGAGCGATTAAAGCATCGTTATTCTCTCTCGCGTAGCGAAGTTATTGATCGAGAACACTACGAAGATCCCAACGTGTATATATATATATATATATATATACATATATATATATATGTATGCATGTACCTATTCACGTATGTATGTATATATGTATGCATAGATGTATGGACGTATGCATGTATGTATGCATAGATGTATGGACGTTAAAACACGTACGTATGCGTCCTTCTCACGAATGTGTACACAGACGTTGCGCGCGCGTGTTCAGCGAGGGCGCACACGTGACAGGTAGCGGTTGTGATTTGACAGCGTCCACGTTCGCTCGACCATTACGTGCACGAACAGGTGCATCGCCAACGTTAATTTAACGTGAATTTCGCGATCAACATAACCACAGGATATATAATATATATATATATATATATATATATATATATATATATATTATATATTTTTTTTATATATATATTATATATTTAATATATAATATATATATGATATATAATATTATATATATATATATTATATATATATGATATATAATATTATATATAATATATATAATATATAATATATATATGATATATAATATTATATATATATATATTATATATCCTTAGCGATATGTATATATATATATATATATCGCTAATTATGAATCACGCATGACATATTTTTTTCTAAATGAAGAAGACGAAAAAGAAGAAAAAGGAAAAGGAAGGAGAGGAGAAGAAAAGGTCAAAGTTAATTGATTACAATACATTGTCCTTCTCATTATCGAAAGTGTATCGATGTCGGTTTTTTTTTTTTGTTTTATATGCTAATAAGTAATAATCGAGCGAGTGCGTGTTCGATTATGAGAACGAGGATCGTGCAAGAAACGGGTCTAATTAGGTATGCCACCTGACGAAGCATGCATACATGACACGTATATAATATATAATATATATATATTATAAGGTATTATATATATATATATATATATATATATATATATATATATATATACACATAACTTTGAAGAGAAATGTTATGATATTAACGATCTGAATAATTTTACATCCTATATGGACAGAATTTTTTTTTCTTTAGTACGATAAAGTATCTGATTTCTTTATCTCTTTTTATCTTTCATCGACTTGTCTGTTAACAATTTTTTTTCACATATATATATATATATATATATATATATATATATATATATATATACACATGTAATCATAGAAAATTACACGTATCATACGATTTTGATTTAATCCTAATATAAAAGAGATATTTATGCGAAGGCGAGGAGAAGCCGCTTAAACGAAGATTCAAGTGGAATGGAGGACCGTTCACGATCGATACTAAATAGTCTATATCACGAACATAGGTACTCTGGTAGGCACGTGTTCGCACGGAAGTTAATCCGCTTACTCCTCGTTCGATGACGTTAAACGATTCTAAATAGATCTCTCAACTATATCTATATCTATATATATATATATATATTATACGTAAATGTATCTATCTATCTATATATATATATATACACATACATACACGCACACATTAATGTATAACGCGTTTAAATTTCAAAAGTGTAAATTTTGAACGTGCCATATTCAATGTAAAATAAAAAAATAAATAAATAAATAAAAAAAAAAGGAACGAACGCGTGAACGAAGAAAGGATGAACCCTACGTTTGTAAACGAACAAATAAAACTGAATTATCAAGTAGAGCCTGTAAAAACGAGAAACGGACACGACAGTACGGTTAGAACTATAATACGATATTCTCCACGTTCCAAAAGGATAAAGTTCTAGATTCTCGTAGATAAAAATCCGGTTGAAAAATCGTCGACACACTTCTATGCCCTTAACGTAACTCTTTTACTCGAGCGAAGAATAAATCACGATTTATGGAACGTAGCCAGAACCGAATTTTAACTTCTCCATCTTCTTTTTCTTCTTCTTCTACGTCCACCCAGTCCACCTCCAACCCCTTCTACTCCTCCTACCCCTACTACTCTTCC
>OU426993.1:20158401-20168401 GCA_911387935.1 Dolichovespula saxonica | reverse complement strand
GTTTCACCCCCACCCTCCGTCGCTATCGTCATCCCACCCTCTTCCCTCCTACCATTTCCCACCTCCTCCGCCACCTCCTCGTACTCTCCTTCTCCTCCTCTCCTCCCGCCATGTCTGCATCCCCCTCGAAAGCTCGGCATCCCCACCATCGGAGCGTGTCTACCGCCACGCGGCCGTCGAACTGGAGGGGGTGTCTGCCGGTGGAATTACTTCGCCCGGCAAAAAGCTCCTATACCCTTATTTGGAAGGGTAGAAAACTTCGCAAGACCGACTCTCTCTCTCTCTCTCTCTCTCTCTCTCTCTCTCTCTCTCTCT
Organism: Dolichovespula saxonica; assembly: GCA_911387935.1. NCBI lineage: Eukaryota > Metazoa > Arthropoda > Insecta > Hymenoptera > Vespidae > Dolichovespula > Dolichovespula saxonica. The sequence continues at coordinate 20,168,086 of OU426993.1, read as the reverse complement.
GCCTGTTTCTGCTGTTGCTATTGCCTTTACCGCTGCCCCTGCCCGTTTTACTGCTGCTTCGGCTACGGCTATATAATAGCTATGTAACTATATAGCTAAGGATATATCGCCGGTGGTGTTGGATGGTGGAATGTAAGTAAATGAAAGAAAGAGAAAGAAAGAAAGAGAGAGAGAGAGAGAGAGAGAGAGAGAGAGAGAGAGAGAGAGAGAGAATGGCGCTTGTTCGGTCCTCCCTAGATATCGTTGTATCATCGCTAGAGAGGGTAAGAAAATAAGAGAGAGATAGATAGAGATAGATAGATAGATAGATAGATAGATAGAGAGAGAGAGAGAGAGAGAGAGAGAAAGGGATGAATTATAATCTGGATAATGCTAAAGAATGTTTAGCGAGTGAGCAAGATAAGAGAGTTCGTCGGCCTTCGTTTCGTTCTCTTCTATTCCTCTTCGTACATACACAGAAAGACAGACACACGCGCGCGCGCGCGCGAATACGTGCGTACGTACGCATGTATCTTCTATACGAAAAGAGCTACGTCGTTAAGCGATATATTATTACATCTTATTTCGATCAAATCGAATCCATTTTGATATAATATCGATCCTATAAGAAGTACTGATGGTGGGTAGTAGTAGACAGTAAGTCAGATAGGTCGGTCGGTTCTAGGCCGCTTTCTATACGTCCCAATGCATTTATAGTCAACGGGATCTACCCACTGTATGGATTTATGGTAATTAGCGGACCCATAAGAGAGGGAGGGATCCCATCATTGAATTTTCTCGTTATTTCGCGGGACACAGTGATCGATCGAAACGTTGACGTTCTTCTATATCGTATCGTATGCGAGTTTCAACAGGGATTAGTTTCGTATATATCCGACGAAAATTTATCTTCGTGACAATTGTCCTAAAGGATATCGGGAGAAAATGAAATAAAAAGAAAAAATAACTCCAGTTTCTATCAAACCGTTGAAGGTAACGTCGAGTACGAGTCCCGCGGTATAGATTTTTCATAACCGATCTTCACATACGACGTTAAAATCGTGAACGGTGTGACATCGGAAGAAAAACTATGCGTGTGTTCAAATGATTAAAATTTACAATTTTTTAATGATGAAAATTGGACGTTAGTTGGATGGATCTTAAAAGAGACCCACGGCGAAGAGGCGAATACACCTCTCGAGCGAGAGAGAAAGAGAGAGGAAGAAAGAAAGAAAGAGACAGACAGACAGACAGAGAGAGAGAGAGAGAGAGAGAGAAAGACCAGGTTTGGTTCGTGAACCGAGCACGTAGAAACCGGTTCTCGTGTGTGGCATCATCGAGATCTTTCGTTACCGGTGCGTTCGTAGGATGAAAGGAAGTTCAACGGCAGTATCGATGCGAACAAGCAGAAGATCGATCGCGTCAACGAGAAATCTCGAATCGTACCTATCTCTTCCTCTACGTACGTCATCCCTCCTTACTCGTCTCCCACCGAACGCCCGACCCCCCAACCACCCACCCACCCACCAACCCCCCTCCATTTCCGCTGAACGTACTGTCAGTCGTATATACATATATTTTTTTTTTATTTCTCTCTTCGTTCGCAAGAAAAACGAGGCAAAGGTAAAAGAGGAAGATGAAGGACAAAAAAAAAAATAAAAATAAAGATACATCGTGCCTTTCAACGTATCGTCCACGTGACGCGATCGCGAATACGAATCGTGTGTTTCGATTGGTCGTTCATCGACGTTAGCGTCGATCCTGTTTTTTTTTTTTTGTGTTTATTTTATTTTATTTTTTTTTTCTAGACGAAAAAAGTAGGACACCGAGATTGACAAAATATCTTGCCGAGGCTGTCGAGGTGGAAAAAGAAAGAAAGAAAGAAAGAAAAAAAGTTGCCAACCAAAGCGCATCCTCATCAAATCGTTTTTCGTCCTACGGACGTGTTTTGTTTGTTCATCGGGTCCACCCTACCTCCCTCGCCCCACCCCACCCCCCTTTTCACCCTTTTTAAAACGATTTATTCCTTGACGCCCTTGATGTAAATAGCACGTATCGAACGAATCTCGGCACCCGTTTTTCTCTCGCAATCAGTGCAAAAGTTACACGGGACGTTATACGTGTCTCGACTATCCGGTCCAAGTTTCTGGTTTTTTGCCAACGTCTCTTTTAATGAGCGGGAAAAGAGGGGGATGGGGTGGGGGAGGGGAGGCAAACAAACAAACAAACGAACATACGAACGAACGAACAAAAGAAGAAACAAAAGCTTTCGCTGACTTTAAACCCGACGTTGAAAATCACGGTGTTTCGTACGGATGCAATTTAAACAAAAAAAAAAAATAAATAAATAAATAAAAAAAAAATAAAGAAGATCTTCATGTGCCCGTTCTACGATAAATACGAAACGAAATTGAAGGGTAGGGAAGAGTCTTGAAAGAGATTCGTTCATACGTAACGCCAGTTAGACAATCTCGCAAAATTATCGTCCACGAATCTCTTGACTCGTTAAATATAAATGACTCACCACCGAACGTACGTCTCGTGTCGCTAGTAGTAGTAGTAGTAGTGGTGGTGGTGATGGTTGTAGTAGTAGTAGTTTTCCTTTTATTATCCACGAGTAAAAATGTCACAGGCTCGAATTGATATCTTACCTGAAAAAAAAAAAAAAAAAAAATCAGACGGTTAAAGATTCCATGAAAAATTGTTATTACGATCTAACGTTCGAAAAATAATCGGGCTCGCGTGGTATAACGAATAAGTAAACAACTCAATGTAATTTCGTCATTAGCGCTTATTAGAGGATGAGGAGGAGGAGGAGGAGGAGGAAGAAGAAGAAGAAGGGAAAAAAAAAAGAAGAAGAGGAAAAAAATATCATTCATAATATCGCAACCCAATTTCTCTCGAAGCTCTCGAGATATCGCAAATAAATCGCACTCTTCTTTTACCTCGAAAAGCACTTTCTTCTTATATAAATAGAGCAAATCTTAAGATAGCTTCCGTATTTGTGAAAGTAAATGAAACAACGTAAGAGAGAGAGAGAGAGAGAGAGAGAAGGAGAGAGATAAAAGAAAGAAAGAAAAGAAAGAAGAAAAAAAAGAGAGAGAGAAAGAGAGTATTGGTATATGTGTATGTAGGTAGTTAGGAACTTATACAGTATCTAGAAAGAAAATATTGATAAATCGAAAGAACAAAAAAATCGTTGTGTTCGCGCGCGTGTGGTGTGTGTGTGTGTGTATGTGTATGTATCTATGTGATTTGGTGGCTTGCCGAGATCCTGTAATTTACTAAAATCCTAGTTTTCTGTCTTTCACGATCCGAGATTAGTTTCGGACAGTTGGATCCTATCCTACCATGTGTGTGTGTGTGTGTGTGTGTGTGTGTGTGTGTGTGTGTGTGTGTGTGTGTGTGTGTGTACATAATAAAGTATGGACGATGATACGACGATATAATTGAAAATTAACTTCAACGAAAATTTCTATACTACGTTCTCCCTAATTTAATATATCGTAAATATAATACAATCTAATTTTATAATAATTTAATATCCATATAAATCATATTTATTAAAATTTTATAATTCATTAGATTTTCCAATGATAAACAAGCGAGCGACGACGAGTAACGAACAATGAAAAGAAAAAAAAAAAAGAAAGAAAAAAGAAAGAATCCACAGTTCGGTGGAATATCGATCCTGGGACAAATTATTATATTTCTCTCACGGGAGACATCGCTCCAATCGATTACTCATTTTCGAGACGATCCTTCGGGTAGTACGAACTGACCCGCGATCGTGATAATTCATACTCACCTACACGGATACACGCGCGCGCGCAGCAGACACACGGTTCCAATAACGGATAGTATTCCGTATGGAGAAAAAAATAAAAAAATAAAAAAAATACCCGATACAAATAAGCCGCTACTAGAGTTTCGTGCTCTTGAAATGGATTAGAAAAGTGGATCGAATAGGATAGCAACGCGGATGCGAGAGGTCTTTGTGTGCCCGTGCGATACGTGTTAGACGGTAGTTATTTAATACAATAATTTCTTTCTCTTACGGATGACTCACATAATAGCACGAAATTACGGCGTTTAGATACGCGTGCGTACGTACGTAACTACGTACATTTATATATATATATATATATATATATATATATTTATTACATATACACACACACTCACATATATATATACATATATATAATAAATATATATATATATATATATACATATATATAATAAATATATATATATATATATACACATATATACATATATATATATATATATATATATATTACACACACACACACACACACACACACACATTTATTATATATACACACACACACTCACACACATGTATATATATATATATATATATATATATATATATATATATACGTAGGGAGAAGTAAAACGGCTATGAAAAATTTTAAGGTATAACGTGAGATAAAACATTTTCACTTCCGGCATCTTATCGGTAAAAAATAAGTCCTCCACCTATGTATGCTTTATCGAGTTATTGTTCTCCGAATCGAATGGATTTCTAAGAAAACACATCTCGGCAACGCCTACGATCGATCGATAAGTAATCCACTATCATCATTTTGTATTCAATTGGATTGTGAGAAGTCAATAAATCGATGACAACGAGAAAATGGTATCGTTGGTAAATCGTTGTCCGTTATATATACATATGTATGTATGTATATATATGTATATGGACCGTGTTTATTTTGAAAGTGGCCTAAGTCAATTTTTTTCTTTTTTTTTTTTTAAATGAATATATCGCATAATTGGTGATCAATTTATCGCGAACTTTTTATTCATAACCAGTTAATATTTAATATCTTAAAAAATGTCAATGCTTCGTTCGATATAAAAATCGACGAATAAAAAGAAAATTTCGTGTCGATTGATTCGTTAATTTATAATTTTCTCGAAACGACAAAGAAAAAATGAACCTGCACCACTGTCCAAATAAACGATCCATATACAGTAACACACATGCACACGCGCGCGCGCGCACACATTCTTATATATATATATATATATACATATTAGCTTATATACACATACATACGCACGTACGCGCGCGCACATACATATATCAGCCTGTTATTTAGGTTCGTCGCCGTTCAAATCGTAAGGGAGACGACGGAATGACGTTTGGCGTAGTAAATTAATTAAAAACGTTAGAGAGGAGGGGTCGTCGATACGGATGTTAATAGGGCAGGGACAATGAACGGCTTCGCGTTTAGAATACGACTTTGAGAGTTTAGTAACCCTCGGTTTAAGAATCCATTACGAACGGCCAAGGCCATTATTTGTTTCAAACGTCCACCTACATCCACGTTTACTTTACCTACGTGCACGACGTAACAAACTTCGAACGGCTAGAGAAATTTAACATTCCTCGTTCGGTCAGTATGCCTCGTTCGTTTCGATGATGGCGCGAAGTTTTCTACGGCGATAGAAATTTCAAAAAAAAAAAAAAAAAAAGAAAAAAGAAAAAAAGAAAAAGAAGGAGGAAAGAAGAAGAAGAAAGAAAAGAAACATTTAGACGAGATACTTCGTCTCTAATCTCGCGTAGGAGGGAATCTTTCGTTCGTCGATGGAAAAGCTCGTGTGCCAAGTTTCCGCAAGTAAGTTCTGTGCGGAAACGTTCCGTCGCGGTCGCCTCGAAGTCGAGACGGTCGGTTCCTTTTCTTTTCTTTTCTTTTTCCTTGAGAAAGAAAGGGAGAGAGAAAGAAAAAATAAAGAAAGAGAAAGAAGAGACGACGATTGGAAGGAAACATGGGCGCGAACGAACGATTTTACGGAATAGAGAGAGAGAGAGAGAGAGAGAGAGAGAGAGAGAGAGAGAGAGAGAGAGAGAGAGAGAGAGAGAGAGGAGACAAAAAATTACGCTAGAAGAAAGGGTACGCGATAAATTGCGTAAGAGCGAACGTAGAGATAGGGTACGTAACTACGTTCCCCCGTACGTACAGTACGTACAGTACGTACATACGTACGTACGTACGTACGTACGCATCGTGGAATTTATGTCGAGTTCACGCTCGATAAAGCGATTCACTTCGATTCGTTCACGTTCAACCGCAATAAGGATAAATTCTCTGAGAAAACTTAACTTTCCTTTATCCTGTAACGGCGGGTAGTTGCGGCGGCAGGGGGGAGGGGCAGGGGGAGGCTGGACTTAGAACAAAAAAAAAAAAAAAAAAAGAAGGGAAAAGAAAACAGAAGAGAGAAAACAAGAAGAAAGAAAAATGATAGTAAATAAACGAGGAGTGGGAAGGAAAAAAAAACCAAAAAAAAAAAAAATAAAAAGAAAAAAAAAAGAAAGAGAAAAGAAAATAGACGGACGCGAAATGTCGGGCACGAAGTACGTCGAAAAAAGAAAAAGAGAAGTAAATAAGTAAATAAGTAAATAAATAAATAAATAAAAATATATAAATAAAGAGTAACGAGGAGAAAGAAATAGAAAAGAAAGGAGAGGGGGGGGAAGAAAAAAACGAAACAAAATGTCGGACAGAAAGCGTGTCGCGAAGTTCTCCCTCAAAGTCGGTCTACTATACGAGTTTATTCGAGAATGCACAGTGCAAACACATGCGCGCGCGCGCACACACACACACGCGCGCGCGCGCGCGCGCACGCACACACACCTTTGCCGAATAATCGAACCGCGGATTGGGTTGCCTCTTCGGTATGTATCGTAAGCCAAGGATCTCCGTTAAAATAGCGCGACTGGCACGTATTGGAAACCCCTTCACGTACCCTTTCACATACGCTTAAGCATGCTTCACGATACTTGGGAGTGACACTAGCGTTGGAGTGGAAGGTCAACCGGCGATTGGAACTGGGACACCGACACGTCGACGGGGGGAGAGAGGGCCAGGGGAGGGAAGGGAACCATAGAAAAAAAAAAAAAAAATTGTAAACGAGTTTAAGGCGCCCGAATGGCTCCTTAAAGGCAGGTTTTCATCGTCGTAGTAAGTAGTCGTGTAATTCTTTCGAGTATCAAAAATCCGTACCAGTCGTGCGATATTACTGCAACGGCATTTCTGTATAAAAATAAAATTAAACAGGAAAAATATATATATATATATATATATTTAAAAAAAGGAAAGGTGAGTTTATCCAACTGGTTACGCACGCGTTTCCTCGTATACTCGTTCCCTTATATATCATCCATCGAAGTTTCTACTTTGAAAAGTAATTCTTATCTCTGTATTTTTAACGTTTAAAATGCAAATAGGTAAGCAGGTAGATAGGTGTGTGTATATATATATATATATATATATATATATATATATATGTATGTATGTATGTATGTATGTATGTATATATATTCTTTGGATAATATTTGAGATCCGTAACGGGAGTGAGAGATTTAAAGCAAAGGAATAACAAAGAAGAAGAAAAAGACGAAGAAAAAGAAAAATAAATAAAAGAACAAGAATAAGAAAAGGAAAAAAAGAAACGATTACATGAGTCGAGAAATATATACATATATAGATATATAAATATATAATGTTGTTCCATTTTCAATTAAAAAGTAATACTTTCGCCAAGTGTCTCGACCACCCTTCAGTAACAATTAAACACTTTTTTTTATCGTCCGTACTAACTACGACGCGCATCGTTTATCTCCTAGAGCACCTAAAGCAATTCGTTCTCTTCGTATTTTCCTATTCGACCGATTAGAAGTTGTCGTTTTTGCTGGGTAATAAAAATAAAAAAAGAATAAAAAAAAAAACAAGAAAAAACATTTTCATCTCTATTTCTCTCCCATTCTGTTCATTTTTGTTTTGATCTCTCTATAACCCCTAACCCTCGCCCATCCCGCCCCGCACAAAACACGACGATCCATCTTTTCTTTTCATTCCGCGATCTATTATTTCTACTTTTTTCTCGCGTTTATTTTTGTCGCAACATCGATCCGTACTATTCGCGAAAGCTTCTCTCCCGAAGCCAACGTCTCCTGCCTTGCCCTCCCCTCCCATCCCCTCCCCTACCCTTCTCTCGTACAAAATTATCCTGACGATTTTCCCGACGGTCGATTTGCCAGCATTTAATCGCCAGCACTCCGACGCCCTTAAAAGCTGTGTGGTGAGGTGGGTGGGGTGGGGTGGAGTGGGAGGGGGGGAGGAAGGGTGTTATTATATACCCGAGATCTACCGTGTTTCCTTATAACTTCACCCTACCGTTCATAATCAATTTTCACTTTGCCTCTCGGTTGCCGTCCGTACGAAATAATATACCTTCTCCGTTTAATACGCTCAAATCCATTCGAATCGTAATGCGTGTAACTAATCCTCGAGTATACCATACATCTCGAGACCAAATTCCATTCGTAATAACGCGCCTGGGTTGCGTCTGTACGCGTTTATGTGTGTGTGTGTGTGTGTGTGTGTGTGTGTGTGTGTGTGTGTGTGTGTGTGTGTGTGTGTGTGTGTGTGTGTGTGTGTGTAATACGCTTGTATATAAACGTACATTATACATACGTCTACATACATTTCGTAGGTACCCACGTATTCTACGATATCATAGCAACGTATTAACTAATGTATCGGGCCAATCGAATTTCATTGGATTTACGTATTAATAGAGAGTAGAGGGTTGTTATTTTACAACGTAACAACTTACTACGTCAAACAACGTCGAATATTAATCAAAATGTAGATTATTTAGGACGATTTACAATTTCCCTTTTACACGGTAGTCCGACAAGGGTCCAACTAGACGTGTGGATTTGATCCTTCTGTTTCTCCATCCGGTGCAAACGATATTTCATCTCGACACCAAGAAACATTTCTTGCACGTTGCTCGTAAAACACAGAGAGAGAAAGAGAGAGAGAGAGAGAGAGAGAGAGAGGAGAGAAGTGCTCGACAATCTGCTAGTTAACAGACGTAAACGATTCGAACATGTGTGTAGAATAGCTCGGATCGAACAGAGCTTGCTAGCAGCTTTTTGACGAATACCAATTCGAATGTCCTTCTTGCTCAGAGTTAAACCATTGAAATTGTTTTTTTTCTTTTCTCTTTCTCTCTCTCTCTCTCTCTCTCTCTCTCTCTTTCTTTCTTTCTCTCTATATCTCTTTGTTTTCATACACGAGCAAATAAAGCGAACGTCATATAGCGTTGTTGACAAATACAGTCGTCATACGTTTCATAAGAGCATATAACATGAGAAAAGGCGGACGTTTTATCGTTGTCATTCACAGATATATATATATATATATATATATATATATATATATATATATATATATATATATATATATATATATATATATATATATATATATATATATATATATATATATATATATATATATATATATATATATATATATATATATATATATATATATATATATATATATATATATATATATAATACCTACAATTTATACGATTCGCGTTAGTTCGCTGGTAGTCGATCGTAATACGTACGTGTGTACGCGCGTGTATGCGGTCGACGATACACATTTCGTACGTTTAATAAAAAAAAAATCAAAGTTATTTTCAAATGCTCGTTATATCATCGGGCAACTTAGAAATGTTGATTTCTCCGTCGAAAGAATTTCCCCGTCAAAAGAATTTCCACCTCGTATAAAAGTAATATTTCGTAACGGTTATATATTACGTTCCTTCGATTCTTACAAAAGAAAATTTTCACTCTAACCATTACGAAATC
>OU426993.1:20103401-20150901 GCA_911387935.1 Dolichovespula saxonica | reverse complement strand
ATTAAAATACAGCCGCCGTATTGGAGTTGCGTGATGCGATGATGAGAGAGAGAGAGAGAAAGAGAGAGAGAGAGAGAGAGAGAGAGTCCATCGCATTGAAAAAACACTTCTCTTCCGGCATATTCAAGTAATACCGAATTGATTTCTACGATCGATGAATAAATCCTCTCCCTCCTCCGCTCCGCCCCTCCCCTCCCCCTTGAGCATTCAAATGAATCAAAGCGCGAATCTCGGTGTTTAAAATTATATTTGTTGTTTATTTCGACGGAACCGACCGAACGATTTTCTTACAAGAAATAATAACGACGTTTACTCGTACACAGTTCTTCAAGGTTTTGAACGGTCATTCGCCGACGCTTATCCCGATAAAATGAAAAAAAAAATAAAAAATGTAAATAATCGAATGTAAGATTAACAAACAATATATATATATATATATATATATATATATATATATATATATATATATATACCCTCAGCCCCACCTCAAAAAAAGAAAGAAATGTTATCGGCGCGACCGACAAAAAATGGAAATAAGCTATCCCATTTTGGAGAATGACCCCTTACGTATCTAAATTGTTCCTAAAAAAAATGTTACGATCAATTCGTCCTTGAGGCTCGTTCACTTTCGAATGATAATGGCTTTTTACGTGGGATTTCCAACGAAATTTCATTTATAATACGCCGATAAAGTATTGGTCCCATTTTCCATAAGAAACACGCACGCGCGATATACCGACCAGAGAGTATAGAGAGAGATGTGTCCATGAAAATGAATATCCAGTGGATGGGAGAATGAAGGAGAGCCTCGTTAAAATGGGAAACGAGTATGACGCGATCGAGAGACTCGATTGAAACTCAACGACGTCGTACTCTTCGACTTTTATTTTTCGTTATACCCGATGAAAGCTCTTCTCTCTCTCTCTCTCTCTCTCTCTCTTTTCCTCATATACACAAACACACACACATTCTCTCTCTCTCTCTCTCTCTTTCTCATACACTTATCGATGGTTCGAAGATAAAGAAGAAATTCCATTATCCTGACTGCTCTTTTCTCCTCCACCTGTGAGTTCTACCCAACCAACCCTCCTCTCTCTCTCTCTCTCTCTCTCTCTCACTCTACCACCCTTTTTTCTCTATCTCCCCCTTCCTTCTTTCTTCCTCCCTTTTACTCTCGCGCCTCTTTTCAAGGGGAAGATCGGCAGGCCACTACTACTCGGAATACCTCTCGTTTCCTTTGTCCGCATCTTTTCTCACGATCCTAAGGATACCGTAGTACTCGCAGTGAAACGACCTTCGTATAAGGAGAGTAGAAAGAGAGAGAGAGAGAGAGAGAATAGTATGGATGCTACTGGCCTGCAGCTAAAACCCCGGCAAATTGCGCTTCCAACTTTTACGAGGAGCACCGATCCCTCCTCCTCCATCGGACGAAGGGACGATCATCCGGTCTCTTTCTCTCTTAGACGGAAGGAGAAAAAGGAAGAGGTACTTCTTACACCATCTCTCACTCTTTCACTCTCTCTTTCGTTCTCTCGACATTTGATTTCTTTTCTTTTCTTTTCTTTTTTTTTTTTTATTTTTTTAAGTTTTTTATTTATATATATTTTTTTTTTCGAGAGAGAGAGAGAAAGAAAGAGAGAGGTATTAGTATCTTGTCAGGATTGAAACGACCATTCAAGCAAAAAAATTTGATTACATATATCGTATGCGATAACGTATAATTCGTATATATTAAATCTTATGAATTCGATCGAAATATTTTCTTGTATATACGTACATATATATATATTTATTTATTGATTTGCTTATTAAATTAATGAAATTCATAAAACGTATGAAAATATCTCTCTTATGCGTATCTCTTGGAAATATGAATTTAATTGAAATATTTATATATAAATATTGTTATAAATATGGATCTGTTTATAACGTCTTCTTTATTATCATCGGTTAAATTTATGTTATACGTATGTGTGTGTGTGTGTTTTTGTGTATATATATATATATAATATATTATATCATATCATAGTTCCTAAAAATATTCGTCGGTGAGGATAGGTCGAACTTTTAACTTTTCAACGAGCGATCCCAATAAGGATGAGTGGCTTCTTTGTGTCGATGGAACATTGAAAGGAACCAGTAAATATTACCGTACGAGAATGACAGATCGATACGGTCTGAATATACGAGAGTAACTTCACCGATTATGCAACCCCTACGAAACGCAGCCCGAAGCGATTTGCATTTTTCGCTGAAAACGACGAAAAGATCGGGACTAGTTTGAATTTCGATTATGTAGAAAAGCAAACAAATATACAGGAAGGGGGAAGAGAGAAAAAAAAAAGAGAGAAACTTTTGTTGTCTCTTTACGAACGCGTCTTAAACATTTCACTCAAGAATCTTTTCTTCTAAACTTTTTCCTTTAGTTTCCACATCCTCCCGCTTGTTGCAACAAACTTTTGTCAAGCCTTGTCCTACGAGGAATACTTCTTGACTGAATTTAAAACGTAATTCTTTAAACCTACCGTGATTTACATTACAATCGAAAAAGAAGAAAAAGAAAATGAAAAAGTTTTCATTCGTTCGTTCGTTCGTTCTTTCTTTCTTTCTTTCTTTCTTTCCTTTCGTTCTCTTCGTAAGATCTCGCGAGAGTCATTCTAACTTAAAAGTGTATACCTTTATTTATGATTTATTGTCAACGACGAAGTGTCGGCGTAAAAACTTTTCTTGAAAATTCGAAAGATACGAAGGAAAAAAAAATAGTACGTGAAGACTGTGGCAAAAGAAAGAAAAAAACAAAAAAAAATCAATTTTTTTTTTATATCCAATTCTCAAGTACGATCTCTTCAAAAGTGAGAGAGATTTTCAAGAGATTTTTCTTCTCTCTCACTCACTCTCTCTCTCTCTCTCTCTCTTTCTCTCTTTTCTACTAAAAATAATCTAAATTCTTGAAAGAGAAAATCTTGAGGATTTTGAATAACCGAGATAGGCATCTCGCGTGAAAGTAACGGAGAGGTTGGTAGTCTTATTAGAACGAAGTACTACTTCCCTTAGAACGTAGATTAGATCGAGGGGCGGATTTGTCTGATCTTTTCTCGAGGATCTACGATAAATTGGAATTTCTTTTTCGTCTCGAACGTGAAACCTGTTATATATATATATATATATATATATATATATATATATATATATATATATATATTGTATAGGGGAAGTGACACCTTTTCGACGGGTGTCAATTTCCCTCCTTCTCTCTTTTCCCTCTTTTCTTACAAAAATTTACATAAAATCCGATCGAGGAAAAGGGTGAGATTGAAATAAGTGAAAGAAAAAAAAAAAAAAAAGAAAAAGAGAGAAAAGAAAAATTCTTACGTTTAGAATTATAACGGCAAACGAACGAAACGAATTTGCTATAATTATATTTGAGAAGAGGGTGAAGGGGTAGGGGAGAGGGAAGGGGAGGGGGGAAACGGGAAATGTCATGGGGACACGGAGACCGGATTTGTTTATACGGTATAATGTGCGCGTTCGTATTACGTTGGACTCTTAAACACCACTTGAAATTACCTTTGATAATTATTTACAAAACTGGTCCGAAACTGGTCCTTATTTTTTAATACGGACGAACGATCACGAGTTAAAACCCAGGTAGCGGCTTATAAGTCTGTAATATTATCGATTAAACGATCGAAAATATTCAACTATTTAACTACTTCAATGGCTAAGGTAAGTACTTATTTAACATATGTTATATATGTGTAGATATGGATATACAAGCATAGATGTATGTAACTGGCATTCGAAAGTTGATCTCGATTTGGTATAATTGATCCTCGTTTTAATAAATAAACGATAACGACACTTTTACGTTCATTATCTTCGACATTTCACGGAGAAATTTCGTCGTAAGAATTTACGTTCTCTTTAAATGTTTCAACGTACCAACGGAAAACTCTTATTTATCGTTGAACGTCGATATTGAGTTTAAAAAAAAAAAAAAAAAAAAAAAAAAAAGAGAGAGAGAAGTATCACCTTCGTTCCTCGATAAACAATACCGCCAATGTCAGAAAACATGATCGGATAAAATCGCGATGTTAGATACTTTCAATAAAAAAAAAAAAAAAAAAAAAAAAAGGAAAAAATAATAATAATAATAATAATAATAATAATAATAATAATAATCCGTTTCCAAAAAGTTGATCGTTTAATCTCCATTTCGATGAAAATATTAACGTCTCTTTTCTGATATAAATAAGTACTCGATTCCGTATAATCGAATCGCGGAATCGTCGAGGAAAGTATTATACGCGAGTTGTTTTTTTTTTTTTTTCTTTTTTTAACGCATCGGCGTATCATCGCAACACCGGTGATAAAGACTTTTGCTCCAAACCCCGCACGCGCGCGCGCGCACACACACACACACGTGTCGGTCGGTCGGTCGGCCATGTTCGGTCTTATGTAAAATATTCGAACGCATCCATATATAGACGGAGGAGTCCGAGTACATGATTCCCCGACGTTATCACCTACATGCACGTATCTTAAACGTACACGTATATAAGTGTCTCACTGTATAATCCTTATACATTTGTCCTACCTGTGTGAGCGTATATGATTGTTCGTGTGTTCGTACGTTTGTGTGCGTTTGTGTGTGCGTGCGTTCACGTATGTGCACGACACAAAGCTATTACTCGCTTTACGAGGGGTTCCGTTCGTGACGTTTACGACCGAACGAAACCTACCGAATGCGCCGGCACTGCCACCGGCTACGATTAATTCTCCCGCACCTCCGATCCAAAAGTTTCACGAAAAAGTACGTCACGGTAGTACGTTCGAGTTCGTTGCACGCGCCTTACCTTTCCTCGAATTTATAATGTAAAAGAATATATATATAATCTTGATATATAAGGGAAAAAAAAAAATATATATATATATGTATGTATGTATGTGTATGTATATAACGAACAGAGTTTATCGGAGTCAATCCGTTCTAATGATTAGCGATTTCTTTTTTTCTTTCTTGTGCGATGAATATGTAAAAAAAAAAAAGAAAAAAAGAAAGAAAAGAGAAGAGAGAGAAAAAATAAACGAGACTTTATTACGCCTTAACCTTTATGTTCGCAATATCCGAATATAACACGGGTGCCTATTTCTATGTCTTCCACGATACGACAATCTTTTTTCTTTTTCTTTTTATACTCCTGCGAAAATATTCCTACAACTTATTTCGCATACACACACACACACTCTCTCTATCTCTCTCTCTCTCTCTCGCTCTCTCTTTCTCTCTAGCTATCTATCTATCTATCTATCTATCTCTCTTTGGTTTATTTTTACGTCGATTTACGTTTTAAAACGTAAAATATTGTCTTGAGGGTTGGCAAACAAGCGCGAACATTTCAATTGCCAATAGAACGATTAATTTACGATAAATCTATACCTAACTGCTTGACTCGGAGATTAATCGGGGCAGGGGGGGGGGGGTCGAGAGAGAAAAAAATCCGAATCAGATCGATAATATTCGAATTGACGAATTAAAGTCACAATTTTCGATCTAAAAGTCGTGGAATTTGACGCTGATCGAACGCGTCCAATCAAATCGAGACTTGAGATTCGTGAGGAAAAAAAAAGAACAGAAAGAAGATAAAAAAGAAGAAAAGAAATTAAAAAAGATCGAGAACGATCGCCGTTAATAAGGTGTACTTTTCTTTCGGGTTAAATGATTGATGGGGGGAGAAATGAGTGAAATAAAAAAAGTGAAAAAATAAAAGTAAAGAAAAGAAAAAAATAGAATACGAATCGTCAAAATGCAGGCACGAACGCTTCGCAGCACTTTATTGTCTCTCTCGATATATACTACCCACGTAACCACGATATATAAGATATAGGACATACATGCATGCATGCATGCATACGTACGTACGTACGTACGTACATACATACATACATGCATACATACAAACATACATACTTACATACATACATGTCCCGCATATTCGTGTTATATACGTATGTACGTACTGTGCATATTTGAAAAAGTTTATAAATATAAGTAGATATGTGAACGGGCAAGTACTCTATGGGGCAGGGCACATGATTCGAACGTTCCGCTCGATAAGGTTTTACGGAAGGCGCACGGGCGAGATAAGAGAAACGCAGAGAGTGAATGAGTGAGAGAGAGAGAAAGAGAGAGAGAGAGAGAGGGTGGTGCATCGCGCGCTTTTGCTCGAGTTAGCCAGCCAACGCGAGCGCTAGGCTTCCCGAAGTACGATAAGAGTAACAACTACGTTATCGTGTCATGGTGTGCGTTACACGCGTACCGTGTAAAGAGAGAGAGAGAGAGAGAGAGGAGAAGAGAGGAGAGAAGAGATTTGCCGTACGACAGAGACAACGTTATCGTCGATGAACAGGATCCATTTAGAGAGAGAGAGAGAGAGAGAGACAGAGAGGTCTCGAGAGAATTTCAAATCATTCTGTTATCGAACCGATTAATTATTCTAGAATGAGAATAAAGAGAGTAAGAGGTATAGGAATAGAGAGAGAGAGAGAGAGAGAGAGAGAGAGGAGGGAGGGAGAGCCAATAACGTTCGTTCCAATTTCAAATTCTAAATACCGTATTTAGGAGACCTTAAAAGTTAAACCGATCGCGCGAAAGTCCCGTAAAAATTCTCGAAGGGATAATCGAAGCGTGGACGCGCTAATATCTCGAAAGAGATGAACGCGTTGTCGTGGAAACGGCAAATACTCGAACGGCATGGTATGCCAGTACGAAGCCATATGATCGTCGATGAGTACCCGCCGAGCTGTCGAAAGGGGGAGGAGAGACGGAAACCCACCCTCGACACTCGTACGTACATATCCCATCTCGATCGATATCAGAGAACGAGAGGGTGGTAGAGCAGGTGGCTTTCTATGCCGAGCCCGTATACTTTGTTGTTGTTTTTTTCTTATCATTTTGTTGTTTTTTCTTTTTGTTTATTTCCTTTTTATCCTCTTTTTTTTTTTTTTTTTACAATTTCATCGTCTCGTACCTTTTATACCTCTCGATAAAGATAGAGAACGTAACGCGATATTATATATATATATATATATATATATATATATATATATATATATATATATATATATATATATATATATATATATATATATATATATATATATATATATATATATATATATATATATATATATATATATATATATATATATATATATATATATATATATATATATATATATATATATATATATATATATATATATATATATATATATATATATATATATATATATATATATATATATATATATATATATATATATATATATATATATATATATATATATATATATATATATATATATATATATATATATTAGGAATCGACTCTATCGATTTCGAGAGATGACAACTCCTACACATATTGTGTGTGTGTGTGTGTGTGTGTGTGCCTACGTATCCAAGACGAAAAAAAGCCGCTATAGATTGGATCGTTAAAATAAATCGAGTTACGGATCCTTTCTTATAAAATATTACGAAATATAAACCATTCTCTTAATTTTATTTTCCAACTATTTTTTTTTTTTTTAACAATACATCCATCCTACAGTCCTATACAAACGTTACATGAAATTCGTCGAACGTAATTCGATCACTCGTAGACGTTACGAGTCTTGCTAATAGACATGCATTTTTGCACGTCAAGTAATAACTTTTTGAATGTAGCGAACGACGACGACGGCGACAATTCATATGACCGAAATATTTGTGAATCCTTGAATTCTGACAAAGCGTCCGTCCGTCGTTTCTTGCTGAGCTTTCGCGAAATTTTTACTCGTTTCTTTCACCGATGTATGTGCCTTATTGACGAAAAAAAAAAAAACGAAAGAAAGAAAGAGAAAATAAAAGGAACAAAAACGTAATTGAATGAATACGTTCGCTCGTCGTAAAAAAGAAAAAAAAAAACTTGCTTACGTTGAAGAAACGTCGAGGGAAAACGTTCGAGGATAAGGATAAGAAAACAAAGAGAGAGAGAGAGAGAGAGAGAGAGAGAAAGAGAGAGAGAGAGAGAGATAATCAACGAGAGAGAAAAAGTACAAAATTGCAGAAACGAAGTTCGCGCATTTGCCTATCAAAGAAATGGGATATATCCCCGTATTAATTACCGATCGGCTCTCTTTTTTCATCTCCAAGGAACACTCTGGTAATAAATAGAAGTTTCTCGCGATAAAAACGGTGCGGGGAGGGTGGGGAGGTGGGGGTAGTGAGGTGGGGTGGCGCGGTGTGTTGCGACGTGATTGCAACGTGCAGAGCCAGAGAGCTATGCGTCACCGTAGAAGCGATAAGCTTCGCCATTCAACGTTGCCAATAAATCCTTCCGATGAAATTCTTTTCGAGCGAACCACGACGCGAGGTTACGCGTGTTTCCTTTTTTCTCTTTTTTTTTTCTTTTTCTTTTTTTTTTTTTTGGCGCGCGCGTTACGTGTACATACTCGCGAAGAGACGACGAAAAAAGAAGTGAATAAAAAAAAAAAAAAAAAAAAGAAGAAGAAGGAATATACGAACGAACGAACGAACGAACGCCATCATCGTGACGTATTTATCCCTTTCGCGAATCTCCAATGTTACCTCCGAAATACATATGTACATCAAACGAAGAAGGAAAATATAAATACGACGGATTAATATTATTCCGTGGTAATAAATGAGAACGACCTCGAATTTAGAGAAAGAGAATGGAAGGGGGAGGAACGTGAAAAAATTCTTTCTTCTTTTCTTTTCGAAATACAACGTGTTAATTTGAAATATCGTTGTACGTAGGAGCTGTCAAAACAAGGAGCAACAACGCACATATCTTTCTTTCTTTCTTTATCTTTCTCTCTCTCTCTCTTTCTGTCTATCTATATATCTATCTATCTCTATCTCTATCTCGAGTGTACGTTTACCAAACGACTTGGACGACTTTCGTAATCGCGTCCTCCTTTTTTACTTTTCGAACCACCACCGCTATAAGACGACGACGATATTATCAAAGTGTACACCTTTAAGAGATATAGTAAAACCCGTGCACTCGAACGTTGCGCGAAAGGAGTAATAATAAGATAACTAATATTATTAGAACGCTCGCATAGAATCAATAAACGAGAATCATCGGATGGAGTAACTATCTATGTACGTTGGTTATTATTACGAAGAAAAAGGGGGCGATCTCGAGAGGTCTCGGAGGAAGAGGAAAAGACGTTCTTCTCTCTCTCTCTCTCTCTCTCTCTCTCTCTCTCTCTCTCTCTCTCTCTCTCTTTTCTCGTCAAGGTCACGTGTCGTTTCGCGTCTCTTACGTTCGAATATGCGCCGCGTTCATCGGTGAGAATGCGCTGCGAGAAGGAAGGAGACATAGAGAGAGCATCTCGGTCGGACGGTCTCGCGAGAGTTCGTGTTTTCGCAAGTAGATGAGAGAGAGAGAGAGAGAGAGAGAGAGAGAAAGAGCGAACGAGCTAGAGAGAGAGAGAGAAAGAGAGAGACGCATTCTGGTGGGTGGAGGGTGGGGGTGGAGTAGAGTAGAGAGGGGAAGGTGCACAGCGAGCGTGCCAGCTGTGCGCAGGAACGGAGTGGTTAAGTTAGGTAGAGAAGAGGGAGATGAAGATAGTTGGATGGATAGATAGATAGAGAGAGAGAGAGAGACGGACAGAGAGAAAGAGAGAGACAGATAGACAGAAAGAGAGATAGAGATAGATAGATAGAGAGAGAGAGAAAGAGGGAGCATTTGGGGGTCGCGAGGTCGAAGGGCGCGGGATCGAAAGAGTAGAGAGACAGAGAGACAGAGAGACAGAGAGAGAGAGAAAGAGTAGGTGTCTCTTTGTATTTTAACTCACCTCGTTGAAGGCCATCTTCTTCGCTATGCTTCCGGACTCGCGGCTGCTTCCGGCGCCTCCTTGCCCCACCGCTGCCGGCTAACACGAACCTCCGCCAGAGCCGGCGGACTAATTTCTTCTCCTACTGTTGTTGCCGCGCACGATACCGAGCTTCTTCTCGTCGTCCGTTTCGCGGTTATAAAGGAACAACAACGGGCGGCTGCAGCGGCGCATCGACGGAACCGGGAACGGCACTCGCGCCGCGACGACGACGGCACTCGCGGCGACACGACTCGCGGCGACGGACCTCTCAGGCAACCCTCCGCGACACACATACGTCACGGAAGATCCGCGAACGAGCACCTTCCGCGCTTAGAGTCCCCCTCCCCCGACCTCTCTCTCTCTCTCTCTCTCTCTCTTTTTTTCTCTCTCTATCTATCTATCTCTCCTTTTCGTTCTCTCTATCTATCTCTCTCTCTCGCTCGCTCGCTCGCTCGCTCGCTCCACGACCTTCTCCTCACTCTCTCTCTCTCTCTCTCTCTCTCACGCTCTTTCTCACCCTCCTCGTCTTCCTCGCTCGTCTCCGTTTTGTCTTTACTCGAGTTTCTGCTCCTTCCTCCCACCCCTCTCGCCTATTCTTTCTTTCACTCACTCTCTCTCTCTCTCTCTCTCTCTCTCTCTCTCTCTCTCTCTCTCTCTCTCTCTCTCTCTCTCTCTCTCTCTCCTATCAAAACGTCCCTATATACGTTCCTTGTATAGGACAGCAGTAGACAGCGGACAGAGACCAACGCAATCTATAGCGCCGATAACGCGCACGCTTTTCTTTATATCCTTACTATCCTCCGCCCTTACTTCGAATTAATTTGAACGTTTAAACGATCAGTTCCAAACTGTTATTTTTTTACAACGAACAACTCGAAAACGCCGATCCGCCAACATTCCTCAGGTGGCCGCGCGCAGTGTACGCACACCTTCGATCTCTCTTCCCGAAAGTGCCGCGACGAATATTGTCGGCAGCACCGGCGGCGCTGTATGACTATTGCGACAACGACGACCGACGACGACGACGACGAATACGAACAACGTAGAGACAACGACGATGATAACAACAACAACAACAACGACGACGACAACGACAACGACAACGACAACGACGAGGACGAGGACGAGGACGACGATAATAAAAACGACGACGGAGAGGAGAGGAAGGACGACGATTCTTCGATGACGATTCTCTTTCGCCTGCCTAGCCTTCTTCTCTCCTTCTCCGTCTTTTTACGATTCCTTTTTTTTTTCCCTTCCTTTCGATCGACGTTCTAAATAACGTGAACCACTCGGCGACGACGTTCAAAGGCGGCCTCTCGACGTACGACACGATTTAATCCTCTCCTTATCGAACTTCCCCCCAAACACACTCTTTTTTTAAGAACGTATTTATATCCACCGCAAAGGTATCCGCAAACAGAGGAGCGCCATCTTGATTTTCTTGTGTCGCGGAGAGAACGGAATTGGGTGCGCGCGGCGCCGTCTTTTCTTCAATGTTTCTTTCCTACGGTTGCCTGGCCTGTTCTCTCGTTCTCTCTCTCTCTCTCTCTCTCTCTCTCTCTCTATCTCTCTATCTTTCTTGCGCGCGTATAATCGACAGATATTCGGAACGCACTCGACTTGTTTATCGTTTATTTTCGTAACATTCGTCTATTTACAACGTGAGGCAACGATTTTATTTTCACGAATAACGCTCGACGACGCGCTTATACGTAAATATTAATTAAAAATTAAGAAGACATCGCTCTCTCGTTTACGATTAATTATAGTCGACGAAAGAGTAAAATACGATAACACGATTATGTTATGATCTCATTGGTCAACGCTTCGATTATATAAAGCTTCTTATTGGCTGCCATAGCTGTTTAACTTATTTTCCTCGTTCACAGAATTCATGAGATAATGGATAGGTTTTGAAAATATATGAACATTTCTATTGATCATAGATTTCACTTGTTACGAAGTTGCAGCATGACGTAACGTATAAATAATTAGTATTGCATTCACAGATCGCAGTAACTTCTCGGTATCTGATTGGTCGACGAGAGTAACGAAGGTTACTTTGATAATCATATAGATAGCCTATAAATTTTAATGTCACAACGTAACGATATCGAATACTTTTTTACCTCTGTCCATTAAATCGCCAAAACTATGTACCATCGTTCCATCTTAATCCCATATTTTACCCATACTGAAATAAATATCGAACGACAATCGCGCCACCATTTTTCGATTGTCAATTTCAAGATGGCTGCAGTGTGACGACACAAGTAACTCGTGCTGCGGTATTCTCGTGGACGTTTTTTTCGTTTGTGTCTTTTCAAAAGTGAATTTTTGGACTTTTATACTGGAACGATATTCCTCGACGGGGGAACATTCCTGTTCGCGATTGAGTCTACCAAGAAAACGGTTAAATTAAGTAAAATGGGTCGTTCGAGGTCTAGAACGAAGTCGCCGAGTAGAAGGCGTCACAAGAGCAAACATTCTCGCAAACGATCAAAGTCTCGCGAGAAACATTCCAATAATAAATATTCGGATAAGCCGAAAGAACGCTCCTCTAAATCAAGGTTTCTCATAATTACTGTTATATCAATCATATATTCATGTCTATATATCTATATATACATATATACCCATATATAGATATATTATTATCGCTTCTTCGTCGTCTATTCCACCATTTTGTCATGCGCCTCGCATCGATGAGCGATGTTAGATTTATTACGCGTTAAAATTTATAACTATGAATCGTTACATATTGTTCTTTTATATATCAATGTGTATTCTACCTTCTTATTTGAACCGACATATGGTTGTCCTTCGTAATATATTAATATTATTAGCATATAACGGAACTGTTATACTCATCCATATAATTTTTGCCTATTCGCTAATATATCATATTACGCATGTAGAATATGATATAATTTAATGAATCTTCTTTTTCTTTTTTATTCTCTTCCCTTATGTTAGTTATTTGCGACCCGAGTGTACTACGGATATTGATATGCATGTACTATTTGTATGCAGGAAAAGATCTCACTCGGCATCATCAAGTACAGGATCTGATGCATCTGACGATGTACATATAGTTAGTCATAAAAAACGATCGTATAGGGACAGAGAAAGGAAGATGGACGAAGTCGAAAGGCTAGCAGAAATGGAGAGGCAAAGGTGATTGTCTAATCAATTTTATACTGTAGTATATGTCAAGGTTGATATTGTACATAAGTTACTGTTACATCTATTCAAATTTCTCGAGAGGATTTTTATATAATTCAATTGATACGATTAAGTAATACAAAATAAGTGGTTTTTATGTTATCGACTAAGAGAAGAAGAACTGTCTCTACGTAAATATGCAAAGTGATGTATAATTGCAATAGAATATAATGTTTTGTTCTATAGATAGAAGGTGCAATTATTTAATTGATTAAAATTTTGTGTATTAATTTTTGCATGTTGTTGGCAGTAGGTATTATTAAGGAAAGCTGCATCAATTTTGCTTATAAGTTTTTATTTTGCTTCATTCTATTAGTACGTTATGTTTATTATTTCTGCGATATACCATACTTCTATTTCCAGATATTTTGATTTATTATTAAACGAAATAAATAAAAAAAAAAAAAAATTAAAATTTGAGTATTAGTGTATTTTTTTTTTATAAAATTCTTGTTATACGTTTTTTTATAATTGTGTTGTCAGGAAAAAGAAAGAATTAATGAACAAAACCCTCATCAAGAATGCGGTTGGGTAAGATTGTATAACTATTTCATGGTGGTGGTTAATCAGCTTTAACTCATATTTTATGAATAAAAATGGGAAAAGCATGCCAAACATATTCCAATTAAACCATAGTATATGACAAAATGTTATTGGGAAAATAAGGTTACTATTAAATGGCTTGAGTGTAATGTATCTATCTTAAAGTTGATAATTTTAACATTTCCTATATAAGAAAAACAAAGCATGGCTAAAAAAGCTATGTGCGAAAAATTAAATAAGATCTTTTAGAACAACATACTTGGTCGTCTGTCTGCAGACGGCAACGTGAAGTGGAGCAAAAGATGGTTGAAGAAGAAGCAGCCAAACGTATAGAGGAATTAGTACAGAAGAGGGTCGAGGAAGAACTTGAAAAACGTAAAGAAGAAATTGAAGCGGAAGTACAGAGACGAGTAGAGGAAGCAAAAAGGGCGATGGAGCGTCAAATGATGGAGGAGATGGAATGGAGACAAGCAAAACTGCGTGAGGAGGAGAAACGAAGAGAGGTAAGACCAATCCACAGAAACATTGGCCAGTGTTAGCCCAAGCGCTGTTACTTTCACTGGGTAGTTAGCTTGTTACTTTCAAAGTACCCTTATATTACATCGGACCTTTACTTTAATAAAAAGGGAGGTTCTGTAATATATGTTTATAGCATTATAGCTATTAAACTTGGAACAAGTTATAATGCTTTAGTTAAATTCTAAGGAGAAATAGAATTCTGTGACTGAGAAAGTGGGTAAGATGAAATATTGCACTGCAATAGTTGTCTAATCGTACATGGTTTGTACATCTCTGAAGATCAGCATTAGGGACAAGTACTGGACAGAATGTCGATAACATAAATTGCATATATATTTACTTTTTCATTACAAGTTGCTTGGTACCTGCGATATTGCTTAGTACCTACAACAATATTTATTACAATGTAAAATAAACGTAATATTTTTTAAAATAATTATATTGCGCGGTTACAGCGTTTGGGCTTGAAGCAGTATGGTTCTTGAGTATATATACAAAAATTACTGACAAACCATACTGCTTTAGCTTCCCAGCATCCACTGAAGTCGCGTTGTTGGGGAGAAATACTTTATATTATTGAAAAGATGTTGATATCATAGGCGCATGTATCAATTATTTATGAACAGAACATTGTATTTTGTACCATGTATATATTTATTATATCTGTACAACATTATAACCTTTCATCACACTATATCTCGACTGGCAATTGCATCAACAACTGAAAATTGTGTTCAAAGCAAAATCTGAAAAGTTTTGTTCACAATTTTTAATGCTGTTGAACTTGTCGATCAGGCGAGCCAAAATACTTACGAAACTAGTTTACACGCGCATATGTCCTCATAATCCATAAAAACAAAAGAAAAAGTAGAAACAAAAGTATTACAATTATTAAAAATAAAAATTCCAAGATTTGTAATATATTGAAAAGAAAATAATGAAAAATGATCGTTATTTTTAAATAAAGTTATTTTTCTAAGGAATGGGAAACTAATGTTGATCCCTAAGCAGTTTTTTTCGGTGAAGTAGTAGTTTTACAGGAATACTAGTTTTTTTTTCCTTTTTTCTTTTTTTTTTTTTTTTTTTTTTTTCTTCTTTATAACAAATAAATTAAATCATATAAATATAATGAAGTGATTGTAAATGAAGTACATTTTTTTATACTTTATTTTGATGAGTTAATTATCTACTTCAGTTATTATCACAATGTTTAAAACTCGGTGTTTGTAGCGATTTATTACTTCTTATATTTCATTACGTATTTGCACACGTTTTTGTGACTGTATAAAAATTTAAAAATTTAAGGTAAATACTTTATTAAAGATCTAAATGTATTTTCATATGATCATTATCTACATATCATAGTCTTACTTATTTCTTTAGTATATAGTATATATATATCATCATAATTTATTGAAGAAATTATCAGTCAGAAAAAAAAAAACAAAAATGATGTATTAGCCATATGTAATAGCTTGTAATGTAATTGCTTTCCTTATTTACTTTGGGGTTTTTTAGACCATTATATTTCAATTAAAAGCACATTGGCTTCAATTTGTTGAATAACTAGTCTTAAAATTTAGATAGATTATATTAAAAATCTATGCAAGGTAGTTATAGTGTGCAATTTCTCTAAACGCTCCAAATACCGAGCTCTAGTATTTTTTTTTAACTTTCTTAATTTAAAAAAAAAAAAAAAAAAAAAAAAAAAAAAAAAAAAAAAAAGTTTTTTTATCTTTTTATTTTTTCTTTTTTTTACAATACTGACACATTTTGATGCCTTTCATTATCATTAATGAAAAATCCTGCTATCAACTGTGATCTCCAGAAATCTACTAATATATATATATACACATATATATGTATATATATATATGTATATATATATATGTATATGTATATATATATAGGCATTTATATACGATAGATTTTTATTTTTATTCTTTCTCTTCTTTTCTTTTTTTCCTTTTTCTAATTTTTATTTTATATTATTTTTTCTTATTTTTATTTATTTATTTTTTTTTTTTATCTCATTTTCCTTTTACATCTGACTAAGAATTTTTTGTCGTTCGTGTTTGTGCACAATTCTTTTCTTTTTATCCTTGGAAAAAAAAAATCAACACACACTCTGGTCAGATGGACAGCAATCCTGATTACAAGTTGAACAAACTTTGTCCTTGTTGCTTTGCACATTGAGTTTGCACTGAAAATGTCGACGAGATTGGGAAAAAAAAAAGTTTATTAGAATGGGAGAAGTAGTCCTTAAGGGGCAGTATTAGAATCCCATAGCAACAAAGCACGACCTAGCAATATATAGGTCACCTTCCTTACTGACTACCAACAGAAGATGCCGGTTTTTAATTCACTGCTGAGTGATTGTCGATGAAGAAGGCATCCCCTACGTGCTGGCGTGAGCTCCATTCAGGTATTATCCAATTTATATATTCATAATTCATTTTATACCAATATTATTATTATCATTCTTTGTTAAAACACTATCAAGAAAAGAGACCACGTTAGGGATCATTTTAGATTTGTTAAATAGTAATACCTGGGACACAACGCATTCCGTCAACAGGTCGGGCGGATGGCACCGTTCGTTTCTAAATGTATTTGAATATAATAATTTCTAATAAAAACACTGAACATCATTTGACAAAAAAAAATATATATATATATATATGTATGTATGTGTATGTATGTATGTATATATGTATATCAACGCTGATTATTATAAACACGAATGTATCCTCTGGTAAAGTATATATACACTCTATATATCGGTATATTTAATCATTATCCTGCATTAAACGGGAACATAGGCGTGTCGCGTTAAAAAAGAAAAATTATATATATATATAAATAAATAAATAAATAACATAAAAAAAAATAAATAAATAAAAACAAGACAATATCACGTTTTTGTCTACATATTTGCATGCACGGTGGATATCGATCCAATGTCATAATTTATTTTTTTCACTTTCAAGTGGCATCCTAAGTCGTCGTATTTTCATCTGGGAAATCTCTGACAATACACAGCATTCGCTGGGAACTAAGAGGAGCAAGTTTAATTCTGAAAGAAAGGAAGTGGGTTTTTTTGTACATGCGTCCTCTTCTGTCATTTTATCACGACAAGCCATCCTACTTATCTAAAACCCGGCCTAAAAATTTCACATATCCCCAATTACTTTTCCTATACATGAAGGTTCTTAGGATGTATTAGGCTGTTGACATAGCGGCACTAAGCTTTTGGATATGAACGGTGTATCGACAACTGGTGAGCGACGATATCATTACCTTGTGTAAACATATTCTGTTGTCATTGTAGGAGGAAGAGCGGAAGAAGCGTGAGGAACTAGAGAGGATCATGGAGGAAAACAACAGAAAAATAGAAGAGGCACAGAAGAAACTTGTGAGTTAAAGATAGATTAAAACAAGACAAAGTAGAGATATATATATATATATATGTGTGTGTATGTGTGTATATATATGTATGCTTGTCTTGTATTATCTATTATTCTTGATCTACAAATTTAGGCTGAGGAGAGATTGGCAATGGTTGAAGAACAACGTCTTATGGAAGAAGAAAGGCAGAAAATGAGAAAAGAACATGAAAAACGTGTTAAGGAGGAGCAGAAAAAGATCCTAGGCAAGAACAACTCGAGGCCTAAATTGTCGTTTACGCTAAAACCAGTTACGTGAGTTTGTATTATATCGTGCAGATATATATGTGATATTCACATATTCTTGTCGGTTTTGAAATTAGTTCATAACCAACAAGAATAATCGTTTGCTGCGCATATAAAAATATTTCAGTCAATGCAGCAAAAAATGCCCAAAGCTTGTGTGAATTTATTCACTGTGATTGTTGAAATCTACGAAGCATTGAAATGTCATTTGATTATGACTTTAATTGAAACGTCAAAATCTAATGATAGATTTCGTGCTTGAAAGATTTCATTACGATCATATATATGGGACTTAAATTTTTTTCAAGCTACACTTACATCAAAATTCATTCAATTTTATGTAAACGAAATTTCTTTATTCTTCAATATTATTGTGTGTGATATAATGAATTGCTTACAGGCGTGTATATACGGCTGTTTAGCAAATTAGTTAATTCTTATATTTGGTGTAAGTGCGGTTTAAATATATGTGTTCCCAATTCACAAATACAATTTTAAATAGTATGGATTTTTCTCTTATTGTATTATAACAGGAAATAAAATGATTTTATTTCAGTTAGAATATATTACGAATATTATGCTAGGGTATATTTGTACTTTCTATAGAAGCAGAAGATTTATCTCACACAGTAAATAGAACAATATGGAACTACAAACTGATTAAAGCTATTCAGTTATATTAAAGTTGAATGTTATTTATCGGTTGTATGAAACAATAATATATATAAACACAGATTTTCCTTAATATTTGCAATACGCGTTATTACACAATTCAACAAATTCTCGTTATAATCGAAAATTTTGATAATGGACATCTGTTACTGTGTTTGCAAAAATTTTACATTATTTTAATCAAAAAAAAAAATAAAAAATAAAAAAAAAATAAAGAAAGAAAGCAAACAAAAACAAAATAAATAACAAAAGAAAACAAAGAAAATGAAACATACATGGAGAAAGTGATAAATAGATGATCTAAGATTGAGAGTGGATGATTTTGTACGTATCGAAATATAAATGCAGACGTGAGAAGAATGTCCTCTACTTAATCGTGTATAAATATGTATTTAAAAGAAGAAAGAAAGAAAAAAAGAAAATCTGTTCATACAGAATTGTATACTCGTGATATTGTTACTTGTAAAATAAATACGTTTTTATTAGTCGCTCTTTTGTTTGTTCAATCGAGTTTTAGTCATCGTTTTTTAGGACGTATTGTAATTATAACGATCTAGTCGATGTAATTCTGTATATATTTTGTTTTGTATTATATACATATATATATATACATATATATATATATATATATATATATATATATATATATATATATATATATCGTATATATATCGTATATAAAAGAATTTGTGAAAGAAGATCAGTTCAGAGGTATTGCCAATTCGTATGTTGTACAATTTTGGATTTTGTTAGCATAGCTTTACCCAAAGCAGTTAGACATAATCCAGTGTTTGGCTGTATATCGGTGATCGCTTGTTTATAAGCTAATACAAAATCTCCTGTATCTGCGTTCGGATCGAATGGATAATCCATTATTACTAAAGAGGAAATGAAGATAAGATTCTTTCTTATAGAACTAATTTTTATTATCGTATAAGAGATATTAAATAAAATAAATGACGATACCTTTTATAAGACTCTCCAATACGTTAGGGTATAATCTTTGAGTGATTCTAGTTCCAGGTGGATGCATACGAGGATTCGTATTTATCTCTATCAACCAAACCGATAGATCATCCATTATTACAAAATCCGCTCCGTACAATTCAAAACTGTATCTTCTTTTATCCATGTGTTCTTGCGCCGCCAACATAGTAGCTATTATAGCTTGACAAATTTTTGGATAAATTTGTTCGTACCATGGTTCTCCCGTGTACCCTATTGTTCTATTTAAAGAAAAAAAAAAAAAAAAAAAAAGAAAGAAAAGAATTAAATCGTTGCGATTAGTTCCTTTTTTTTTCTGTCTCTCTTTTTTGTTTTTTTTTTTTTTTTTTTTTTCTGTATCTCTCTCTCGTAAACCATTCTCAATGGTCCCAATTTATGTTTACTGACTTTAAATATTCGTTAAGTTTTTCACAATCCCAATCCTGCGAACGTATAGAGGTCTTAGGAATAATATACTTGTTCTGGACCGCGGTGTTACATATGTGTATTGCCTCGTGATAGCTATCAAAAGAGAACGGCCTTGAGCTAAAACGTAAAAACGATTCTCTGATACACAGTAATATTTATTGTTCGTAGTACAACGATGTAATATTATAATAATTTTACTCATAAACAAACTTTGTACTTGTAAATCCATATGGTCAGCGGATAACTGTTGGTAACGAGGTACCATTGCCTAACGTCGAACTTCGTGTCCTTAACTAGCAATGGTTTTTCTAAGAAATCAAATCAAATCGTTATTCTCTCGTATGCTATTCCACCGAATTCTTACAGTAGTAAGTTCGAACGAAAAGATTTTCGCAATGGATATTTTAATTACCAATGTACTTTTGTACAATAAAATAATCTCTCGCACAATCCTGTACCCTCTTAATTATGTAACTTAATTTATGTGCCATCGCTATGCCGACCCCGCAACAATAATTACTTGGCTTCAATATCCAAATATTTCGCATTCCATTTAATTCGTATTGAGGATCGTTTTCCTTTACTTTCTTTAAAATTTCCACCGCCAAATCGTATAGTATCTAAACGTTAAAAAAAAAAAAAACACACACACATTGCGTTAGTACAATTCTATGGTAAATATTGTACAGCCAAAAATTCATTTTTTTTTCTTTTTTTTTTTTTTTTTTTAACGCACAGATAAAGACGAACGTTCGCCGTTGAACTCTTCAAGTTTTTCATCGATAATACCGTTGCCACGATGAACCGCCATAACGTAATCGTCGATAAATTTATCCCACTCCGTCGGGGAAATAGGAACTTCCGGTACGTCTAAGTACTCGTCGTTTTTCATGGAAATAAAATTCTCGCATCGTTTTATCGCAAATTCGATTTGTCTCGGTGAAATTGGCGACGAGCCTTTATTCGATATATTGACACCTTGCTGGATTTGATCGGTGAACCATTTTAAAAGGCTCACCGCTGCGGTTTGTCGATAATCATCGATAAATGCGGCTTTGTCACGGGCTACGTTGTAACTCCTTGGAAAATTTACAGCGGCAACGTTATCCTCGGTGTGCCAATGAACATTTCCCAAAATTATTGCCATTCCAAGCTGAGAAAACAAAAAGAAAAAAAAAAAACAAAAGAAAATACGATTAATAATTTTTCTTTTTCGAGCAAACGAATTTTTCATATTCTCATTTATTTTACCTTGGACGTGTATATAAATGATTTGTCGTATCTATTCAACAACGTATCGGGTTTGATGTGACCCGTCCATTCCACAAAATCATTTCGACAATCCCAAATAAAGTCTGGGGGTACGTGTCTCAAAACAGTGAAAGTAATGTAATCTTCGTTCAAGGATCCATCCGGAAGATGAATATTACCAATCGAGGGTGAATCCATAATAGCTGTACTACCTAAAGATCAATTATTATACAATTACGTAATCGTCGGAATAATTAAAAAAAAAAAAAAAAAAAAAAAAGAAAAAAAATATAACAAATCATCGTGATAAATACCGTAAGGCACGTGTCTCGTTTTTCTAGATTCGTATTTCTTTATCCAACCTCTTTTCTTTAATGTATTTTCCAAATATGGAATATCGCCGCGTATTAAAAAGATCTTTTTATTCTACGATCAAATGAAATCGTCTATTGTACGTACGATGAATTTTTCATAAGATTCGGTAGATATTTAAAAAAAAAAATTTGTCTTTACCTTAATAGCTTCTTCCACTTTCCGTTGAATCGTAAAATATGTATCCTTGTTGCTGTGATCTATTCTAAGATCTTCCAAGGATATTTTACTCACTTCGATCGTTTTAGACTCAATGGATTTATTATCCGTTTCTGTTTCGTCGGATGCATTCGCTCTGATAATAATTGAATCATCCTGCGAGGGAACGTCCTTCGATGGTACGAAACAATTAACAATTTCTTCGTTAGAATCCGACGGATCTTTGCTCGTTATTATTTGATAATTATTTCTCGTCGTTTTCGAAAGAATCGTATGCTTATCGATTTTTTTCTCCTCGTTCTGATATAGAATAAATTAAACGAAAGGATATTGAAGATATCGTAGTGAAATGAATTATTTTGATTTAATTCAATAGTATTTTACACATATATATATATATATATATATATACTTATCTCTTACATTGTGATTGAAATTTAACAAAGTTCGAGTCTGCGGTGGCTTCCTTACTTTGTCCATATTTTTCGTTAAAATATTTGCCGGTGGAACAAAACTTGGAGGTCTGATAACGGATTTAAAAACTTGTTGGTCGAATTGTTTTCTTTGTTGTTTCATTTGCAAAAGCTTCGCCTTATAAAATCCTTGCGACAGGAAGTCCGTTTTTGGCGATATATTGGATTTCTTAGATTCGTTCCGTTTGTTGCTTGTACCAGGCTCGCTGACTGGATCGATATTTCGTCAGCTTTATCGATTATGAATCAACGTGTAATAATTGATAATGAACGTACTTTAAAGAGAGAATCGTCGCGAAACAATACGGCATCTTACCTGAGGATAATCTTTTCGTTGGCTGTTGAGAATTTAATTTATTTGTTATGGTTGGAGTTTGTCCCCGAAGAATGGCATCGTGTCTTAATCCTGAATGCAAACGATCCTGATCGTTACAATGAGAATTATGTTCCATATTCGTGAACATGAGTGCGACAAAAATAATATAAAATTCAATTTCGAAATGATATTTTTTTTTTGTTTTTTTTTTTTTTTCTTTTTTTGATAACAATAGATTCGATTGATTTATAATTAATAGTTTAATTTAGATATATGCTTAGATCGAAAAGGAGGTTATATTAGATTTGTTAATATCATTTGGTGGCATTGAAAGCACGATATTCGATTGCTTCGTATTTTTTTGTTTTATCATTAATTTCAGATCGATGTTTATTTTTACATAATTCACGAGACATTGAGATTAGAGCTTCTTCCCGCGTATACTGAGACTTGTTCCTTGACCTGAAACGTTGACCCCATAAAATTCATGACGTTGTTTGAAAATGCATTCGAATTTACCATGTACCGTCTTTCGACCCTTTCGACGATCTATAATAACTACAGAAATATATTCGATTGTGAATATGTTTAAAATTACATCAATTGAAGATATAAACACTTAATCTTTGTACTTTTCATGGTGTCTTCGATAACTTCTGGATATAGTTTTGCGGTAACTGTACTGCTAGGTGGATGCAATCGAGGATTCGTATTGATTTCGATGAGCCAAACAGAAAAATCGTCCATTATTACGAAATCCGCACCGTACAGTTGAAAACTATTCTTACGATTAACCATATAATCCTGAGAGGCTAACAGCGCACCTATCAGATTCTGTTTGATACTTGGCCTGATAATTTTTTCCCATGCTGCCTCTTCGTTTTTCGATCTAATCAGCATGTACGTTTGTAATATTGAATCATCAATCTTCAAATGACAATTTAGAAATATTATATTTACCTGAGATAGTCCTTAAAGTTTTGAAGATTCCAATGAAATTCACTCGGTAATTGTAGATTTGTTCTAGGCAATTTTCTATACTTGAATTGTACGGTCGTATTGCATAAGTGAATGGACTCGTGGAAATCGTCAAGTGTGAAATTTCTCGATGCAAAGCGTATTAGAATATCTCTGACATAAGAAATATTATTTTAATTCGACGAAATTAATAATTTGTTAAGTAAGGCCAACGAAGGGAAGGAAAATTAATTTAATATTATTACTTGTACATCCATACAATTAGTGGTTGCGTACTGGTTATTAGAAACCACTGTCTAACATCTATTTTTGTCTTGTGAACGAGTAAGGGTCGTTCTAAAAGATATTTTTCGAATTTTTATCAAAAATTTCGTCTCGGGAGATATTTAATTTTTTGCGGGATAGGGAGGGGGGAGAGTGAAGGGGGGTAATTAAAAGAGAAAAATAAAGAAGAAGAAAACTTGCCGATATATTTCTGGACAACATATTGCATTCCCTCCTTAGCAGCTTGGTTTACTTTGTGCAATATATCGTTCAATGAATTTTTAAGAACAATACCTCTCCCCAAACTCTTATCGCCAGGCTTTAATATCCAAATATTTCTCATACCATCTACACGACTTTGTGGACGACACCTTGACATCTCTCTTAAAATGTTATCAGTTAACGTTAACAGTACCTACGGATATTCGTCTTTTTAGATGAACTTTTCAAATTGAACGTTTAATAATAATTAAAAAAAAAAAAAAAAGAAAGAAAAATAAAAATCTCAAGATCATGTAACTTAATGAACATACGTTTATATCGACCTTGTCATTTGTCTTTAAAATGGCATGATGATTTATTATACTTCCGTACCAATCTAAAAATTGATTCCAAGCATTTGCAGGAGCCTCTTTGTAATCATCTCTATCAATGTCTTCGTGTATTCTTACACTAAATAAAAAGAAAAAATAAAAAGAAAAATAAAAATATCGACTATGAATTCGAATAATTGACTCGATTGATCTTAAATTCTTTACCTTAAATATTCCACGCAACGTTCGAGGGCAAATAAAATTGCATTTATAGGAATCGTTCCATCAGGGGACCACGCAGAGTTAAGTCCCGCTATGCTTGTTAAAAATAAAAACCATTTCAAAATTCCCGTGCACGCGGTGATATAAAAATCGCGCTTGAATTCTTCGATTTGTATGCTCTGTCAAAATAAACACCCCGCCACCCCCGGCCCATTTCGTATTATTGCATTGTAACAACGTATTTGATTGTTTTTCCAATTGACAATACCTGATAAAAATTGTAACATCGAGGAAATTGAATGTTAGATACGCCAGCCTCGTAAAACCACGAAACGTTTTCCAAATTATTACACATATCGATCTAAAATATAAATCAATCATTTGCGTGATGATAGTTCTATTTAGATAAAAAAAAAAAATAAATAAATAAATAATAGTTATTGTATCGTACTTTCGATGTGAAATAACATCCTGCAAATTTGTTTATTAACGTTTTTTCGTCCATTCGTATAGCGAATGCCTTCTTGTTGGTATACCATATTAAATTGGCAGGTTGTCGTAATAACTTCTCTACTTGTTCTAATCCGACTAGAAAAATAATAAAAAAATAAGGGAAAGAATATTTGTTCCATTTCGTATTAGTAAAATTATATTATATTAAAGATAATAAAATTTTACCTTCGTTCGTTACGCACGCTAACGATATCATTTTTCTAATAGCTTTTTTTTCAATCCAACCACGTCTGTTCAAAGGCTTCCTTACAACAGGAAATACTCCAGAGATCACGAAAATCTTACGTTCGTTCGATGCTTTCGTTAGAATCTTTAATATAAAATTAATCCTTGCGTCAGAGGTCGTTAATAGTTTCAAACATTCTGTCAACAATATACTGCCGTGATCGGATTCGTTCTCTTTATTTTCTTCCTCCAAAAGATCATTGATATCGTCACGATTACAACATATGGCAGCACTCTTTTTCTCCTCGACTATTATCTTCATATCATCCTGATTGTCATCCATATTTTTTGGACAAATCTAATTACGACGGAATTAGTAATAAAAAATGATACAACGCGTACAAATGTTTTCATTATTACGTATAGTATTAATTGTATTTATAAATCGTTTATATTATTTAATTGTCTCGTCAAGTATACCTGCCAACCTTGATTATGTTTTTTGATCGTACAATTTTCTGAAATTAAAGATATTTGCCACTTAGGATCAATACTTTTGATATTATCATAATCATTCTTCGAATCCTCGATCCAACCAATTTTTTCCGAGGACACAGCATTGTTTCCTCGAGGGAATATGTATTCTGTTTGTTCCCATTGCATGTTGCATTTTTATAATATTTTGCAAAGATAAATATTTTCTTTTTTTTTTTTACCACAAATTTATAAATACATATCCACAAGATGTTAACCTATCGACTATGACATTACTTTCAATTTTACATAATATACTTATGTACGTATAACGCGAATCGAGTTACGAACGACGGGTGATCGATAGATAAACGAGGGATGATCGATGTTGCTCGCATTTTCGGAACAAAAAAAAAATAAATCATTCCACCACCCATCTCGACAAATTAACAAACATATCGGCAATTAAACGCTTTTTCGTATTATTTCGTATGTGTAATTTATTGCATATGTAATTTTGACAAAATATGACTTTAACGTTTCAATGAATGTTCTCTCTTAAATCAGTATATAAGGAGTTAAGGAATCTGCAGATGTTAACGAAGGCATAGCGCATCTCTTCTTTTTAACAGGCGGTTCGACGTTTATGTCAATATTATTTTTCTCGAAATGATTCCAATTATTTGAATGGACGTATCTTTTCAATGTATCTCTCATGGTATCGTCCAACGTTTTCTCTATCGCAGGATTTTTGAAAATAGGTCTTTTAACTCGACTCTCACCGTACTTAATATCGTTTAATATCGATAAACTTTCTCCGTCGTTCCAATTTTTATTATGATCATTACGAATACGAGTATCTTTCTTTCTATCGGATATGTCACTTTTGTCCACCGTCTTTATTATTTCGTTTAAAACGCATATCAAACGTTTGTTGTCCGCAATTTTCTTTTGTATCTTTCTCCTTTGCGCACCCGACAATTTACCCTTCGATTTATTTTCCGTGATATTCTTCAATATTCCGACGGTCGTTCCTTGGGACTGATTATTTTTTATTGATATTAAACTCTGACGGCTTTTCGTTGCAATTGAATGTAAATCGGAATTGGCGGATCTTTTAGATAATTTTGATACTGACGAGTCGATCGAAGATTTCTTATCTCTCGTCGATATTTTCCTTTGAAAGGATTTCATTCGCCTCCTGTCTAATTCACGTCGAGTCTCGTTTAATTCAACGAATTCAACCTTCTTCTTGCGTTCCAACAGCCAAACGTCGTTCTTACCTTCGAGCGATACTCCATCGTTCGATTTTAGTTTCGAATACGATCCAAGAGACTTGCTACTTTCTTGTCTCGTATAAAATCTATATAAATTTTGATCAGTTTCTTGCAACTTGTACAAATTCGTACTATCCTTGAAATCGCGTTTCGTAATATTAGGCGGCAACGATTGTAACCAATTTAAAACGTTCGCGACACTTTCCGATTCGCTTTCGTTGTCCGTCATATCGTTAGAACTGTCGGACGACGTTTTATCGCAGTTTCCACGTTTTCTTTTATCCTTAAAATATACGAATATCAATGTGATTTATCCTATCGACCATAACGTCCCGATCGTTTGTCTCGTCGACGTTTAATTAAATATGGAAATTAACGATAAATAATTACCGACCGATGTTTTCGATTTACGACGTCGAAAATAAGTACATTGGAAATTATCTTTCGTTTCATCGGGTAGGATTAATCCATCCGTAACATTTTCTATCGTCCTTATCATTCCAATATTTTTTTTTACAAAACTTTGTTGATTTCGGTGATATACAACCAGATCGGATTGTGCCATTTCGTGTAATTGTATTATCGAAAGGTAACTTTTATCATTAACGTTGAACCCAATGGAACATATTGCGAACGTTAATATGAATTTATATATTATAACATCGTTTGGTTTTTGTAACAGAACGAACGGAAATTATGTTAAGGGCTGTTTTTACTGGCTTTTGTTCAAACCATTTGTGATATCAGCGACCGGTATGGACAAAATATGAACTACGAATAACAATTTCCCCTCTCACACCTACGTAACAATTGGTCTCGTGTGGGTTAAAGCGAGTAGCGTTAGTTGACTGTGAACTAGCACACTTTTGTAGTTACTTCAGTGTGTATGTATATCTTTCTTCGATGGTAGCAGCGTGCATATCTGGCAGTGATCCCGTGCTAGATAGCTTATTTGTTTCACGATAATTACATAAAGAATAATGAATCTAATTGACGTATGTGAGATAATTAGTATATAAATTTGCGAATTTAAAGGAATTATCTTTGAATTTACCTATATATCGTATATATTTGTCTGTGGAAGTATTATTAAATGCAATTCAAAGTTGGTACTTTAGTGTAGAAAAGCGCGTTTATGTTTATATCACGCAAGACCGACAAACCCGAGATGGAAAAATCCAGTTAAAATTTTTTACTGGAAAACATGAGAACGTGAAAGAAATTCGGAACCTCGTTCCTTGCTACTTTTCGATTAGATGAATAAATTTTGCTATGTAATATCGATTTTTTTTCTTGATTTCTTCCAAAAGTTGTACAATTTGATTTGATTTAAAAAAAGATAATATATATATATATATAGATATACAAGCAGAGTCATCATTATTATCGTGCATTGATTATAGATAAAATTTATAATTAGATCAACAATGAAGATATATATATATATATATATATATATATATGTACGTAATATTTAATACACAAATGTAACGGCGATAATTGTTTCTTCTTTATTTATTTAATTATTCAATTATTTATTTACTTATTTATTTATTTATATATTTATTTATTTATTTAATTATTCAATTATTTATTTACTTATTTATTGATTGATTGATTTATTTAATTATTTATTTATTTATCTATTTTGTTAAGCTAAGACCAAAGGCATACATATTCGGTACGTCCGTCAGAACTTTGTTTCTTTTCTCATTCGTCTTTTTCGAATATGCTCGACTTTTATTTTTTGTCGTCGACGTATGAGCGACTTTGTTACGTGGTGTAAGTAATGATGGTAATGGCGGTATGGTCGGTACATTAGCTGTAATATTTCCAGTTCTCTTATATTTCTTCATAGCATCTCGTACAGCCGTGTGAATGATCTAATAAAAAAAAAAAAAAAAATAAACAAAATTTAAAAAAAAAAAACAATCAATTAGCGAACGTCACGCGTGTACATTTTCATTGTCGATAGAAATAAATATATATATATATATATACCTTTTCCTCGTTCTTCTTAAGCGACTTGTTTACTTTCGGTACAACGTAAGACGATTGTTGTTGCAAAGCCATAATCTTCGATAGCAATGTCTGCCTCGTAGAGGACACTTCGTGTTTGACGTTCGTCGTGATAGGAGTCGCACGTACTTTTCTCGTAATTTTTGGATTTGAAGATTTTTCCTTGTACGTTACATTAGACTGATTTCGAATGTATGTACGCATATATGTATTATACATACGCACGCAC
Source organism: Dolichovespula saxonica (assembly GCA_911387935.1). Lineage (NCBI taxonomy): Eukaryota > Metazoa > Arthropoda > Insecta > Hymenoptera > Vespidae > Dolichovespula > Dolichovespula saxonica. The sequence continues at coordinate 20,121,695 of OU426993.1, read as the reverse complement.
GCACGCACATATACGCGAAGAAAGATGAAAATAAAACGATAGATTATGATTAAACGTTAGATTTACCAACCTGATCTAAATGATTATGTTTCGTACAAGCGCGTGTACGAACTGTCCCGGCGGACGTGCTTTTTGTCATTCTGTCAGGTTTCTCAAATGGCACGGACGACTTCGAAGCCCTTGGGAGAACCGGTGCCGTAGCCGGTAATGCTTGTCTGTGATTAGGCGAGTCCGTTTTATAATAAGAATAAAATTCTTGATCCAATTGTATTTCCAATTCCTCGATCAGATCGACTATAACCGGTCCGATCTGACTATGTACCACAGATTTCTTCTTAGCCAGTGGCACCTGATCGAATCAAAATCGATTGGTCTTTGCACGAATTTGTAAAAAAAAAAAAAAAAAAAAAAAAATTATTAAAAAATTGTTATCCCAACTATTGCCCTATTACCACGGGTGTTTTCGACGTAAGGCTCGTCTTCGATTCATGCAGATTCCAATTAGATTTTTTTTCATTTGTTAGAATACGAGTACCTTGAAGGGACAATGCAGCTCCTAAATAGGGCTGACAACTTGGCATTCGTTGTTTGTACGCCAACTCGAATAGTCCCGTATCGGCGTTCTTATTTTCCCGATAATCTACTACCACTGTCGGCGTGAAAAAAAGGGAGAAAAAAAAAAAAGAAAAAAGCGGAAACAAAGAATTTGTAAAAAGTAATAAACGAATTTTTAAATGGATGATAATATGGACATTGTCTATCGTTACCCTTGATAGTATCCTCCATGACTTGTCTACATAAGCGCGTGGTCACGCTACTAGAATAACTCATATCTGGATGACTGTTGATCTCTATTAGCCATACCGAAAAGTCGTCCATAACCATAAAGTCAGCGCCGTATAATTCAAAACTATTCTTACGACGATCCATCGCCTCTTGGCTAGCCAAAAGGGATCCGACCAAGCCTTGCTTCATGCCGGGATATATTTGCTCGTCCCAAGCTTCCCCGTGACCTTGAGATCTTGTAAAGAATTTCGTTACGAAGTTCGTTCGATTTCAAAAAAGCATAAAGGATCGATTAGGAACGATCGAATCATACCTGAGATACTCTTTGAACGTCGTAGCGTCCCACATATTATCCGACGGTAGTGCTGGATCTCTGTCAATGCAATTTTTGTACTTGCATTGAACCGCGTGATTGCAGAGATGAATGGATTCGTGAAAATCCGTAAGGGAGAATTTTTGCGAACAAAATCTTAGATAGCTCTCCCTAAGTGAAAAGGAAACGTTCTATCGCATATTTTCATCGTGAAGGATCGAGAACGTGCGTTTAAACCTTTTTATAGTATTTCAAACCTGTTGCATCAACAGTAGTTCTATGTCATTGTTGAATATCTAATATCTAATACTCCCTTACCTTCCTTACATTGATTTCATCTCGAATATTAAACCTGTTGCACCTACCCCTCTCTCTTTCTCTCTCTCTTTCTCTATGAGTCTATATTTAAGCTACATTCACACTAATTTCTCAAGAATACATGACGAAGAATCAATGAAGATTAGAATGGTTGAACTCCTTACTAGTTTTGTCGATCATTTATCGGAATCGTCGATCGACAATTATCCGTATAATTTAATTCGCAAGATAATTTACGAAAGTACTTTAACGAACTATAGGCTAGGAAGGATCAATTTTATGATATTCTCGTAACTGGCAATTTCATGCGGATAAATCGAGCCAACATGTGATGACACTTTGATTTCCAAGTATAGAAATAAACGTGAATTATCTCCTTGGACTATATACCGTTTGGAATGTACACAAATTAACGATAATTACTAAGTAAACGTACTGCTAATGACGCATTTCGACGTAAAAAAACGAGCACGAATACGTGGCACGAAAGTTTACTGTTATATAAAGAAAGAAAAAAAAAAAGAAGAAGAAGAAATCGTCTAAGTGGCGAAGGTACGATTTAATAATTGACCTAATTTTTTTCGTTTTTTTAGCTCACTTTAAATGTTGACTCTCTCTCTCTCTCTCTCTCTATCTTTCTTTGTGTTTGTGTGTGTATATGTGTTGTGTATTGATATAAAAACTTACTTAAACATCCATACAGTTAAGGGCTGTGCACACGTCACGATGAACCACTGTCTTATATCGAATTTTGTGCTATAGATCAGAAGAGGTCGTTCTAAGTAGGAACAAATGATAAAAATCAATTTCCATACGTCAAACGTCAAAGATTTCATGAAAATAATTATTATTACCGATATATTTTTGAACGACGTAACGAGCGTCCGCTTTGTTCGTTGGATTAACTTTCGCAATGACATGGTCGAGTTTGTTCATTAATACTATACCACGACCACGACTTTTATTTCCCGGTTTTAATATCCAAACGTTCATAATACCGTCCATATCGATTTGAGGCCAATACTTTTTAATCCTTTTTAACAGGTGCCGTGCCGCCAGGAAGTATTTCTATTTTACATGAACGAAACGTCCGTTATTCGTTCGGACGATAACGAATCGATTTGACAAAAAAGTAACCAGACTTACGACAAATGATGTAAAATTGTAAACTTACGTGAAATGGCACATTGTTGCGAATGAATACGGCATCGTCCGAAACAATTTTGTAATACCACCCGATAAATTGGTCCCATTGATGAGACCAAACCTTTTCGGTTTCTCGATCGATGTCCTCGTGCGATTGTGCACTGATATAATCGCTGCATCTTTTGATGGCAAAGTCAAGTGCCTTCAAAGGTATCGTACCTGTTGGTGATCGCGTTGCATTCTCACCTTCGGTATCGATTTTGTCTACCAGCCACTTCAAGAGACTCAGGCAGGTGGTGAATCTGATCGGAAGCAAGGTATACTCTTGCTCACGTTTTATCTAAGCTTTGTGTATGTAACAATCTTCTTAATATTAATGTATAAGTTCATGCATTTTTTTTTTTTTTTTGTATCATTGAAAATTACAATAGGATAATTCTTTCTTACGCCAAACTCTATTCTCTCTCTTTCTTTTTTTTTTTTTTTTTTTTTTTTCTTTTTTGATTAACTATCATAAGACCAACGAGACACGATACAAATTCTACAGTGACGAATGATACATGATTTGATGCGTAATAATATTGCATTTGGTATCATTGAAAATTATAATAGTAGAATATTTTTTTTTTTTTTTTTTTTGGACGAACTATTTTTGGCGAGCTAATTATTGTAAGACCAAAGCCAATAATTAATTTTTGACGGTAAATAATAAATTTCTACGGACGCGAAACGATACGTAATTGACTCTTACCGAAAGTCTTCGATAAATGCGTGCATCTGATCGCCCTGACAAATATTATAGCAACGTGGAAATAGAGTGTTGGCTACTCCAGCCTCGTAATACCAATGCATCTGTCTGACGTTCGAACAAAGACCAATCTATGGGTATTGTATTATATCGTGTAAAAATATTATCTAAATTGATTTCAAATCTGTCCGTTGATTTAATTGGATTAATAGCGTACTTGGATCATTAATGATATTTAAGAAAGTACTTAGTCACCTTGGAAGTAAAGCCAGCGCGATAGAATCTATTGAACACCGTCGTTTTATTTTCTTGCGATGGCCAACCAGGCCATTCCGATCCTGTATTCCATAGGAAGTCGACGGTATGATTACTCAGCATTCTTGAAATTAATTGACGTTCGCTCTGTTGGTCTTTCAAGTCACCGATACCCCTCAATAATATTATTGGATTAGACTCGACGTGTAAATACTGTTCGACTGTAAAACAAAAACAAAAACAAAATAAACGTGGAAGAGATTAGGAAAATGTTCGATAAAAAAATTAATTAACGACGATGGATTACCATTAGAGTTTCTTCTAAAGAATTTTTCGCACCACCCTTTCTTAAGCAATGTTTCACGAATCACTCTTGCTCTGCCGTATATCATAAACGTATGACGAGCATTTATAGCATCTTTCACTTTTTGTTTGATACGCAAAAACCTTTCTTGCAGTGTCGGTGATAATTCCGTTGATAGATCAGAATCCAAGACCTCGGAAGGAGAATCTGTCGAGGTAAAATAACAGAACGATGTGCATAATTATTATTATTTTTTTTTTCTTTTCCGTCGATTTGTGTCAATCGTCCGATTGATATTTTCTTTTTTTTTTTTTTTTTTTTTAATAATAAGGAATATTAAAACAAGAAGTTCAAGGTGATATTATTATTTCGATGTTTGTAAAAAAAAGAAGACGTATAAAAGAAGATAAAAAACAAAAAAATAGAAACCAGCTAGTAACTTTTTTACCCGCTTCGACCAAACAATGTTTGTAGATAAACAACGATCGCATTGTCTTTAAGTCGTCAACTCTTTTCTTTTTTTTTTTCTTTTTCTTAACATCCCTCTCAATAAATAAATAAATAAATATATATGTACGTATATATATGTATACAGAGATATGTAGAAAGAATGAAAAAAACCTTCTGCAAGCTTTTCCTCATTTTTTTTATCGTCGTGATGGATCTCCAGTTCGTCGTCACACTTTACGACAGAATTATCGTTGTTCTCCGTATTCTTGTTTTCCGCTTTTTCCTCACCGAATTTCCAGAAACTCGGCGGTGCATCGTTGATGGCATTCATGTAGCGCACCTGTTAACCGGCGAAGTATTTCTGCTCGGTTGCAATTAGTTGATTTTCAAGAGTTTCGCTTCATCCCTACGAGGAACCACCTCAACAAGATCGTCGTTACTACTGCCTGGAACACCTTGCAAAATATCACGCGCGATTATAATTATTATTTTTTTTTTTTTTTTAAATTAATATTCGTACGAAAATTGCTCTATCAGAAGAAATATAATTCGTTCGTTAACGATACCTGTTGAATGTATTGTATTATAACGTATCAACGTATATTCGAACACAAATGGCATTATTATTATAGAAATCCTATAATAAAGATCGAAGGGTAAAAATATTTCTATTTGTCATTCCACTTTCACGAGAAAAATAAACGAAGGATGATAGCAGCAAAGTCCGACCTGGTCGGCAACCAGGTCAGGACTAAACTTTCTTCGTCGAGGAACGCAAGTCTAGGTACGTGTCAGTGTTTGCAATCCGGAATTCCGCAGGCGCGTGACTCAGGGACGTTTTAAAGCTCAGGGACGACCGATTGAGATAAGTAAAAGCGTATTTCCTTTTTTTTTCTTTTTTTTTTTTTTTTATTTCGATAGAATCGCAACGTCGATTTTTACATTGTCATTTTTTATTTATTTATTTTTATTTTTTTTTTTTTTCATCCAATTTAAACCCCCTTCTAATAAATGCTGTTACGATTATTAATCCGAATAATCGCATTGTCTAGTGCGATTTTAAGATATACGAAATGGATAATGAAAAGGGAAAGATAAAAGAAGGAGCGAGGGAGGATATTGTATAGTGGTTTGAAATTATTTTAGGGAACATGTGAAAAGAGGAAACGGCCCTGCGTGCAAGAGGCTTGTCTAGGTGGTGGTTGATTACGAGCAGCGTACCAGGCACCTCCTACGGTGCCTTCTTTCGGTTTCAGCTTTCTGACCTCGCGCATAGTGCTACCAAATATAGGTAAAGAAGTCAAAGCAATCGCGTGGTTAATCGGATCACTCCCGCGTACAGTGAACGTTTCGTTTTCTTTGACCCACTTCTATCTTTGATCCACCCCGATTAGCTATCAGATTCAAGTAGAATCCGAAACTTACGTGTTACTATCTTTTATCGAACGACATTGATTTTACGTCGATAAGTTGGATAAAAATTTAACTAACCGGAGTACCCTACAGTTTATACGTCAGCGAAAATTATCTCTCGATGATTATCGTAACGAGATCTACCCGCTTTTTCTTATCTTCATCGAGTACGATGAAATTGCACGAACGTGTAACTTCACACGAAGCTCGAAAAAACAAAGATAGATTAGAAGTTAACCTTATCGATCTATCTAACAATGTCGTTTAATATCGTAGCTTTGTGACGTAAAACGCGTTCGTCCAGTCTCGTTATCGAGTAAATACGAATGATCGTTAATATCCAATTGATATTTATACGTAAAATTGCTGTCGTATTTAAACTGTTCAAACCAACTTACCATTAGATATAAGTTATCTGAACCAATTGTCACTAAAGTTCGTCAGGGTTAGTATTTCGTGTGTTAGAAGAAACCTGTTGTGCAGATATTGTATAGTCTGGCATATAGGAAAAGGGAAGATATTTTTATGATACTAGAATGTTTGACAAGATACAATATTGGTTATCTAAAGGGATTAATGACAAATGATAAACATGACACTGTCGTTGTCAGATCTTATTTGAGAACAAAGTACGCTCAAAATAGGTGGAAGCCCATGATTTCATCGATTATCAAGAAATACGATAGATTTGAAATCTCGCGCTTTTAATATGCGACTAAGTGCGCATGCTCTCGGTTCGATCGGTAAAGAAGTTACCCGGTTGGTAAGGTGATAATGTCACCGTCAATGTACAATTTCGTGAATGAGGGTCCAACAGATGAAACATTTATTTGTCGACGGTGAAAAGGAATGATTCTCCCACTACTGACAAAGCAAAAATCACTTACTTTACGAGCATTTACGAGCATTTACGAGCCTACTTTGGACTTTACATTATCGAATAATATCTCATCGTTTCTACCTTTCAAGTATAGACAGTCATATTAACTTTAACGTTTCAATACAAATTTTAAGTAATAACATATTGAATTAATGGAAATCCAAGTAAATTGGTGATAGATGTAAATAGTGCGAATAAGAAGAATTTTTATTAAACCTATATTGTTATAATATACATTGTGAGGCCATGGCAACCTTTATCAAGAATATACCTTCATTCTTTTTTACGAAAAAATGTATAAAAATATATTTCGACGATCTGAATTTTTCAAATGGTAAGATAACATATTTGATTACGTACATTTATTATTACTTTTAAATCATTGCGTAATTGTAACGTTAAAAGAGATTTAATATGCGTTCGTCGAAGCTATTCTGTCGTACACATTTGTACAGAGCCACGTGGATAAATATCACACACATGTGTGACGTTCGAAACAAATTTCAAATTAACAAAAAACTAATTAAATAATTTTATAATAATGATAAAAAATTCTTTAAAAAAAAAAAAAAAAGGGAAGAAAAAACAATAAATATTTTTCTCAAATTTATATCCTTTAATAAGACGAATAATAAATCCAGATGACTGTGAAAAAAACATAGTATTTTTTTTTAAATTTATTTTTGACAACATACGAATTTAACATTCTTATGTTTATGCTTGTATAAAAACGAATGCAAATCAAAATAAAGTCGACGATTTTCGATTTTTTTCTTGACACTAAATTTGAAATTGGTCTTGATGACTTGTTAATGATAATATAAATAAATTGTTTTTAAATTAAATATGGATTATATATGCAGTATAATATATACACCTGTACAAGTAAATCATGAAAATTTGGAAAATGTTTCAGTTGAATGTTTCAAGGAAACATTGAGTAAAGTTTTAGGACTTGGCATCATCGCTGGATCCTTTTTGGGTTAGAAAATTATTTTTTTAATTTAACAATATTTGATTGTATCCAGTTGAAATACCAATAGAATTATCTATGCTTTATTATTTTAAACTATAATACTATATATTATTTGTTTTAGTGAAAGTGCCACAAATTATTAAAATATTTAAAAATAAAGATAGCAAAGGTATCAATATTTTTAGCGTATTATTAGATTTATTTGCCATCAGTTCTATGACATGCTATAGTTACGTGAGCGGTTTTCCATTTAGGTAAGAAGAACCTTTATGTTTCCAATGATTATTAGATAATTTATGAATATATTAAATAAATATAATTTTATTTGTAGCTCATGGGGAGACGGAGTATCGTTGGGTATACAGACATTAATAATCGCATTATTGGTTTTTCACTTTAACGGCGATACAGCAAAAGCAACGGCCTTTTTGGCAGGTTATATATCTATACTTACCGCCGTTGTAAGTGGTTTAGCACCAATTAATTTACTTTGGACCTGTCAAGCAATGAATATACCTATTGTTCTTATTAGCAAGGTAATTATGTTGAAATAACGATATAATATCTTTTGTATATTAAACATTATTGTTTTTGTTCTAGTTCATACAAGCTTATACAAATTATTGCAATGGAAGCACCGGCCAGTTATCTGCAATAACAGGTTTTATGCTTTTCTTCGGTTCGTTAGCAAGAATATTTACTTCTATTCAAGAAACTGGGGATACAACTATGATAATTATGTACTCGTGTTCAACTTTTGCCAATGCCATCATAGCTGCGCAAATTCTTTATTATTGGAATGTTAAAACTGTAGGTTCTAAGAAAAAAGATAAAACTAAGAAAAAGGAAGAAAAGAAAGTTGGTAAAATATGATATAAGATCTAACGATGACAGAAGTATATTGTATATTATATATATTTATAAAAATTTTTCTAGTACTTGATTAATACAAGTTAATTTCTTTTTATTTATAATACTATCGTTCAAATTACGAATTTCTAAAATATTTTACACAACTATTACATATCTTGCATTATTTAAATTTGATGAAACATTTATTTTTATTATTATTAATAATATAACACTTATATTTATTATTATTAATAATATCAAGTTACTACACACATATTGTGTGAATTTTAATATCGTTTTTAAATATTTATATATATATATATAAATATATGAACTAATAATGAAAAGAAAAATAAATAGGCTATTTTTAATCTCTTTCCATAAAACATATTTGTTGTTTTTAAACAAACCGCTTATTATTCCTTATCGTTTTATCTGTAGCGTTACTTGCCAAATAATCGATAAAAAAACACGCCATCCATGACTCGTACGTCTTTCACTATTGGTTGATTTTAACCGGAAATAAGGAATGCTTGGCGCTTAATAAGCGAATCCATGTTATAGACTCGTCTATTATTTAAAAAAGGTAAAGTATTAAATACGGAATATCAATTGTTGAAATTGAAAGTTCTAATGATCAAGGAAAAATTTACAATTAATAATATATATCCCGTATTAACACATTTGATCATTCAAACTCTTTCCAATAATAAATAATTTTTCCCGACTTAACCTCTAAATATCAACGTCCGTATATAGCAACCAATCAGCATCGAGATTGGTCCCTTAATTCATTCCTTATTGGTCGTTTTTCTAAGACACTCGTACGCATGCGCCAATATAAGCTTGGGAGCCTCTTTCTTCCGGCTCCCTCCTGCCGATGAGTCGTACAACGTTTGTTAGATCGTGCGAACGCAGTTGTTTCGTCAGCGACGATGCAGCTTAGTGGACCGTGATTTATTCAGAAATTTCATAGTCAGATCGTCGGAACATAATTCTCGAGCAACGGTGAGTAATATTTCAGCTTTTTTTTTGGACGAAAAATGGGTCTATCGTCCCATGAGACGAAAAATAACGGGCGTGGACAATCGTCGGGATAAGATGGCCTGTTGGAGCGTCATGGCGTCATCGCCCTTTGCAGTCCGGCTTCCCCCGACGACCATCTTGTTATCGATAAATCAATATAACGCGCCTTTATCCTATGTAAGCGTCTTTTGTGCTATTACCAAAAAGTACATAACAAATATTAGACGCATTTAAACATTGTTAAAATCGCCGTCTAAAAGGAAAAAAAAAAAAAAAAAGATCATCTTACACACAGGTAAATCGACCTTCGGCACCCGGTTTCTTGAACATTTGCTTTGTCTGACGAGTAAAATGATACGCAGAATAGCGTTAAATTTGGAGACCTTGGTTTTATGATAATCAGTATTACACGAGCATCGATATTAAATAAAAAAAAAAAAAAAAAAAAATCAAAAATAAAAAAAAAAGAAAGAATGCTAAGTGGAATCAAATGTATTATGATTTATGGATACTACTCAGTCGGTGGAAACCGAGATTACGTACACGTGTCCTTGGCTTCTGGACTGTGCCTTGAGAGAGAGAGAGAGAGAGAGAGAGAGGTGGTTTTCTTGCATAGTGCCTACATACTTTTGGAACTCGTAGCAGCAATCAATTAAAGGCAGATGCATGTTGAAATTTATTAAGATATACCACATTGGTCCTTGTATTACTATTAAAAAAAAAGGAAGAACTATGCGAACCTACGGATTTTCACAGTCTTACAGGTTAGGTTGCTCTATTTCCTGAGTCAAAATGGAATCAATGGACGCGCGCCTTGTTGCGCAGGCGTTAAACTACCATGGTCAGCAGTTGCAGAAAGTGTGGGAAGGAGAACGCAACGAGAATGAGCTGGCTATGCTCAATCTCAAGGAACCCAATTTTGAAATTTATCAACAGAGACAGAAAACACTTAGGTTTGTAACTGGATTCGTTTAAAAGTTTTCGCCGTACTTTTTTAGATCGTACAGCACATGTGTATGATTGCGTAATAACGTGCAATACAAGGTTTATGGTTTTATTATAGCTTTGGAGATAGAGGAAAAAGGCTGAAGCTTCAGCAATTCCTCGCTAAGAAAGCGGATGCTCTTTATGACAAATCAAATCTTGAGAAGACTATAGAGCCTATTAAGCAAGAATTAGGAGACGAAGGTAAAATATTCTTCTTTTTTTTTTTTTGTTTGTTTTCACTTATCTTCCGTCCGTTACGTTGTTGTTTTCTCTCTTTTTTTTTTTAATAAAACCGATGTATTGTTTATTCGCAGAATTTTATGCAACAATGCCAGGACTCGATATTTTTGTCACTATGGAAAAATCTCAACGCATTCGAAACTTCTTGGAAGTAAGCATCTTTCCTGAACGATTTAATTACTTGCTAGTTACGTCCAGTAAATTGTATCGCGTCGCTAATGTCAATAAATCATCTAATTTACAGAGTTTAGTTATCGGAGATGTAATTTATGCACAAGTGATGAGTAAAAGTGCTCCTGGTCTTCTTCTGAAGGTTCTTTGCAACTGCTCTGACTGTCCTAGGGTTGTTACTGAATTAGGAATAAAGGTATATTTTATTTTTATACGTATATTTCTGATTTTACCTTATTCACAAATTATTTTATCTCAAATGTGGCTTGTATTATATATGATTTCTGAGTAATCACGCAAAAGGCCAATAACATTTTTGTATAAATACATTGGTACGAAGATGTAAGAGAACTTAAAATATAATTTGTATGATCGATGCATCGTACTTGCTAGAGATTAAATATTTTATACTAATTTTATACTAATTTTAGTGAATAATAATATTTTATACTAATTTTGTGAACAGGTGTTAAATGATTTTGTTCTTTGCGTTGCGCAATTAGGTTCTAATATTGAATACGGCCACTGTGCCGGCGGTGGACAAGAAAGGTGTTACAAGAGGCTACATGGCAAATGATCTCGTCTGCGTCGTAGTCAGTGAAGTTAACGTTGAAGCGGAACGAGTCGTTGCAGTAATGAACATGCCTGCCCGCGAGGGCCAAGCCCCACATCCACCTATGGGTCTTATTCATTCTGACGATCTTCCAGAAGCTTATAAGTAAGTTACGAGAAATATAGATAAGTACGGTAGAAAATTTCTTTGCATTTACACGCTTCGCTAGTTCTCTGTTTAATTAACATGTCTACCACTAAAGGAATACACAAGACTGAAAATATGTCTCTTACGTGCATCGCACTTAGCTTTTATATACATACATGTCTCGCACATCTAAAATACTCTACTAGTTCTTTTAGACTATTTTTTATTCTTTTTTTTTTTTTTTTTATTTTTTATTTTCTTTTTTCCTTTTTTTTTTAATCTGACTCTTCATATATGTTATGGATCACGTATAAGAACCGATTATATTTAAGGAGGCAAAGGTTTTTTATCTGGCGTGGTGATAATGACATTAGCATTCTCATCACTTATGGCTGGTTGCATTTCTTATGAAAATATCATATTTCTAAATTGTGTATTAAACGATGAACACAGATTTGCGAAATATTTTCTCGGTTTTCTCCTTCATTTCCTTTTTTTTATTTTTCTTTGTTCTTTTTTTTTTTTTTTAACACGTTGTAAAAAGAAAAGGTAAGAATAACAGTGTGTTGGGCAAACAAAATTGAAATTTAACAGACGCACTGTGATACTAACAAGTCAAGGTAAATGAGATTTGATTCCTCTTACACATTTTTATGAATTTAGGTGCCAGACACTCTGTAACATAAAAAGTTGATAGTCAGTATGATGATGAATTTATAATGCGATACAAATGATTCAAACCTTGAGCATTGGTTGACATGGCTCTATTGTGCACATATTGTATCTACGTTTGTGATATGTTACTCTCAAAGCACCAGCCAAACTATGGCGCCAAATGAGATCAATGTCTTTTGAGGTTGAATTTCCAGTTTGAGACGTTGAGCCTTGAATGGTCAGAGTGGGTGCTGCAGACGGTAGGTATAATAATGATTTACTGTTGTTTGGTCTCTTATCAGATCATATAATGTAATCTGAATTATAATTTTCTTTGGTACAGGATATGGACATTTTTAATGTTAGTAGAATGTAAATAAACAAAAAGAAAGAGAGAAAGAAAGAAATGGTAAAATTAGAAGGAAACCTTATACGACCTTACAATACTTATATATCTTATACTATACGCTATTGTTATATACGTTCAGTCTTTTAATAGTAGTAACATTATTAATTTCGAATATGACGTGTCTGGTTTAGCTGAAATTAAAAGCAGAGACCAAACAACCCAAATCTTAAACACCCCATCCTATACCTTTAAGCCTCAAAAGAATCGCGCCTTGTCATAATAATGCCTCATTTAAACTTACAGCTTATATTGACAAATAAAAAAAAAAAAAAATGATGTCATATTCAAATTGACTCAACAAAATGCAAAACAGGCGACCGTACTACTACTACTTCTACTACTACTACTACTACTACTACTACTACTACTACTACTACTACTACTACTACTACTACTACATCTAAAAAAAAAAAAAAATTTTTTTGGTCAACTTGGAAGATAATATATACTCAGGCGTGGCTCCCGAACTATCCTAGGGCTATGCAATTTATTTTATCGCACCAAAAAACTTATGTAATCATCGTCGATTGATGATAGGCTGTGTGCTTTTGTGTTGAGAAAATCTATGAATTACAAACATGATACAAAAATCTAGAAATATACGTCTTAGCGGTACATGAAAGGTGAGAGACGAGTTTACATAATAATGAGGTTGTGTACCATTTTAAATTTATAATTATGAAACTATCTGGTAATACATATATATATTATATATATATATATATACATATATATACAAAGGAATTTTACCGACCTTCTGCACCGCATCCCTGTTCTTGGACCCCTGCTGCTTGTTAACGGTATAAACATAGATCGTGAACGATTCTAATACCAGAAGATGTAAACATCTTGTTTCTTCATTACTTTAAGAGAAAGAGAAAGAGAATGAGAGAGAAAAAGAGAAAGAGAAAGAAAGAGAGAGAAAGAAAGGGAGGGAGGGAGAGAGAGAGAGAGAGAGAGAAAGAAAGAAAGAAAGAAAGAGAGACCAGGAATTATAACTTATAAAACATCTTTGGCATTAGTGTCGTATCTTTGAATAATTCATGCAGATCGAAAAGAAGAACCAGCGTTTCACAGGAATGGATGGAGCATATATCCTTGCACTATAAATGTTTCAAGAAGACGACCAAAGAAGCATATATATTATATATATATATATACGTATATTTTATATTGTAGATATATATATGTATATATATATGTATGTATGTATGTATGTATACATACATATATACGTATATACATATATATATATAAGAAACAAGACGAGATGTCAGAAAATTGAGAATATGCAAATAATAATATCTACGCAGCGTCTGGGTTAATTTTATTGAATTATATAAGGAGTGTGAAAAATTTCGGTCATCATGATTATCAAAGTCTTTAGTTTTACCGTTAACGAAGTAGCTTTGGTTTCTTCCGTGTCAATGGTCAGGATGATCTTTGCGAGTAAATAATGTGTTATTTGTTTTTTTTTGTGATGTAGGAAAGCCGTGGACAACAAAGGTCAGAGTTATGAAACGCTCTTGGAGAGTAGTACTGGCTTCAACAACCCAAACAACATAAAATATCTTTGTGACTTGATGGGTCTGGGTCAAGAAAATCATTCTAACATGGTTGGCCTAAGGTACGATATAATGTAATGAAAGTTCCATTCTTTTTAAATAATAACGTAACAATCATATTGTCTCTCTATTAATCGCTATTCGTATCGAATGTATTTTTTCTTTTCTTAGAGAACGTTTCCCTCCCAATGAGTATTCATCGGAATTGAGACAGGCACAGGCAAGCAAGTGGGCATTCCGAAGCGTTGCCGAGGGAATAGATCACTTCAAAGCTGGCCGCCATTCCGAAGCCTTTCAGTGTCTTAATAAAGCACTATCGGTTGATCCAAGAAACGTCGAGGGTTTGGTCGCCAGAGGAGCTCTGTAAGTTTATCGCTTAATATTATAAATTTTAATAACGAGATCGATCCAAAAATTTATCATCTATATAATAAAATCGATGGTGCGTCCGCACCTTTTCTTTTTTTTTTTTTTTTTTTTTTTTTCACTTACGTCATTCTATATTCCTTTATCTTTATTTTCTTTTTATTTATTTATTTATTTATTTATTTTTTTTTTTTCTCTCTTCTTTCTGTTCAAGATACGCGAACAGCGGTAGCTTCAAGAAGGCCATCGACGATTTCGAAACCGCCCTGAAACTTAATCAAACGCATGCGAATGCGCGTAAATACATGGCCGAAACGTTGGTCGCACTTGGACGGAGTTACGAGGACGAAAAGAAGTACGACGATGCTCAGAAGGCTTATGAGAATTGCTTGGCCATAGCCCCGTATCACGAGGAGGCACGTAATTCCATCGAGTATATCAAATCGAAGACTCTAACCTCCTCGTTGAATCCCCTCGATACGTTCAAAAGCTTCGAAGCCGAGAACGACGTGGGCGACAATAAAAAGGAGAAAAAGAAGCGTAAGAAGGAGAGAAAGTCGAGATCGAAAAAGAGACAAAGATGGAGTTCGAGTTCTAGTTCGTCGTCGAGCGGTTCGTCGAGTACGTCAAGTTCGGACTCGAGCAGTTCCTCGTCCTCTGGGAGTTCGCGATCCGCCTCTCGTTCGCCGAGCAGAAAACGCAAACACAAGAAGGATCATCGGGGATCCCTTTCGCCTCTTAGCAAGCGTATGGCTCAGTACAACAATCCTCCGGCCGCTACGACCGCCTCCCATGACGTAATAGCACCGGTCTCTTACAATGCCAATACTCGCGAAAAGATGGACGACTATGAGATTAAAGTGCGCAAGTTTTTGGAACAGACCAAGGACGATTCAGATTACGAAGATAAGGTTAGCGTTCAAGTTCTAATACCTTCTGTTATTATTTTCAATTTATGGATTCTCGTATCGTTTCCCTCCTACATGGCACATATTTTTCAAATAATTTCTATCTTCGTTCGACGAAAATATAAAAAAAAAGTGTGTGTGTGTGTGTGTGTGTGTGTGTGTGTGTGTGTGTGTGTGTGTGTGTGTGTGTGTGTGTGTGTGTGTGTGTGTACGGTTTGTGTAATTCGTTTCACGGTATTATGTATTTATAGGTTAGGAAGTTCTTGGAGGAGACCGCAAGATGGAAGAGAGAAAGGGAAAAGGAAAAGAAGCATTCGGAAAGTGAAAAAATGAAGAAGAAGAAGAAAAAGGAGAAGAAAGGGAAGGATAAGGAAAAGGAGGATAAGAAGAGTAGAAAGAAGAAGAAGAAAGAGGAACGAAAGAAGCGTAAAAACAAGGATAAACTTGAAAGAGATTTGGAGGCATTGAAAAAGTCGTCATTGCCAGATTTGGAACAGCTCGAATCGAAACTAAATGCTTATTATGCGAAGGTTGAAAAAGAAACTGCTGTCCTAAAAAGGTTGGACTCCTTAGACAATTTTTATGGTAGTAATGAGACATTTCGAGACACTTTATCTTTTTTTTTTTTTAGATTTCCCCCATTTAATCAAATTAGTATAAAATCAACTGTTATAAGAATGCTAAGTACTTAAAGTTCGTTTATTAAGTTGATTTCCAATTGTGGCCTTTTCTATTGTTGGCATCGACAAACTCGGAAAAGTTGTTGTCCCTTTTATATAAAGATATCGTATTCTACTTATGTTTTTATATTTACTAGGTATGTAGCACAGTATAATGACATACCTTCCCCTCTTAGCAACGCGGAGAAGCTCGCGGAGAGCTCACGCAGGGAGGAGGAGCTACGTAGAGAGAGGGAAAGGGAGAGAGATGAGGCATCAAAAGCTTATCATGAACGAGAACCAAGAATACCATTGACTGCGCAACAGCGTAAAGGTACGCGTTTTTTTTATCTTTCTTTTTTTTTTTTATACACAATGATAATATTTAAAAAAAAAAAACCCTTATACGTGTAAAACGTTACACAAGACGTTTATAATATTTATTTTCTCCCGTAGAAATTCAGAGGAAGCCTTTAACGGACATTTTTGAACAGGAGTCACAGTTAATTCATCCTGAACCTAAAGTACCTGCTTTAGATACAGCAGCGTTAAATGCTAAATGGAAGGCTGCTCAAGCGGCTAGGTAAGGATCGTTCTCGCTTGGCCATCATATATCGTACGATTTTGCGTAAGGAAATTCTTTGAAAAAAGAAAAAGAGAAATCGACGTAAGATTGTTTCGTTGGAACGTAAATGATATATATATATATATATATATATATATATATATATATATATATATATATATATATATATGTATATGTATGTGTATGTGTATGTATGTATACGACGATGAATGAAACGTTTGTTTTTGGGCATAGTGACGAGGACGACGACAACGAGCTCGAGGAGAAACTGCAGCGAGCAGCGTTGGAAAAGTCGTTGAACATTCGAAAACAGATGCAACGGGAATTGGCGGAGAAGAGAGCGGCAGCCGTCCAGCCTATGTCTGCCCCAACACCGCCGCCGCCATTACCAAAGGAACCACCAATGCCGAAACAAGCACCGGTTAAATATCCGACGCCTCAACCGCAAAACAAGTTTCAATCTTACAAGGACCCGACAATATCCGTACCACAGGGTACACCGAACAAGTTCGGTTCGGGCAGTAACCTCGGTGGTAAATTCCAACCGATCGGTCAGTGTCCCGGAAGTGGAGGTGGCGGGCATCCACCGGAACCACCGCGTCCACCGCCACCTGCGAAGAATCAGAACACGGCTAAAGGTCCAAGAACGGATTCGGACAGCGAAACCGATCGACAGCACAGGCAGACGCCTAAGAAGCGCGAATCGAGCGGCCGAGGAGGCGGTACGGTTTCTAAGAGGATGAGCAGAGACAGACCCGGGAAACGTTCGCGTAGCAGATCGCGCAGCGCCTCGAGTTCCGGTTCGTCGAGATCACGATCCCCAAGGCGAACGCGTTCCCGTTCATATTCGAACAGAAGATCCGGTAGTTACGAACGAAAGTACAGCCGTTCGCCGTCCGGTACTTACAGCCGATCGAGGTCAAGATCCCGATCGAGATCTTACACCAGGAGTCGCAGCCGCAGTAGGTCCGGCGACAGGGGTTATTACAGGAAGAGACAGTTCCGTCTTTACAATAATCGGGGGACGTATTACAAGCCCCGCTTTCAAGGCTTCAACAATCCGAATCATCGAGGCGGCGGGAATAATTTCCAAAATAGAAATCGTTTCTACAACAATCAACACAACAATCGTTTCGGCAACAGGCGCGGCGGTGGATTCAACAATCGCGGCGGTGGCCGCGGACGCGGCGGCAACCGTGGTGGTAGATTTTTCCACGGTAAGCAGGGCTTCCGCGATTTCAGGGACAGGCGAGACTTCCGTGATCGTCGGGCCGTATCTCGCGATCGATACAGCGATCGCAGTTATTCGCCGGATCCCATGAGGAAGGTGGACGAGGCCAAAGAGAAAATCAACAAGATGCTCGAGGGCGGCGACGACGTTATGGATCATCAGCAAGGAGCCGGAGGATCGAGCGTACCTCCCAATAAGAGACAGGACGGACCTCTGAGCGAGGGCGAAGAACGCGATGATGATGACTACGAGAGGTGGGGAGAGGGAGAGGGGGGCGACGCGGCTAACAAGGTTGGTTAGGTCACTTCTGTGTGTGTGTCTCTCTCTCTCTGTGTATAGGCTTTCGAAAAA
>OU426993.1:20095901-20098401 GCA_911387935.1 Dolichovespula saxonica | reverse complement strand
CTTCTCCTCCTCCATTGTGATTTTAATAAGCCTTATGCAAATTACAAATGAAATTGTCAGCGGCAGCCCCGCGGTCCATTCTTCCACGCTGATGGGGACAATTAGAAGAGCTTTGTCCGTCGACCACGCGTTGTCCGGCTAGCCGCCGACTGGAGAGTCCCAACGAGAGGACCGCCCGCCAACCCCTAATCTTTCTATCCGGTCCTCAGGATGTGTTCGCTTCCGATTCGTCGTACCACTACTACTACTACTATTACTTACTACACTACTATCATCATCTATCGTCTATACGACGATTCTGTCGAAAAGAAAAGAAAAGAAAAGAATTAAAGAAGAACGAGGATTGTTTTCTTTATACAGGAGATTATTTCAGCTTAAGGAGGCCTCCTATACATATATAACGTTATACCATTATTATATATATATATATATATATATATATATATATAAACTATTTATAACATACCCTCTTTTTAAACCATTCAAAGTGTATCCGTAAAAATTCGTCGCGTCGTAAAAAACAAAGAAAATATTTTGGCGGCCTCCTTCAGTCGAAATACCCCCCTGTATATCGATATTGTCTTCTTTTTCTTTTCTTTTTTCTTTTTTCGACAAAGAAAAATTTAACAACACCCGACCGAGCTTTTTTTTTATTGAAAGAACGCGTAAGAGAGCCTGTAATAAATGGCGGGCTGCTGTAGTGGAGCGTCCGTCGTCGCTTGCCTTGTACGGGTGACGAGTAACCTGTAAAAAGAAAAAAAAAAACAAAAATAAAATCGATCTACTTATTTACTCTGGAACGACGGATATTTTCACACTTGTAAATATTAGTGATTTTTGAGAAAAGTAAATATATTATATATATATTGGGTTGGCAACTAAATGATTGCGGATTTTGTTTGATAAATTCTTATTTTAAATCCGCAATCACTTAGTTGCCAACTCAATATATATATATATATATATATATATATATATATATATATATATGTATGTATGTATGTATGTATGTATGTATGCATTAGGTGTACAACTTTGATTCCGCCATTTTTGCCCCCCTAAATTTATATACGTTATGTACGTAACGTTATAAACGTTATATACGTTTATGATTCAAAGTATAGTGTTGAAAAAAACTGTTCGTCTTTCGAAGCGATCCACGAATCGAAAACGACGGATGCAAAGTCGCGTACACTTGATATATAAAACCTTGTACAAAACAAGAAAAAAAACGCGTCTCCTTTTCGCGGTCCTGTCTCGCGAGATTGATTAAAAACCGAGCGCCGATATATCGGCAGGCTCATGGAACTTTTATTATAGTTCGATCGTTTAGTAACGTATCCGTCCGTTACGATTCGTGGTTAACACGTTTGTAAAAAGCGTGCCGTCCCTCCCCTCCCCTCCCCATCCCCCTCCCTCTACCCCCGTTTGCACGTAAGATTTAATGCGTCAGAAATGAATCGAGATTTATCGTAAGAAAAGAAACATCATTGTATTCGTCCTGTTTTCGAAATTCTACACTTACTCTTATTTTTTCCTTTCTTTGTTTCACTCTTCCTTTTTTGTGTGTTCGTTTAGTCGCTACATCGCTTCGAAATAATACGAAAAAATTGATACGTTTGAATACGAAAAAAAAAAAAAAAACGATTTCCAGGTAGGGATCGAAAAGAGATGTGAGAATGGGTGAAGAATATTTGTACACGAATTTGTGTCATCGTTATATCGCTTGTCTTATTACACGGTTAACGCGCGTATACACGCGAAACGTGCGTACGCGTTGTTGCAATCGTAAAAAAAAAAAAAAAAAAACACGTGGGGGTTATATAGACGGAACACGTGCGTATGGTGTTTATACATTGTTACAATTATACAAACGTGTCTATATAACATTATTACGATTATACGAACGCGTAAGTACTTAACAACACGGAGGATAGCTTTGGTTTATCGAGTTGAAAGTGAAGAAATAGGTACAACGGTTGGACCCGAAGTTTGTGGCGATGGTGAAGGGTCGGGAGGGGTCGGGAGGGGTGGGGTCGTTGGGGAATTGCAAATTGAACGGAATCTCGAAATCGACGACGTTCGATGTCTCTTCTTCTTCTTCGTGAAGTTCGTGAGGTAGGTGGTAGTGGCAAAGGGATGAGGAGAAGAAAGAGAGAGAGAGAGAGAGAGAGAGAGAGAGAGAGAGAGAGAGAGAGAGAGAGAGAGAGTAATGGGTGAGGTGAAGGAGGAGGAGGAGGAGGAGGAGATAAGTTTTTACGCTAGGGTTACTAACTTACGGACTCGGCATTGTCGACTTCCCGGTGACGGGAGGACAATGCACGTTCGGCGACACAATGCTTCGCTCTGGAATCTGAAGGCAGTCTTGACTAGTAGTAGCAACCTGCGAGAACACAGTGCCTCCCTCCCTCCCTCCCTCCCTTCCTCCCATCCTCCCTCCCAACGTACCTAACTCCTTGGACCCCTTCGTCTTTCGCCAATATTCGTCCCTTCGGCACGT
>OU426993.1:20058401-20093401 GCA_911387935.1 Dolichovespula saxonica | reverse complement strand
TTTCAGTTCTTCTTCGTTCCCTTCGAACGTTCGTCCCCTCCTCCTCCCACCTCCAACCCTCCTAGTACCGCCAGTATCACCACCTCCATCCCCACCTCCACCTCCACCTCCACCACCACCACCACCACTACTATCGTCATCACCACCATCACCACCTCTCTTTTTCATCGTGCGTGTTGGCTTTCGTACGAGAGTATGTACGTTCGTATCTATAATGTATGTATGTATGTATGCATGTATTTGTGTATGTGTACGTATTATATGCGCGTACATTAGTACATCTCGTTGTACGTGTACCATATGAAGATATCGAGCAAGAACGATTCGAAGTTTTTCTTAATAGTTTAGTTTAATCCAGCGTATAAAGCGACGTCGTCGAATAATCAACCCTTAAATTATTATTTACGTCGTATCGTGCGAAACGATCGAATAAACGATTACGAACGTATCATCTTAGTCCATACACTAAATCTATGTTCATCCTCCTTCTCCCCCCTCTACACTACATTCGATAAATTATCGACCGATCGCGTATTTTCGTTTTTTTTTTTTTTTATATCTTATTTCGGAAACTCAACGAAAAAAGGAAAAAAAAACAAAACAGAAGAAAACAAAAAGTAGAAAAAATTAAGAAAGGAAAAACAAAAAGATCAGAATAGAAGAAATTGCAGGAGCTCCTTATCTTTAACGATGCATCGTAATTATTTAATAATTTGTACTGATCTCGCCATTTTAGATGAAATCTCTCTCTCTCTCTCTCTCTCTCTCTCTCTCTATATATATATATATATATGTATGTATGTATATATATATCTCTATCGGATGTCGTTTCGACGGTCTATAGCGAAATTAATTAATGACATCTTGAAAGTTATCGGGGTTTGTGGGGGTGGAGAGAAGGGGTAGGAGGTAGAGCGGATAGGAGGAGGGAACGTATTCCATCGATATCTCGACTGCTCGGTCTACGAGTTCTCTTATCGTTCTTTTCCGAAAGGGTTTCGTCTCGCGAGTCTCTCTCTCTCTCTCTTCTCTCTTTTCTTTTCCTTTTACGCTATCTTCCCTTCTTCTCTTCTTAAATCTTCTCTCTCCGCTCAGCCATCCCCCCTCTTTCTCTCTCTCTCTCCCCCCATTTCCCTCCCTTCCACGACTATATTCTTTTCAGTATTCACTCTGCAGTTTCTTGTACCGATACTTCCTTCTTTCATCGTCGCGTCATTCAAGCTTTTGATGCCGCGGCGACAAAGCTCTTTACTTCTTTCCGCGAACGAATGAAAGCACGGAACGATGGCGATGTATACTCGGCTCGCGCTCTGTGCGCGCGCGCGGGCGCACACTCGTTCACAATGCGTCCGGAGCTATACACACAACCTACAGAGGAACTACAGTGAGGAGAGAGAGAGCTCGGGCACCACGTTCTTCTCTCTCTCTCTCACTCTCTCTCTCACTCTCTCTCTCTCTCTCTCTCTCTCTCTCTCTCTCTCTTTCTCTAGGCATTGAACGTTGGGTACTTTAAATATTCGTCGAGCTGAAAAGCAAAAAATTATTGTCGATCCTACTCCTCTCCTCCTTTCTCTTTTCCTCCTTCGTACCTTTATTTCTTTCTTTCTTTCTTTTCCTTTCTTTCTTTCTTTCTTACTTTCTGTCTTTCATTCTCTGTCTCTTTCTGTCTTTCACTTGGCCCCTTTTGATATAAGAGTTGCCGACGATATTTCCTTCAGTTTTTTTTTTGTTTGTTCGTTCGTTCGTTCGTTTGTTTGTTTTTTTTTCTCTATGTACTAGTGTTAATTACGTATTCTAGGAAGCGTATTACGAAAGAAAGGATCCCAGGTTAACGAATGAAATTTCCTTCGCGAAGTATGCATGATAAATCCATTCGTATATGTATATGTATATAATATATATTATATATTATATATTTTATTCGGATAATTATTCGGATAGAATGAATTTTTTGTTCATTGAAAAAATATATAATGTGAAATTAACGGACGAATTATATTTCGATATATTTATCGTTTAAATAAGATGATAGCTTTATTGTATAATATCCATCGGACACACCTAAAGAGAGAGAGATAGAGAGAGTAAGAGAGAAAGAAAGAAAGAATGAAAGAAAGAAAGAGAAAGAGTGATAGTGAGAGTGAGAATGAGAGTGAGAGTGAGAGTGAGAGTGAGAGTATGAGAGAAAGAGTGGGTGGAGGGTAGAGGCATCGACGTTTAAAGATCGAAAAGATCTATGACAGTCGTCGTAACGATATTAACACGGTAGTAAGGGGTGATTCGCGAGATGGGACGGTTCTTAATGGATGAAGGTACTTAATACACGAGTATCGACATAGGTGTTGCGGTAGGGTCGATGGCATAATGCCACGCGATACAGGGGTGTCATACGGGGGAATCGAGGAAAGGAGGAGAGTGGTAGCGCAGGTAGAAAGGAGAGAGAAACTAGAGAGAGAGAGAGAGAGAGTGAGTGAGAGAGGTGGAGGATGATGATGAGGTGGTGGAAGAAGAGTAGGAGGAGGAGGGGTGTGGAGTGGGAGTGGTAGGATGGAAGAGTGGGAGGGTGAGAATGAGGTGGATGAGGAGGAGAAGAGAAGGAGGTGGTAAACGTAGCGGTAGAGTTATAGTAGGAGGAGGAAGCTGAAAGAGAGACAGAGATAGAGATAGATAGATAGAGAGAGAGAGAGAGAGAGAGAGAGAGAGGAGCGTCGTTGAAGAGAATCCCGGATAGGAGTCTCCTGTCCACGAGCAACTCGCTCAATTCGCTCGTTCATTCGCTCGTTCATTCGCTCGTTCGCGATAGTTCGACCGGTTCGGTCGACCGTTCGGTCGGTCGGTCGGTTGGTCGGTCGGTTGGTTGGTTGGTCGATCGGTCGTTCGGTCGGTCGATCTCTCGAACGCTCAGTCACTCGCTCGCTCGCTCGCTCGTTCGCTAGCAGCGTCATCATAAGACCTCTTTGTTCTCCGGCAATTTCAGCGGCATTGTCACCGTCAACAATGTCCACTTGACATTCTCCTTCTCGCTCCCACACATTGTTAACCCATCCTATCCCTCTCCACTCCTCTCTCTCTCTCTCTCTCTCTCTCTCTCTCTCTCTACTCCTTCTATCATCCCTCCTATACCAGCTCCTCTCGGAGCTCTCTTTCAATCATAAAGCTCATCGTGGATGGACGGGCACGCGCAGATCCCGTTTTCCCAGTTGTGGACTCACCTTAAACGTCAACCCTCCCCCCACCCCGTCCCTCGCACACCGCACTCCGCACCCCGTCCACGTTTCAGCTCCTTTCGCGCGAGAGAAAACGCGTTCGACGATCAATTAAGGACAGATCGTGCCATCCCTACTTCTCTCTCTCTCTCTCTCTCTCTCTCTCGATCTCTCTCTCGATCTCTCTCTCACTCACTCTTTCTCTATATATCTCTTTCTCTTCGTATTTTATCCCGTCAAACGTATGTACGTACGCTCGTTAGATCTCGACGATCTCTTTTCTCTTTTATCCTTTTTCTTTTCTTTTCTTTTCTTTACTTTTTTTTTTTTTTAATTTTACTTGTAAGTAGGGTTATACCGAATCTTCTCCTTCTTCTCCTTCCTTTTTATTCCGTTCGCTAGATCGATGAATCTCGTAAGTATGAAGAAAAGAAAGGAAGAAAGAAAAAAAAAAAAAGATATGAATCATTAACCAGTGACCATAATACGGTATTATAGAAATAACATACCGTATGGATTTAAACGACGTTTAATTTATTAGTATTATAAGCTTTATAAGAAAGACCCGTGTGACGGGAGTTCGAAGCGGGACGGTTTGCGTTATTAAAATCATGAAATCCTGAAGCGTATCAAGTAGATCGAACATTTATATGCAAACGAAGTTTTTAAGCGGTTCCATTAAGGCACCCTTCTCCTCCCCTCCCCCCCTCCACTTCGTCGTCGTAGTAATAGTAGTAGTAGTAGTAGTAGTAGTAGTAGTAGTAGTTGCGGGATCGTGCACGAATGACATCAGCGTATCGCCATTGTATAACAGCTTGAAACTCGAGTGCATTGGAACGATCGTGGGTGGAAATATTTAGGACGATTCTTCTAGCTTCTTAAACGGTCGCGTCTATTTCTTTAAGTGGGAAACATTATCGATCGAGTTTGCGTACACCCTTAAGACGTAATAATGATATAATAATGGTTAAAGAATAGTAGTGGGGTTGGCCATAGAAATTTTCCTTTGGGGCGTGATATAGTTTTATATATTATGTATATATATATATATATGTGTGTGTGTGTACGTGTATGTACGTAGGTATATAAGTACTATGTACCGTTTTTACTATAAGTCCACTAATGTACTCCCGAAGAATAGCAAGAATATAAAGATTCCATTATATCGTTGGGACATTTAGGTGCGAGAAGTAGTCTTTCGTTAGCGGCTGACGTAGTATCGGACAATACCGGAGAGAGAGAGAGGTCCTTTAGAACTCTGAACCATCCATATGGGTATTTCTCTTGAATACGCGAAGCATTTAAGTGTGGGGGAGACTGATTCGAAGATACGTATGTATATGTATACGTGTATATATATATATATATATATACATTTCTAAATATATATATATATATATATATATATATATATATATATAATATATATATACATATACATATATGCATTTCGTGAGAGCGGTGGCGCTTTACTTATGGAACGCATTGTTCTATTGTGCCTGGGAGATGAGCGCATTACTGTCCCTTGTCCCCCTTTTCGAGCAACCCCGGGACAATATCGTGCCGTGCGCCGTCGTTAATCAGGCATCGTTCCTGGATGAGCCACATAGTAATTCGTGGAGGTTTATACGCGTCGAAAACGCGTTTACATTTACGGCATTTATGAGTCACGATTTAGAAATATGGATCCTCTTAGTTACGTATTTCGTACGTAATGATATTTTCGAATTTTTGTTAGGATTAAATTTAAAAAAAAGAAAGAACAAAAACCACACAAAAAAGAACACAAAAAGAAAGAAAGGAAATATATATATATATATATATATATATATATATATATATATATAGGGTTGTCAGGATGATTCGTGCCGATTTTGAAAAGGAAAATCGAAACGCGGGATATCGAATTTGTTCGAAAAGTCATTTCGTTTTTTTTCCGCGATTCTTTTAATTGTATTCTTTTTACAGCCAACTTCACGCTTAAGCGGTATAATCATTACATATTTTGATATGGTAGGATATAGCAAAGCTTGCTCGGGAGAAAGTTCGATTGATTTTACGCGGTAGTTTTTGATTGGTACTCTTTCAAATTTTCCTGACGAACTACATACATACATACATACATACATACATACATACATACATACATACATACATACATACATACATACATACATACATACATACATACATACATACATACATACATACATACATACATACATACATACATACATACATACATACATACATACATACATACATACATACATACATACATACATACATACATATATATATGGATAAGGTATCTTTAGGACAAAAATCTTATCGATAATATTGCTTGAAACAATAAAGGGGATTCGTTGTATCGTTTATTGGTCTAAGGAAATGTGAGGAAAAAAAAAGAAAAGAGTTAAGGAAGAGAGTACGATATGGTAGTAGGAACGACGTCGACGAGGACGAGGACGAGGACGAGGACGAGGACAGTGGTAGTAATAGTGGCGATGAGTGGTGGGGTAGTGTGGTGGTAGTAAGTAGATAAAAGGAATGGAAGAAAGAATAAGAGGAAGAGGAGAGAAGGAGGAAGGAAGGAAGGAATGAAGAGGAGAGGAAAGGAATGGTGAGGAGAGGAGAGGAGAGGAGAGGTGTGCGCGTATGGGAGCACGTATACGCGCATTCGCGAGCGGGGCAGGCAAGGTAAGTAGTAGGAGGTAAAGTGTTCGCGACGAATCCACGGAATGGGGTAGAAGCACAATGCTTCAACAATGACGCTATTGTGGAAACGAATAACACATACTCCTGCGCTTTACCCTCTGCTTCGCCGAGGGTAAGCTGTCTAGCTGAATCAAACGAGTGAGAGAGAGAGAGAGAGAGAGAGAGAGAGAGAGAGAGAGAGAGAGAGAAGAGAGAGAGTGCCATTGCTGAGACAGTATTCCAACTGGGATACTTACTTCGAATATGAAAAAGGTCTTACTAATCGATGTCTCACGGAGTAATAGCGATGAAAGATCGAAGGATAGTTTATATGGGATTTTCTGACGAAGTAAGATCAAAGGGGCCACACACATTGTTTCGCATTTTGTCGGGTAGTACCGATTCCACTTTTTCACGTTCTTTCTCGATTCGTTTCGTTTCGTTTCGTTTCGTTCGTTTCGTTCGTTCGTTCGTTTCGTTCGAATTTTTTTTTTTTTTAATTTTCTTTTTTATTTCTCTCTTTTCCTTTATTATTATTATTTTTTTTTTAACGATTGCGAATTCGCCTACGGTTTAGAAGTTATGTGAATTTTTCCCAAACGCGCTTCCAGGCGGAAGAACCGAGAAAAACGAGAGTTCCACTAACGACGAAACTAATTTTTGAAATAACCGCTCGAGAGTCCGAGAAAACGATTTCGATGTAATACGGCGATGAGAGAGAGAGAGAGAGAGAGAGTGAGAGAGAGGGGTGGAGGGAGGTGGTGGTGGGGCGAGGATAGGGTGCCCGGTAGAGTTAGGAAGCAGAGGCTCGAACCGAAGGCATGGGATAAAGGAGCGAGAGAGAGAGAGAGAGAGAGAGAGAGAGAAAAAGAAAGAAAGAAAGAGAGAGAGAGAAAAAAGAAGAAAGAAGAAAGAGAAAAAAAAAGTGGGGAACGGGGGATTAGGGGGGTGGGACGGGGTAGGGGTAGAAGTAGAAAAAAAGGAGAAAAGTAAGGGGGGGAAGGAGAGAAACGTAGCAACTACAATTAAGCCAGTCAAGTCCGTGGGTGAGTTGTTCCATTGAGAGAATTGGCCTACACGGGCGGCGAACTATCGAGCAGAATTGAGAGAGTCGGCGGGGAGATTTCGCAGATTATCAAGCATCAGTTGCTGGGAAGAATAAGCAACCGCCAACCGTCATTTAACTTTAACGCTCCAACTGCCCCCGTCCGCCCCTGGCAACCCTCGAGGGCCTTCGCCGGTCCATGCTAATTAAATCTGCCTACGTACTACCTACATCCCGTCGACTCCCCTCTTACACCACCACCTACCCCCCTCCCCCACTACCAACATCTACAACCGTTCCAGTCGAGGCACCTTATCTATGCGACCTTATAATAATACCTCTATGGAATACTTACTCTCTTTTCTCTTTCTTCGAATTCATATTTTATCTACAAGTTAAACTTGCACAACCAATTATTATTTCCCATGAGAAGAATACAGCTTCCTTTTTGTTTTTTTTTTTTTTTTTTTTTTCCTTTTCCTTTTTTTTTTGCCTTCGAAAACAACGAGAATCGCGCGCCCCGTCCTTGTACATTTTTTCTTTTTTTTTTTTTTTTTTTTTTTTTTTTCTTTTTCTTTTTCTTTTTCTTTCCTTGCATAAGTCGCGAACGAGCGACAGCCTTAGATCCGGAGCGAGTTTCTATACCGATCGTCCTCGTTCCGATAAAAATCGCTTTAACGTCTACGTGACAAAGTGAAAACTGTCGTTGAATAAAAGCTTTCGAAGTTTTCCAAGTGAACTGTTACGTTGTGTTACGTTGCGTTGCGTTGTGTTCGTCGTATCTCTTCTCGAGAAGCATACGAGACGAACCACGACCATGTCTGATTCGACGCATAAACGGCCGGATCTACTGACTTATCCGAGCCACCAGTAAACCTCCCCTCCCCCACTTCCCATCTCCCACCTCCCACCCGTCGTCGCATAGTCCACCCTTCTACAACGATAACGACTTATATACATATATCTGCGTTTCCTTCGACCGTACGTAATTTTCTAAAAAAAAAAAAACTTGTCGAGAAATCGTAAGGAACAAATTTACCCCTCGATAACGATATTATTAGTTTCGAGGTATATCACGTTATCATATATATATATATATATATATATATATATATATATATATATATATATATATATATATATCGTTGGTCGATAAGTAATACGTCACAGACGGGGGAAATTGTCAATCGGGAATTGTAGGAGAAAATATCGAAAAATACAATTTCATTCGTTCGAATATAAAATTCTCTATAAATTCCAAAATTACTTATTGACCGACCGAATACGTAGAGATGGATATATACGTACACATGCACGTACGACAGGCGTCCCCGTACGTGCACACATGCGTCCTACTACTCGGTAATACGAATTCACAAAAATGAATTTCGTTATTCGATTTGTAGCACTTTTTATTATTACTTACACGCATACAGAGGAGACATACGAACGAACGAACGAACGAACGACTAAAAAACAAATACACGCGCTAGCGAAGGACAGACAAATAGACAATATTTCGTAACGCGTTCCGATAAAACAGTTGGTCGATACGACACCAACGAATCGTAGCATTTATGCGTTCGGTGGATGGACTGACTGGCCGCGCATACTCGCTCTACGGGGGTAGGGTAAGCTTGGAACAATGGAACAAGTCGACCTGGATCACTTTTTGTTACAAATGTTCGATAGATAGATAGATAGAGATAGAGATAGAGATAGATAGATAGATAGATAGATAGAGAGAGAGAGAGAGAGAGAGAGAGAGAGAGAGAGAGAGAGAGAGAGAGAGAGAGAGAGAGAGAGAGAGAGAGAGTATTTTCGTTTATTTCGTTGGATCGAGGTCCTCGGTTATTAGTTCGTTATTCGGTTTCTCGGCATCATCGTCGTAGTCGTCGTCGTTATAGTTCGTACACGCTCGGACGCACGACATTTGGACACGCGCAGTTCCCCCACCCCCACCCCCACCGATACAGTTCTGCTCGGAATGATTTTTGCTTTTCTTCTATTTACTCGAGTGATTTGTGTGTTTTGCTTTCCGAGCAATGCTAGGATAGCAACAAACACACCACCGAGTAGTGTGTAGCGTGTAACGTGTATCGGTCGATGGAAGCGCGATCGTCGAGTAATCGCGCGAGATCCGGCATTAACCCATTCCGCTTTGTCGCACGCTCGTCGCCTACTTTCCATCCTCCGCTACTCTTTCCACAACCTCCACTACCACACCACCGACACGACCACGACCACCACCATCACCATCACCTCCTCCTCCTCCTCCTCCTCCTCCTCTTTCTACTTTTCCTCCTCCACCTCATCCTTTCTCTTTTCGCTCTTTTCCAACCCTCCGACATCCAAGCCAGAGCCACGAGTTCCCGCGCCTCGCCTTTCCTCCGCAATTTTTCCGCCACATTTGCCTTTGTCTCGCGACAACAATGCATCGCCTCCACTGCGATGACATAAAAATATGTGCAACGATGTTTCTGTCTCTCTCTCTCTCTCTCTCTCTCTCTCTCTCTCTCTCTCTCTCTTTTACTCCATTCGTACCCCTTTTATCCCTCTCCTCTCTCCCGCCGCAACCTCCCCTTTTTACCCGTGCATAGAGAACCACTCTCTCTACCCGAACAAAACCTCTCTGGAAATTAATTCGAGTCGCTCAAAAATTCTAGATTACCGATCCTTACCGACCCCCCCCTCCTCGGACGGTTACGTCTTTCTAAATACCGTACACCCTTTTTTTTATTTTCCAAATACCTTTACGTTGTCGCGTGTATATATCGTTAATGGAGACGTGTTCCGAAACGACGAATCGAATTATTATTACTTTTGCCGAAGAGTTTTGGAGTTTTGCGATGTCGCTTGATAAAGGACGAGTGAAGAGGAGAGGAGAATGGGGGTGGGGGTGGGGGTGGGAGAGGAAGTATTCCATTATCCGTCGAGAGATGATAGTTAGTTCGAGAGAGAAAAAAAAAAAAAACTTATATATAAAAGGATGGACAAAAGTTCGGGACGTGTTTCGCGATCGCGAGAATCGTCGTAGTGTGACAATCGAAAGGACGTCCAGGACGAGGAAGAAGAATATCGTCGTCCTCGTCCTCGTCCTCGTCGTCCTCGTTGTCCTCGTCCACGTCGTCAGAATTTTCGTTGGATGCCTGAACAATGAGCATGCAAATGATCGGCCAAAGATCGATATCGGTCTCGGCGGTTGCGTTGGGGAGGGAGGGAGGGAGGGAGGGAGGGAGGGAGGGAGGGAGGGACGGTGCGATCAGAATTTTGCCTCGCGGTTCGTAGTTGCCGCTCGTACGCCGCGCGCGCGCGCGCGCGCGCGCAAGTGAAGGGGGTGGGGGGAGTGAGGGCTGCCCTCTCGGGAGACAAAAGGGCCATGGCGCCGCTTGACAATGGCCCGATGGCATTACGTATGCAGGCGCAGGGCTCTGCTCTCTTTTCGAATTCGTTGCATTCTGTTCTGCCCTTTCCTCCTCCTCTGCACCTCCTCCTCCTCCGCACCTCCTCCTCCATACCATCGCTTTCTCTTTTTCTATCTTTCTTTCTTTCTTTCTTTCTTTCTCTCCCTCTCTCTCTTCCTACTTTCAATCGAGTGTCCTCCTCCTCCACCTCCACCTCCACCTCCACCTCCACCTCCTCCTCGTCCGCGGTACCGCGCGGAGTCCACTCCGCAAATTGCGATCGCCAATCCGTTCGTACCCTTCCGCGACGTGGCCCTTAATTGTTATCGAACGCACAACGAACGTGGTTTCTCGTTCGTACGCATATATCGATAATCCTCAACGTCGAGTCCCCGAGATCCAAACGAAACATTTACTTCGCAACACGTGTCTCGTCACGGAAAGACGTTAGCGCGCAATGGAATATTCGTTAGATTCTCTTTCATTCGTTCTTTCCTTTTTTTTTCTTTTTTTTTTTCTTTTTTTCTTTTTTTCACTTTTATCATCCAGCTACTCGTTGAGACGCATATCGTAAACGCGCATATCCGTGTCGATCGTCGCTACTACTTTACACACGTACAATTATTCGTTTTATTTTATTTTCTTTATTTTCTTCATCTTATATCTTCCTTCATTTCTTCGTTGTCGTCCTAAACGATGTTATAATTATCGTTCGAGTGTAAATTCGATTGAGGAATTATAATCGCATTCGCGATTATACGAGTACGCGGAAACTCTGTTATAAGATTAACCCGTTCGGCTCGATGCTAATGAATTATATTATATTATATTATATATTATATATTATATATATATATATATATATATATATATATATATATATCCAAATGAAATATATAAGCTGGGAATTCGGTACGATTAATATACGGAATCCTCGTATCGCTTATACCGTGCCTCCTCCTCTTAGTCGTTAGGCAAAATTACAGGCGCGCATTTGCAGTCGTTAAGCTGAATTTTCATCCGCGATCTCGCGCGCGATCGCGCCGTTGACGAGTGCGGTGCGGTGCGTAAACGTTAATTGCTTTTGATGCGCCCTCATTAGAGCGTTGCAACGAATGTCGAATTGCAGAACGTACGAATGCGCGCATATACACACCCGAAGCCGGGATAAAAGCATTTTATTTGTCTCTCTGTTTGATACACATTTTCGAATACTTATCGGCCGTTCCCAATCCTCTTACAACAACGTTTCGCAACGTTTCGCTCTGGTGCTCTACAATTTTGACGGTGGTGATTGGTAAAGAAGAACGAAGAAAGAAAAAAAGAAAAAAGAAAAAGAAAAATTCTTTATTTTTCTTTTCTCTCTTTTTTTCTTTTTTCTTTTTTTTTTTTTTTTTTTTTTTCGTATTACAACGATGATCATACGATTTTACGCGGCGTATACGAAATTTTTTGATCTGCATTATTTCTTTGATCCTTTCTCGTCGAACGGGGACCGATCAATTAAGAAGCCATTATTTTCTTACGACATCGTTGTACTAAGGACGAAGTATTGATGCAGCTCGCTCGAGTCATTAAGTAACGCGGCTCGATGATTCAGCGAGATCAAAGCCTTTTTTATCGCGACGCCTGTTTTTAAGCCTGTAAGCCGTACTTTTTCATTATAACTATGGGGGCCAAGAAATCGGCAAATTCTTTTTCCTTTTTTTCCCTCCTCTCTTCTTTTTCTTTTTTTCCCTTTGTTTTCGTTTTTCTTTTCTTTTCTTTTTTTTTTTTATGCTAATTTTATTGGCACAGAGGCAGCGTAAGTACGTTGATGGGCCCGATTCACACGTCGTCATTCTCGTTCGATTATTTTACGATAATAAGACGAATACGTGCCACCTGACTCTTCGATAATAATAACATGGCGTTTATTGAACTACGAAGTTTTATACATATAAAAAAAAAAAATCATTCGACAAAATCTATATAATCGATAGCAACGATACGACGGGGGGGGGAGGGGGAAATAATTTTTCTATTAAATTGTTTTTATATTTTTTGCAATAAAAAAAAAGAAATAATAACACAAGAATTATAAGAGATGATTATTAAATATATTCGTTATATACGTTTAATCGCAAGAGACAAATATTATTCGGTTTGCGTGTGTGTTGGTTACGAAGTGATGCATCTAATTATCGATAATTAGGTACATATTGCGAGAGCACAGATGATTCGTCGAACCGTAGCGTATAGGTACGCCGAAAGGAGGAGAGAGAGCTCCCCTATCAGTGGTGGAGGAGGAGTAGGAGGAGGAGGTGGAGGAGGAGGTGGAAGAGGAGGTGGAAGAGTAGGAGGTTGCCTTTAGTATCGTAGAGTGTGCCCCGAGGTAGTTACGAACTTAATGAAGCTGTTTTCCGTTTAATTAGAATCCCACCATGATCCTTCTATTCTTAGGTGGGTCTCGCGGTTAATCCTTCCCTCCCCGCGATATTAAGACGTCATCCGCTGCTTACAAAGGGAGCCGCGTGCACAATATCGTTGGCTATATTCCCTCAAACCTCTTTACACGCGAAAACTTGCATTTCTTATACATATATATAAGATTTATAATGTTCATTTCTATCCGAGTTGAATTCTTGATAGATATCTTTATTTTTGCGTATTACTTGGTATCACTATCTTTATATATATATATATATATATATATATATATATATATATATATATATATATATGTATGTATGTATGTATATATATAATGTATGTATGTATGTATGCATATAAGATTTATAATCTTCATTTCTATTCGAGTTGAATTCTTGATAGATATCTTTATTTTTGCGTATTACTTGGTATCACTATCTTTTTATATATATATATATATATATATATATATATATATATATATGTATATGTATATATATATATATATATATGTATGTATGTATGTATGTATGTATGTATGCATATAAGATTTATAATCTTTATTTCTATTCGAGTTGAATTTTCGATAGATATCTTTATTTGTGCGTATTACTTGGTATCATCTTTTTAACGAGTCATATTTATCTCTATTTCAAATCTATAGTGTGTGTGTGTGTGTGTGTGTGTGTGTGTGTTTGTGTGTAAAGGTATATACATGAAAAAAATTAGTATTTTCCTCCGATCATTTTCTTACAAAAGTATCGTTCTTCGACGGATTTCTTAATTTGCATCGAAAACGCACAATTATTTGCTCGCTTCGAAATTCTTTCATATTTTAGAAAAAGAAAAAGACGAATAACAATGATAATTTTCTTTCTAATTATTTATTTCTTTAATCTTTATTTTTAAAGGAGGCTAAGCGAAATTGAAAGGATGATTTTTTTTGTTTCTTTTTTTTTTTCTATTTCTTTTTCGATGGAATAATTCGGGTCACGGGGAATGACGGTTTATGGAAATATAAATGGAGCGTTATCTCTAATTGTACAAATATAATCCTATTATATAACTAAAGTCTTTATTTCTAATAAAGAGGAAACCATCTTGGATAGATCCCTTATCGATACTCTCTCCCCCCTCCCCCCTCTCTCTCTCTTTTCTTTGCTAGAACAATAGTATTCCGCCGCACGGTTATAATACAAAGATTTCGAATAGTGCCATCGAGAATTACTGTCTCCTTTTCATAAAGAAGAGTTTCCAAGTCGAAAATTTCTGATTAGAGTGGGAGAGAGTGGGATGGCGGGCGGGAGGGAGGGGTTCGATCTGGATGGGGAGGAGAATCTGGGATTAATCCCACGCGCCCGGGTTTTAAAGATACAGAAAGAGTAGAAGGAGTGGATAAAGAAGGGAAAAATAAAAGGAGGAAGATAAAAAAAGAAAAAGAAGTAGAAGAAGAAGTATAAGAAGTAGAAGGTAGAAGAGAAGAAGTGGAAATAGAAGAAGTCACGTGGCGAGGTCGCCGAGGTGGTGGAAATTGGAGAGAAGAGACGATGGCGGCGATTCGAAGAAGGTGGAAGAGACTACCGACCGGTGGATCGCGTTCGTGTCGTTTGCGTTGGCGTTGGCGGTAGTGGCAATGGCAGTGGTGTGATGGTGGTGGAGGTGGTGGAGGTGGTGGAGGTGGTGGTGGTGGTGGTGGTGGTGGAGGTGCCCGGGCCGAGGGGCCGGCGCTCTTTTATTTCGAAAACAATGGAAGGGCGCTTTGTTTCAGGCATTGTCAGGCGGACAGTAACGCGCGCACAAAAGTTATAATGAAACGCTATTTATTTAAATGTATAGGTGCCTCGGTAGTACCGACCCACCCCCGACCCCTTGCCATCAGCACCTCCCGCACCCTCTCACCCTCAATCTCCTTTTTCTTTTTTTGTTTTCTTTCTTTTTCTTTTTTTTTTTTTATATATATATATATATCCTTTCTCTCTTTCTCTCTTCACTAACACACACGTACGCGTTAATTTCGATATACATTAATTATTCGTACAATTAATTTTTTCGATATACATTATATTCGTATATACGCGCATACACACACACACATACGTATGTGCTGGGTTGGCAACTAAATGATTGCGGATATTAAATAAGAATCTATCGACAAAATCCGCAATCACTTAGTTGCCAACCCAATATATATATAACGCGCGTGAATGTGTGTGTGTGTGTGTGTGTGTATAGAGAGAGTAGAAAACGCGTTAGTTTAGAATTTCAGCAAGGAACCGCGCTCTTATTTCGTATTCTTTCGCGACGCTATCGCATTTACGACGACCATTCTTTTTTACCTTCCTAGTCTTCTTCTTCCTCATCCTTCCTCCTCTACGAGTCAAAATGTCGGTGAGCCAGCACACCGCACACGGTTAAAAGACTGCCTGCTTTTGCTTTCGCAGTCGCAGCTGAAAGATCATGGATTGCGAATCGAACGGCCAGAAGATAAAAGGAACGTCGCGCACGAAATTCACCGAGTTCGACTTACGCCGATTTTCGATTCTCCATTTATCTGTCGTCGTCACGACGTTCCAAGTGGTATTCCTTTCGAAAGAAAAACCGAGTCTCCTCCTTCTCGTTCTCATAGTCCTCGTCGTTTAACGAGTCAGTCTTTTTTCATTCGATAAAATACATATCCTCAATTCGCATCGACACACCATTCGAAGTTCTTTTAATTAGCCATAGATCCATGGATCGTTACTTTACGCGTAAGTGGAGATCGACGAATCTTTTTTGTTTCTACTTTTCTTCTTTTTTTCTTTTTTTTTTTTTTTTTAATTTTAAATCCATCATCCCCCCATTCAATATCGTCGGGAGTATAAATAAAAGATATTTTGTTACATCGTATCTATGAGGAAATGTAATAAGTCCACCACCCCCCACCCTTCCATATATGAGTACAAGAACTGTCTATGCTTGCTATGGAGCAAGACTTTCGCCATCAAGAGACAGTTCGACGAGGACGACGTCGAAGATAATGGGCTACATTGACTATCCGACTGGCAGAGTAATCCGATATCTCGATGGGGTGCTCGAATAATTCATCGACGCAAATAGAATAATGGTTTCATCGAACGTAACGCGAAGGCATGCGACGAAGCTCTCTCTCTCTCTCTCTCTCTCTCTCTCTTATTCTCTCATTCTCTCTCAATTCAACGATGTTTCTCGTTATTTGGTATTATTAATAAAATTGATAGAAATCTTTGTTCCTTTCGATGCTAAATACGAGATCGATACATTTTTAATATAACATATTTATCGATTTTATATAACTCGGTGATTCGCACAAAAGTATAATATTACCCACGCTCGAATAATTAATCTTTGTTATAATTAATGATATGCGAAACGAAAATCCACGTACAACAGGTGGAATTGGAGGTGGACGTGAGCGGAGTAAAGGGTGAATTTATATTAAGCAGGGGTCAACGACGGTTAAAATTAATTAATTATAATCATATCCGGGGCCTCTCGAAAACGTAGTACGGTTAAATGCCCGCGTTGGCCGTAACGTCGGTCGAATTATAAATTGCGTTTCGTTCGGCGAAGAAGCCAACGTCGGGGGTGGGGTTGGGGGAGTGAAGGGAGGGAGGGAGGCAGCGCATAGGGCTTATTAATCGTTTCCTGTGTGCCCAGTAACGCCTCCGTTGAGAAATAATCGTCGAATCGTCCTATAATGATATATATATATATATATATATATATATATATATATATATATATATATATATATATATATATCATATCGATGAAAACACGAATTAATTCGAAATTGGCGAATGTTGCTCTTTATACATACCTAGTTAACAGGAGTATCAAACGTTGATCATTTTATAAGGACGTTCCACTCCTATGGTACTTAAAGTATCAGCGTTCTAATAATATCGTAACTATATTAATCCAAGGATCGTTATTATGACTACGTAGGAAAATATGAAAAATTTCGAAGGATATATAGATACCAAGAAAAAAAAAAAGAGAGAGAGAGAGATAGAGATAGAGAAAGGTCATCGACTATTGTCATCGAATGCTGCTCGTTTATGATATATTAAAATCGCGCTTTGGGATCTACCGGGTTTACGATTCATCCATCGATAGACTCGATTTGACGACGAAGAAAGCTCGGCTACGAATCGTTGTGCAATTTATCGCACGGTTCCAAGGGATCGTGGCACTCGAGATTACGTTCGCGGAATTTCGCGACATTCCAATGCCCATGGAAGCTCCATCGCATTCCAGCCGTCGTGAGAGAAGCGAAAGAAGGTCTTACGATGTCATCCCCTCTCTTTTCATTTCTCTCTCTCTCTCTCTCTCTCTCTCTCTCTATATATATATATATATATATATATATATATATATATATATATATATATATATTTTTATCTCTCTCTTTTCCCGATAGAAAAGAAAGTCATTCTCGTTTTTCTCGCGCTCTATTCGCGCTTACACAAAAACGTAGAATCTTCCTTTCCAGGGGGTGGGGAAGGGGTATCCTTATGGCACCTGTGTGTGTCCGAGTGAAGGAATAGGTTCTTCTGCCTAAGTATACGAGGAGGGTATGCGACGTAGAATGGTGTAAGAAGGTGGTAAGACGAGGAAGAACTTTGGGGAAAGGAAGAGAAAGAGAAAGAGAGAGAGATTGAGAGAGAGAAATAGAGAGAGAGAGAGGATCCTGAAAATATCCGATTCCTTTTCAACAAAATCGAATGAATCAACAAACGCTGATATCGAAGGTTCTCCCGGTAACAATGCTTTCCGCCACGTCGGTCGATCTGGTTTGTGGATTCTCGCGAAGGGTGGACCCTTCCTTCGTTCTCGTTCGTATAAGGCCTGAGAGAGATAGATAGAGAGAGAGAGAGAGAGAGAGAGAGAGAGAGTAGGGAGAGTTCGCTTCTTATACGTGTTACGTACGATCGAAGGGATACCAATGGAAGGACGCTTAGAAGGGGACCGACCTTCTTCGTCCCTTTCGCGAATTTTCTTCTTTCTTCCAATCAAGAACGTCGTACCTTTTACATTAATTAACGATCTATTTACAACGAACAAAACAAAAAAAAAAAAAAATACAAAAAATATTCAAAATCGTATCGATCGTGCGGTTCTTTTTTTTCTTTTTTTTTCTTTTTTCATTTTTTTTTTCTTTTTTTTTGCACATACTTATCGTTGATGCGGGATATTATATTTGGACTTTTATCGATAATTCATTGAAACGAATGAATAGGTACTATGTGTGTGTGTGTCTATATATACATATATATATATATATATATATATATATATATATATATATATATATATATATATACATACATACGAGGGAGTTGAAGAAATTTGATCGATGAAAGGATATCGATCGATGAAAGGATATCGATCGCATTGGAAAGAAACTGATCCTAAAAATTCTACTCAATTAGTCGATTATAGAGGAATGGACATTTACGCTATTCGTGCTTGCCAGGACGCGCCGCGTAACGTTTATGCTTATGTATACTCTCTATCGAGGGTTAGAAGGAAGGAGTGGGAGAAGCGCGGGTAGGGTGCGCTTGGTGGGGGGAGAAGACATAGCGAGATTCCGCGAAGCTCCGATCAGTTACGTGTAGCGCGCGAGACGATAAAGTTCGTCCGTGTGTCGGTCGCGTGTGCATTCGCGGTGTGTTCCTCATTTTTTTTTCCTCCCTTGTATATCATTTCTTCTCTATCTTTCTCTCTCTCACTCTCTCTCTATATTACTCTCTTTCTCTCTTTCTCTCTTTCTCTCTTTACTTTTCTTTTCCTCTTTCTCTCTCGTACCTTTTCCATCGATAAATATAATCATCGTTCTTCGTAAACGAAAAGAAACGAATCTATATAATAAAATTATATGTGGTGCGTGTATCCAATATAGTGGACTAAGTGTCAAAACATCCTGTCAATGTGTAAACCAGTGTACGAAAGATACCGAAGGATCATTTCGAACTTCGATGAAAATAATAAAAAATAAAAAGGAAGGAGCAAAAAAAAAAAATACCATCGACGTACTTGGAGATGTTTAAGTTCGTCGTAGAGGGTGCGATTTTATCGGTCGAAATTTTTGATACGGTGACAGCTGTCAACATCGATTTTAAAGAATCGGTAAGATCGTCATCCATCGATTGATCGATACATATATTGTAACAGTTTTGTCGTCCACTTCTTTCTTTCCTTCTTTTTTTCTGTATTCTCTCTCTCTCTCTCGCTCGCTCGCTCGCTCTTTCGTTATCTTAAGAGATTTTCAAAAAAGTTATCCGTAGTTCGTGATTGAAAACGAACGATTGTCGTATTCCGCGATTGTCCTTGATTATTTTATTTTATTTTAACGAAGGTATTACGCGTGGAGTTAGCGTTAAGGAGTGTCGAGTAAGTCACAAGGTGTGTCGAGTCGACTATTTTTCTTTTTTTTTTTTTTTTATTTCTTTCATTTCTTCCTTTTCGTTTGCCTCTTTTGCCGCGCCAAACGAAGGATCGAGCGGGATCGAGCGGGATCGAGCGGGATAGCAAAGTGTTAATGGACGAAACTAACGAACTAACGAACGAACGGATGAACGGACGGACGAACAAACAAACGAACGGTGGAGGTTAGTAAGCATCGATTATATCGAGCTTCGACGAGCTAACCGATGATGATTTAGAGAAGCGTAGAGACCGCACACGACAGTCGCGTGTGACTGACGCACTGACGCGCGGACAATGCGCGGAATTTCGGTTTTGAATTTTGCGTGACGTGACACACGTCGCCGCGGCGGAGATGTAGTGCGCCCGTTGCAATGACGTTTGGCTTTGACTGAGTGGCCGTTTAGAGTGCCCCGTATCTCTGTCATGCTAGAGGGGAAGACGGTGAGAGGACCTGATTTATGTAGCCGTGTTCCAAATTTTCCTCGACTGGGATATCGTGCTGCGGTGTGTTCATCGGTGAGTAGAGCATATTTTATCTTTACGAATACACACAAACACACACACACATATATATGTATACGTCTCTATTATTTTTTTCTAATAATCGATCAAACGATTATATCGTGTTAGATATATTACATTTATAAACATTGTCGATAACGATCGAATCTCTAAAATGGGATGAGAAACTTGATCGAGATTCTTATCTGTTAACGTTCCACTTACGATCTTTATATTACGATAAGTTCATTTTTGTTTCTTTTCTTTTTCCTTTTCTTTTCTTTTCTTTTCTTTTCTTTTCTTTTCGTTCTTTCTTTCGTTAACTTTTATTTCTTTTTTTTTTTTCTTTTTTCTTTTCGGGTAAGGTAAAATAGTATTTAGTGTATTATGTAGTGTGTTATTATCGAGTACTCTTATAGGGGAAATTTAACGATAGAAGAAATTCCTTTGTTATTGTATGTACTCGTCGTCCTTTTAAAGGATACGATCCTTTTTAATCGTACAAAAAAAAAAAAGAAATAAAGGGAAAGAAAAAGAAAAAGAAAACTAGTCCACGGTGCGATCGGTAATTGTGTGTGTATGTGTATGTGTGTGCGTGTGCATATATATATATATACACACACATATACACACATACATACAACACATACATACACACACACGCGCGTATTATATACGGTACGTACATAGGTACACATGAACAGGTGAACGATACAATCGCTCTCAGTTACCTAT
Source organism: Dolichovespula saxonica (assembly GCA_911387935.1). NCBI lineage: Eukaryota > Metazoa > Arthropoda > Insecta > Hymenoptera > Vespidae > Dolichovespula > Dolichovespula saxonica. The sequence continues at coordinate 20,072,951 of OU426993.1, read as the reverse complement.
AGGAGAAAGAAAGAAAGAAAGGAAAGAAAAAAAAAGAAAAAAAAAACAAAAACAAAAGAAAAAAAAAATCCAAGAAATTGAAATTCTTATCCCTGGCGTTACACGGCGAGTGGGCCCGTTTGAAAAGCTCACGGAATCGCATAAAAGCCTCATCGGAAGGAACGATCGCTCGAATATTCCTCTCGTTGAAGGCTCGATGGGCTACGCGAGGATGAGAAGGGTTGGTCGGTTCAGATTGAGATGATGGTGATGGTGATGGTGATGGTGGTGGTGGTGATGGGGGAGGGGGGTGGTGGTGGTGGTGGCGCAGTGGTTGTGGCGGTGGTGGTTGCGGTGGTAGTGTGGGTACTGGTAGTGGTAGCAGAGTTGGGATCTGGATGGTTGGAGGGGTGGGGGGTGGTAGCTGCAAAGGGGCCGCGGAAGAAGAGGCAAGAGGCGGAAGAAGCAAGAACCGGAGGAACGAAATGGGGGGGGAGGAGGGTGGCGGCATGGTTTGGTGAACGCAAGGGGGTGGGCAACATAAAAGGCCAGCAACCCCTATTCCACGCAGCCTTCAATTGTTTCGGCCAGGCAACGTTCATCTGTTTTTCTTTGCGTGCGCTTTTGCACGTTTCTTTCCCCCTTCGTTCCTCTCTCTCTCTTTTCTATTTTCTCTCTCTCTCTCTCTCTCTCTCTCTCTCTCTCTCGTGACTTTTGTTCGCGCCACGCACGTCAAATGTAGAAGTTCCCTTCTCCTCTTCCCCCTCTACTCCTCCTATTCCTCTTTCTGCCTCTATTCCTCTCTTTCTCTTTTTCTTACCTACTACACCGTATTCTCCTCTCTTTTTCTCTCTACGCCCTTAGTTTTTTCATTCTCTTTCCCTCTCGATGTCTTTCGCCTTCTCTTTTCACCCTGCCACTCTACTATGACTCTCTTCCTTCTCTCTCTCTCTCTCTCTCTTTCTCTCTCTCTCTCACTCTTCCCATTCCCCTCCTCTCCATCCATTTCGTTTTCTCCGAGCAAGGTGTATTAAAATCGACTATTGTTGCGATGGGTGGAGGGAAGATGGCGGTGGCGGCCTTCAATGCGACCGCGAGAATTACGCTCCCGATGCTTTTGAAATAATATCCTCTCTCGGAGCACACCCTGCTGGTGTTGTGTTGTTCGGTACGCTTCACTCGATATGTGTGTGTGTGTGTGTGTGCGCGCGCGCGCGCGCGAGTACACACACATAGTGCTATAATATATCCGACACAGTGTGGTGCCGCGAGAGGCGCGCGGGAACACGCGCGGGACCCTCTTTGCGCGGGATTTTTTCTTTTTTTCTATTTTTTTTCTTTTCGTTGTTATTTTCTTCTTTTTTTTTACTTTTGACTTTTTCGTATTCCGTATTTTTCGTTTCGTTTTTGTTTGTAGAGCGAGAATGAAAGCGCACGTAAGATTCGACGCGTACGTATGCGAACATTTTCATCTATTTTATTATCTTCGTTGTTCGGAGTTCTATTCGTTTTGGAGTTACCGGGGAACATTAGTTTCGTGTAATATTTGTTTGAATTCATTATTTGTTCGAGCGATACGAGTTTAACGTGTTTGATGATGGGGGGAGGGGGATGGTGGGAGGTAGCGGCGGGGGTGGATGATGGGCGAGGGAGTGGGGGTGGTGGGAAGAGGACACGCACTATTAAATTGCCGCGTGGGAATTATCATAGAGCATCGTCCATTTGGTGTTCTCGTTTGAAGAAAATTCGATGAAGTAGTTTCGACACGGTCGCCCCATATACGTACGGTACGTTGGTTCGATTAAACGGTGCCATCTGCGTAGCTGAAGTTTTATGAAAAAGCTGTTTCGACATAGGGCCGGCAGGCCAGTCGATAGTTCTATGCTACGATTATCGATTATTCGTTTCCCGTGGTATTCAATCGGTTCCCGTATCGAATATAAAAAAAAAGAAAAATAAAAAAAAAAATCGACGATACTTCGGGAATAGAAAAAAAGAAAGAGAAAAAAAAAAAAGAAAACAAATAAAAAATAAAAAACTAAAAGAGGACCATTTCACGGGAACGAACGTACATAGGCTTTATTATTATTCTTATCGTATCTTCACATAGATCGTCCAAATTAAATGGCAAATGAGATAAAGGACGGAATGAGTGTTGTCCTCTCAATCCAATATACATAATACGTATCTAGAAAGTTTTGACGAATAACGTTTGCGATTACTTACGTTGGATTTCTTCGCTTTCGTAAACATCGCTCGCCGTTCTAGCCATTAGAATTTATTCTTAGAACGCTTTTCCAACGGCTCATTAGACGCGATTCACATTCTCGTCGTTGGTAAGATAGATGGAAAGTGAAAGAGAGAGAGAGAGAGAGAGAGAGAGAGAGAGAGAGAGAGAGAGAGAGAGAGAGAGAGAGAGAGAGAGAGAGAAAGAGTGAAAGAGGGAACAGAATTGAAAATAGGGGGAAAGGAGTGGAAAATAGTAGAGAGAGATAGAGAGAGAGAGAAATAGAAAGAGAAAGACGAAGACGGATGGAAAGACGAAGCCCTTTTCCCTTAGAGTACCTTCGAGTTTTGTTGAGAGAGAGAGAGAGAGAGAGAGAGAGAGAGGGAGAGAAAGGGAAAGAAAAAGAAACAGAAAAAGAGAGAGAGAGAGAGAGAAAGAGAGAGAGAGGAGAGAGAGAGAGAGAATCGGTCGATATCGTGGCACACGACATAGGACCGAATCGGCGGCCATGCAGAGGATGTCCCTCCGATTGCAGCGTATGCGAATAAATCGTGGCTTCGTTACACGCGACTCGAAGGCGGCAAACAAATAGGGTTAATTCCACGTGCGCCCGGTAGCCTGAATACGTCGTTTCCGAATGGAGGTAATTCCGGTGACAATGTGGCCTTTGATTTCATAGAACCGCACGGTTGAATGACTACCCCGCGTCTCTACCTTTCACCTCCTCGTCGTCACCCAACCTTCCCCTTCCCCCTCCCCCACTCCTCTCCCTACCCCTACCTCTCTCTCTCTCTCTCTCTCTCTCTCTATCTCTCTGTCTGTTAGTCTATCCATCCATCCATCCATCTATCTTTTCCTTTCCACCTTCCCACCTCCGCACTTTTAACGCCCCACTCTGTGATATCCTTCGTTCGTCCCTTTCGACTCTCGCGAAAATTCTCTTTCACTTTGACACCTAACGTTTCAACCAATTGCGCCATCAGCATTAGCAGCACCAACAACCAGTAGTGTATCAACAACAAAATCAGTAGCAACAGTAACAGGCGGCAACGAACGTACATATAATATAAGTCAGTCAATCCGCCATCGGCTATGGTCGAGGGGAATGGGGATGGGGGTGTGGGGTGAAGGGTGGTTGGTGATGGGTAGTGGAGGGAGAGAGGGGACGACGACGACGACGACGAGGACGAGGACGAGGACGAGGACGAATGGACTTTGTTCGGTAACTAGCGATTCATACGTAATCGCGAATCCGCGTTTCTCCAGCACTCTAAACTCTTCCCTTTTTCTTTCCTTCCTTCTTTCTTTCTTTATTTTTCTTATTCTTTTTCTTTCTCTTTCTCTTTTTCCTTCTCATTTTTATTCCCTTCCCGCGTTTTACTCATCGCGCTCGCTTACCTTGCCACTTTTCTTTCAGTTACTTCACGTAGGGTATGCATCTACATACCCGCCCCGTACGCGCATGCATCCGCTTTCGCATTGATAGATCGTGAATAATGCGCTCTTTTCTTTCTTATCCATTGGATTTTAATAGCTCGAGCTTTTTTAAATGGACATTACGTTGAAACGAGACGTATCGTCGTATTCAAATCCGTTCGTATATAGAATATATGTGATTTAACGATCGGGATCTCTCTCTCTCTCTCTCTCTCTCTCTCTCTTTATCTCTATCTCTATCTCTATCGGATCGATCGATCGTATATCGCGTGATATTTCTTTTTTAAGAGCATTCAAGAGGGAGGAAAAAGAAAATGTGTTTAGTAGAAAGTGTGGATGGGTGGGTGGGTGGGAGGAAAGGTGGAGGAGGAAGAAGAAGAGGAGGAGGAGAAGGAGGAGGTGGAGGAGGTGGAGGAGGACCGAGGTGGTGTATAAGGCTTTAAACAAATCGCCTTCGAGAAGCAAACGAGCGAATGCTCTTTACCTAATGTAGGGAAAAATGTATCGCAGCGGGTAGCAAATCCACGTATTATGCAGGACAACATGAGGAAAACCTTAGACAGAGAGAGAGAGAGAGAGAGAGAGAAAGAGAGAGAGAGAGAGAGAGAGAGAGAGAGAGAATACCTAACATCCCTTCGACTGTTACCACCTTTGGAATCCTGATCGAAATATGCCGCAGTGATATACGAAATCGTAGTTATTATTTCAAGCAACGCCAATGCGAGTGGATAGGTGGGGAGGGGTGGGGTGGGGTTGGGAGTATGGGATACTCCGTAATGGTGGTACGATGACGAGATATAACCAACCGTTTTCGAGTGAATCCTCTTAACCGTCGAAGGATTGATCCAATCCAGAGGTTAGAGCCTAGGATATATCCCTTTTTTTTTTTTTTTTTTAAACGGAACGCGTTCGATACGTCCCGACTTTTCGCTTATGTTAAGATCCCCTTGCACTTCCCCACCACCCCTCCATCCTCCCCCCAGCCCACTCCTCCACTCTCATTCGAGCTTTTAACGTACTTTTCTAAGAACCTTGTCATGTTCAGGTTGCGCGGCATGTAAATGATATAGAGTGACAAGAATCGTGGCAAGAAGAGAGAGAGAGAGAAAGAGAGAGAGAGAGAGAGAGAGAGAGAGAGAGAGAGAGAATGAGAGAGAATGAGATAGAGAGAGGGGGGAGGGAAAAGGAGTGGAGGTGAAGGAAGAAGCGAGAAAAGAGAGAGAGGTAGAGGGACGAGATAGAGGGGGGGGGGAGAGGACCGCTCCAAAGGAAGAAGAACGTGAAGTCGGGGGAAGAGTTTTCGCCGCATTCGATGCTTCTCCGGCTTGGAAATATTTCCGAGGATTCAGCGAGTTTATTAAGGCTATTCAGAGCGTCTCTGCCTCTGAGACAGCATTGTGGATACAATTTAGTCTTATTCATCCCTTCGCGGATGTCTAAATATTTTCAACCCTCCTCTCTCTCTCTCTCTCTCACTCTCTCTCTCTCTCTCTCTCTCTCTACTCTTCTTCCTCACGTCTATCCACCGCCCTTCTCCCAACTACACGTTCTCTTCTCTCTTTTTCTTTCGTTTCTCGTACCTCTCTCTCTCTCTCTCTCTCTCTCTCTTTTTTGCTATCCTTTTCTCTCTTAGCTCACACCAAACGTTTTGCCAACGGAATGACGTTTAGGCCACTTCGGGCCGCAAATTTGCACGAAAATATATATATATATATATATATATATATATATATATATATATATATCTTTCCGTGCGATTTACATCTCGCTAAAACCACCGTCGTGAAGGAACCCACCCACTCTACCCCCCCACTCCCGTGCGTTTAACAAGGACAGTTTTTTCGTTTCAATAGCGTACAACACATTTGACGAGCGACACGACGATTGTTTATTGTAAAACAAACCCATCGAGTAACAACTACGATATATATATATATATATATATATATATATATATATATATATATATATTAATATATTTTTCACGGGAAATGTCGTTCCACGTCGTCTGTCTTAGAAGGAGAACAGGTTAGATTTCTTGAGAGTTTTTTTTTCTTTCCTTTTTTTTTTTCATTTTTTTTATCAAACGGCATTTCGAATTGAAATCGTTACTTCTCCAGGATCGTCGAATAACCATTCCGTAGAAACGATATATTCAATCTCGATGTCGATCAAACGAAAGGTTTCTTCTCCTTTTCGAGCCATTCTAAAGCATTCAACCGTACTTCAAGCATAGCCGATCTCTCTCTCTCTCTCTCTCTTTCTTTTTCCTCTATCTACTACCCTCTCTCTCTTTCTCTCTCTCTCTTTCTCTTTCTATCTCGTTTCCCTCCCTTTTCAGCAGGTGAAATTAATTTTCCACCCCTACTCCTCTCTCTCTCTCTCTCTCTTTCTCTCCTCTCGCTTTACCACCCTATCAACCACCACCCCACTCCCCTTATTCTTTTTCTTTCTCCTTTTACTCGGAGCATGGTCGCGATGAATCCTTCGACATCAAACGATTCTTTCTCGAGGCGTAGTTGTCGGCGGCCATTGTCACGCTGGATAACGCGTTATGTAAAGCGGCTTCTCTTAGCTGTACATATATATAACATACATACATATATTTATATATACATACATACAAATATATATATATATACATATATACCTCGTTCCTTCTACGCTCCCTCCTCCCTCCCCTTTCCTCCTCCTTTTCACTACCTCTTCCGTTTTCACTAACCTGTCGCCTTCACTAACCGCGTCGTCCTTGATCGCTTTTCCTACCGATTCTGGCCGCTAAAAGGGGGAATATTATTTTCGTTCGACAATATTTTTGTACCTCAAAGACCATAGATACATACATACATACATACATACATACATACATACATACATACATACATACATACATACATACATACATACATACATACATACATACATACGTATATACTTACGTACACACGTCTTTCAATATTTTTATCCGTACGATTTCTATGCGAGATGAAGATGATAACGTACGTACGTATATATATATATATATATATATATATATATATATATATATATATATATATATATATTATGTATTTACGTGTGACGGTTTCATCGATCTCTCGTTTCTTCTTTTTTTTCTCTCTTCCTTTTCTCTTCTTTTTATATATTTTCCTCTTTTTGTTTTGTTATTTTTTTCTTTCTTTCTTTTTTTCTTTTCACTCGATTTTTTCGTCCTCTCCCCGAAACCTCGCCAACTTTTGCGGAATTGATAAATCATGTCTCGCGCGTATCGTTTTAGTGACCTTTGAATGCTCCTCGTTATTACGTTAAAAGTCGTACAATGGAAGAAAGAGGGAGAAGAAGGAGGAAAGGAAGAAAGAAAGAAATGGACGTAGAGAGGACGGAGGAGAGACCGGGAAAAGAAGCAAACGGGGTAAAACGAATAGCCGTCATCCAAGTTGACTACTACTGCGAATCGATCCTTCTCGTCATATTCTTCTGATAATATTTAATTTAAATTCTATACCGCGTATTCACCCCGCGTAATATTCTTTGTCGATGGTACCTCGAAGTCCGTTTAAAACGCGCCCCGCGAGTAATCGACTATTTTTCTTTTTTTTTCTTTCTTTTTTTTTTTTTTAATGAAAGGCTCTCCTTCCTCCCCTTCCTTCCCCTCCTTCCCTTCCTTCTCTCTCTCTTTCTGTACGTTTTACGACGCGAGAAGAAGATCGCGAATTTGTCGTCCGTTTTCCCTTTTAGAATGACGAATATCATCGATGACGTATTAATTATATAAGGAAAATGAAATGCAATAATACCATTTAATCGAATCGTCTCTTTCACATTTCTTTTTCTTCTTTTTTTTTTCTTTCTTTGTTATTTTATTTGTTCGATCATACAAAGTTTACTCGTTCGTACGTTATTTTATTAATACGCGCATTTATAGCAGAGAAAGAAGAGTAATCGTGTCATTAACACGTACAGGAATATAATAATGTGAATAATAGATAATGATAGAGTTTTAATGTATGATACGAACGAATAGTTCACGAGGATAGAGAAAAATATAACGTAAAGGATCAAATCGATACGTTCGTTAGATTTTACTATATTGAGATCACGAAAGAAGATGAAGAAGAAGAAGAAGAAGAAGAATAAAAAAGAACAAAAAATAATTCAAGGGAATAGTTAGTAGTAATATTATCCTTGAGGTAGACTCTTTTCTCTTCTTTTTTTTTTCTTTTTTTTTTTTTTTTGAAGATGTTATTATAAGGTCACGTCGATGATGTTGTATTATGTGTTCTGTGTTTTGTGTTCTGTTCGATACTTATGTATTAGCAAACTTCAAGGCGCGCCATAAACTCGGATGAAATATCGAGTGAAAAGAGGTAAATTGTAGGTACTCCTTGGATTCATATTTCTATTCTCTTAAACTTCTGTTGGCCTTGAAATATCGTTTCCCATTAAAAAAAAAAAAAAAAAAAATAAAAAAAAAAATGAAAAAATAAAATAAAAAAAAAAAAAATAAAAGAAAAAATAAAATGAAAATAAATAAGAAAGAAAATGTTTACAAATTCCGTATCTAGAAAACAGCATCTGCTACGTATATCTTGACACGAACGCGAATTAGAGCTCCACTTTGTGCCTGCGACAAATTGAACGAGAAGGATTTTAAGCAGTGTTTCTCCCCCGCCACATCCCCCACGTATTTCCATCTTTGATCATACCGATCGAAGACTCATTCTTCAAGGATAATCATTTTTTCCTTTCGTTACACGAAATCGTTATTCCCAATTTTCAAAGTATCCTTCAACCTCGCGGCGATAATTACCCTCCGATAATTATCGTTCGTTCGTTAGAAGGTGGTGTGACGATTTACGCGACGGAAAAGGTGAAAACATATTTTTTTCTTTTCTTTTCTTTTTTTTTTTTTTTTTTCATCGAAAAATAATCAAAAACGAAGCTCTCGTAAAGGAAAAAAGAAAGAAAAAAATGAAGAGCACTTCCAATCCCTTCTAACGCGTGTCTGTGGATGAGCAAAATCGGACTAAGAATAGAAGAAGAGAGAGAGTGTGAGAGAGAGAGAGAGAGAGAGAGAGAGAGAGAGCCGTGAGAAATCACGTCGGTGTTGTGAAGAACCCCTTTGCAAACGCATAGAAAAAAGGAAGAGAAAGAAGAACCGACTACTTTCCACCTCCCCTACCCTCTTCTCCCAGCCCACCCCACTCTCCACCCCCGACACACACACACACACACGCACGCACACTCTCCCAACCCCCATATAAAAGAAGGATACGTATTGATATTAGCGAGTCGATAAAACTCGGACAAAATGGCAGTAGTATAAAAGTATATGGAGTGGTGGGCGCGGGAGGGGGTGAGTGTGGGGGGTGGAGGTGGATGAGGAGGAGGAGGAGAGATAGGAAAGGAGGGGGAGGAGCAGTGTAGTGTAGTTGAAAGATTTGAAAGATGAAACTGTAGTGTTGGACGACTCTCTTTCGAGATCTCCTCCTAGTTCGTATCTCTCTCTCTCTCTCTCTCTCGCTCTCTCTCTCTCTCTCTCTCTGCGTCCCCGCGGAGAGGGAGGAACTCGGAGGATCCCGCCACTCTTTGAGTCACTCTCGCTTCGCGCATTGTTTACAGAGTGATGAGTCTTCACGCTGGCGCGAGTGCGCGCCTCTCTCTCTCTCTCTCTTTCTCTCTCTCTCTTTCTCTCTCTCCCTCTCTCTCTTTCTCCATATCCGTCTCCCTCGGTCCCATTTCATTCCATTCTTCCGCGTTCCCGCCATTGTTCCGTCCTTCCTTTTATACGGAATAAAGTATCAAGCGGCCCGGCACAATGTACCCCTGTCTTTCTGGGCTTCCTTTATCTCTCTCTCTCTCTCTCTCTCTCTCTCTCTCTCTCTCTCTCTCTCTCTCTCTCTCTCTCTTTCTCTCTCTCTCTCCCTCTTTCTTTCTCTCACCATTTCTCTTCCTTTTGCGTTATCTTTATAACGCCATAGTCCGTTTTAAGAAGCAGTTAGAAAACGGTCGTTCCTCCTAACCGACCAAAAATTTTCTTAATCCCACTCATCCCTTATCCCCCCATTTTTTTTATTTTTTATTTTTTTTTATTTATTTTTTTTTTTTTAACGATTATCCCAATTACGATCTATGAAACCTCGCACACGTGTAAGGCATGTCCAATACGCGTCTAATGTTAAGCACTTACGTTGCGTGACTTTTCCATCGTGGATAATTCAAACATTTCTATGAACGAATATGTACAATGGTAAGTCAGCCGAAACAGGAGAGAGTGAGAGAAAAAGAGAATGAGAGAGAGAGAGAGAGAGAGGGGTGGGAGGGAACGATAGTATTCGCGAATTCTACGTGAAAAATTTTATGAAAGGAGGAATTCAAGGGTAAGAAGAGGTGGAGAAGGGGAAGGGGAAGGAGAAAGAGGAGGAAGAAGAAGAAAAGGAAGAGGAGAAGGAGGAGGAGGAGGAAGAAGGTGGTAGTAGTGATAAAAGAAGAAGAAGAAGAAGAGAAACGTGTGCTGCTAGTCGATCGTATTCTTTCTCTTCGAGCATTCGCGGTATAAGATATCGTGCTTCCTAGAAAGAAATACCTACTACCTACTACTTACTACTACTACTGTGCACTCTCTGCTCACCTTCCCCCTCCCCTTCCCCTCTCCCTCCCCCGCCGATCAAAAGATATTTAAATCCTCGACTCTCGGCGCCTCTGTAACGCGGCTCGTAATCTCGTTCGCGGCAAAAGAACTCTTTTCTCTTCTTTATCCTTCATTCTGTACTCTCTTCTAACTCTTCTTCTTCCTTTTCTCTTCGTTCTTCATCGTCATCATCATCATCATCTTCTTTTTCTTCTTCTTCTTTTCGAGATATCTTCTACCTCCCACCACCATCACCCTTGCCCTTCTTCCTTAGTCTCTCTCTCTCTCTCTCTTTCTCTCTCTCTCTCTGTCTCTCTCTCTCTCTTTCTCAGTTTCCCTTTTGCTCTATCTTTTATGTTAACGTGGAAGGAAAGAGAATCCTTCTCCTTTCGTACCTTTTCTCGGGTCCACGTTATGTATCAGTCTCGTAGAGTTCCGCCGCTCCCTCCCCTCCCCTACTTCTCCTTCCCCTCCTTCTTCTCCTCCTCCTCCTCCTCCTCCTCCTCCTCCTCCTTCTCCGCGTGCTGCTATTTGCTAATAAGACTCCTTTCAGCGTGCACCTGGCCTTTGGAAAAGACGCCGGCGTTCGTAGCGCCGGCCGTACAATTCGTGCAATTTAATGCGATCTGAATGGTCGTAGTGATGATGGTTGTGTGTTGGTGATGGTGATGGTGGTGGTGGTGATGGTAATGGTAGGTAGTGGTGGTAGTAGTAGTAGTATTAATTAACAGACGAGTTTTCCATTTACCAACTCCGGGAGTCGCACTCGCTGTCCATTCTTTCCTCGTTGCGATTGTACGTAACACACCAACGCGTTAGAGATGATCACGATGATGAGTGATCGTAACATACAGAGAGAGAGAGAGAGAGAGAGAGAAAGAAAGAGAGAGATAGAAAGATAGAGAAAAGTGAAGGAGTAAGAACTTTACCCACGCGTTGATCTTTCGTGAAAGAAACAGAACTAAGTATGTATGAATATATGTATATATGTATATATGTATATATGTATATATGTATATATGTATATATATATATATATATATATATATCCTTTATGTATATGCCGACGTCGTTAACGTAGAGTGGAATTTCCTTCCAATGGTTATATTCTATACTATACATGAGAGACTGTACTCTGCAACGTATGCCAATGCACCGATGAATACCTGGGAAACGGTTTTTTTTTTCTTCTTTTTCCTTTTTTTTTTTATCTTTTCTTTCTTTCTTTTTTTTTTTTTTTTTATTGTACAAGTAAACGTTCAAAACCCCGACTCCTTCCCCCCCCCCCTCCCAGGGAATATATTTCGTTGCTTTTCATGAATGCCGCCGATGTAATTGTGCCTATCATTTTGCTTAATATAATCTTACCCAACTGGCATCGCCACACCCTACTCCCCCCTCACTCTCCCTCTTACTCTTTCTCTACCACTACCTCTCCTAGTCCCCCCCCCTCTCTCCGACGTAAAGTGTTCCATAAGGAGAAGAACGGACAAACGTTGCGAGGTTGTTCCCTCCTACTCATCCCCAGGGATGATTTGACCAAATCCACAGTCACGCAAGGGTGCCTCTAAGGGGCACGAGACCTTACTTGTCATGTATATATTGTATAGATATACATATATATGTGTGTATATGTATATATATATATATATATATATATATATATATGTATATGTATGATGTATCTATATGAGAATACGAGCTATGAAAGCAGGAATTATCGTCGTTAGTCTCCTCCATCCCCCACAGTTAAGTATTATGAATTTATATACCGACGAAAGTTGTATGCTTTATTTAGAGCCTTATACGATATCACATTTCTATTTCTTTCTTTCTTGCTGCTTCTTCTTCTTCTTCAATTTTTATCTTTTGATCCTTCTTTTTTTTTTTGTCTTCTTTTTATTCATTCATCCCTTCTCTCTCTCTTTCTCTCTTTTCTCTCTCTCTTTCTCTCTTTTCTCTTTTCGACGTCTCTATTTCTCGAATAACGAAGGTATTTTCAAAGAGCATTATAGCGTTCGCTCTCTCTAACTCGCAAGTTTTTCTTTCCTTCATCGTACCCCAACCCATACACGTGTATATATATATATGTATGTATGTATGTGTGTGTGTGTTGTGTATGGATGTATGTATACGTTACTACTCATTAGGGTCTATTGTTTCCAACTTTTTTATTTTCTTTTCTTTTTTTTTTTTTTTATCTGATTCGATCATAACAAGTGGCAATTAAACCTACGCGAGCAATAAGGCGAGTGGTGGGGGGGGCGGACTGCCGGCCGGTCAACAGTAGTAGGCATCGATGATAACGAAACGAAAAATCGTAAAGAGTTGAAGGACGCGAGAGGACGCGGGAGAGAAAGGTGCTGGAGAACCTGCGAAGAAAGGTGGCGCAAAGAAAGAGAGAAAGAGAGAGAGAAAGAGAGAGAGAAAGAGAGAGAGAAAGAGAGAGAGAAAGAGAAAGAGAAAGATAGATAGATAGAGAGAGAGAGAGAGAGAGGAGAGAGAAAGAGAGAAAGAGAGAAAGAGAGAGAGAGAGAGAGAGAGAGAGAGAGAGAGAGAGTGAGTGAGTGAGAGAGTGAGAGTGAGAGTGAGAGAGAGAGAGAGAGTGAGAGAGAGAGAGGAGAACTCTAAAGAGACGACGCACACGACGGCCAGGCGCTCGTGCCGGTACATTCACGTACACGACGCTGCGTGACGTCACCGCATTGTTAGACGAGCAAGCATTGTAGTCACTATTGTGAGTCTCCGCCATTATTCTAAGACAATCGTCTGACACAATGAGACGGACGGGGAGGATGAGCGAGGCGGCCGATTCTCTCTCTCTCTCTCTCTCTCGCTCTACCTTTTTCTCTTTTCTCTCTCTCTCTCTCTCTCTCTTTCACCACCCTCTCTCGTTTTCTTTATCTCTTTCTCTTTCTCCATCTCCCTCTCTCGCATAAAACGCGCGTATACCGGTCCACTCTCTCTCTCTCTCTCTCTCTCTCTCTCTCTCTCTCTCTCTCTCTCTCTCTCTCTTTGGCCGGTACTTTCGGTATTCTTTTGCATAGTATTGCAAAGTCCCATCGTCCTCCTCCTCCTCCTCCTCCTCCTCCTCCTCCTCCTCCTCCTCCTCCTCTCTTCTTCTTCTTCTTCTTCTTCTTCTTCTATTCCTGCGTTCCTTCCTTTGGTCGGTTCGTCGTTCGTGACTCTCTCTATCTCTCTCTCTCTCTCTCTCTGCTCTGGCGATACAAAGATATATTGAATGCCAGGAGAGAAGAAAGAGTGCTCGCGGGGGCATGGCGGGTGGGAGGGGGTGAGGGTGAACGGCAAGGAAAATCCCCTATGAATTATCCCATTATTATATATTCTCTTTCGCATTTCGAACGATCGATAAACTTTTCTACACGATCCTCCTCCTCCTCCTTTTCCTCCTCCTCTTCCTCCTCCTCTTCCTCCTCCTCCTCCTCCTCCTCCTCCTCCTCCTCCTCCTTCTCGCACGTTGTCAATATTTTCCCTCATACAAATAATATATTTTATTTCGATTCGATTCCGAGATTTATCGGATGTGCTATGCGTGCCATATGCGTGCCGATGGTGATCTATCGATCTATCGATCTAACGATCGATCGTAAAACGCGTGTTCGACGTGTAGAGAGGTACAATAGGACGAAATGAAAATCGTGTGGTCTAATCGAATCAATCGTAATTAAAACAAAGTCGTTTCTGGTGCCTTCCCCAATGACACGACGAAGCGCGGGGTAGTCTTTGGTCCTCCCTGCTTTTCCTTCATTATCTCCCTCCTCCCTCTCCCTCACTCATCCTCCCTTTCCCTCATTCTCTCTCTCTCTCTCTCTCTCTCTCTCTCTCTCTCATACATCTACCTCGCCTTTCCTCTCATCACCCATCCACCCTCTCTCTCTCTCTCTCTCTCTATCTCGCGCGCGTTACCCCTCCCCCTCCTCCCCTCCCTCCCATCCTCCCTCCTTTCTTCGTGCCTCGTCGTGAAAGTGCAGGGGATGAAAGGAGAACAAGAGAAGTACAGACAATGGATTCGGCTCGCGGCTGTGTTGGTGGCGCTGCATTGTCGCCCGGCATTGTTGCGGCCCGGTTATTGTGTCGTTGTTTTGTGACCGATCGCAAGGTGGCGCGCCTCGTGGGCACCGGGGTTAGGGCGGGGGGGTGTGTCGGGGGTTGGCGGGGGACGGACCCCCGGCCAACGATCGTTAGGCACGTCCGCGATTATATTTCGGGGAACGATCTCGTTCGACGATAAACCTGGCACGAAAGGCGCCTCCGG
>OU426993.1:20044018-20057901 GCA_911387935.1 Dolichovespula saxonica | reverse complement strand
CCAGCAGAAGCAGAAGCAGCAGAAAGCAGCAACAGCAACAGCAGCAGCAGCATCATCATCGCACCACCTCGTCGCGTTCTCTCCTCTTCCGCTTGATGTTCCAACCCTTGAGCCTCGCCTTTTACCACCCCTCTTCGCTACCATCGCTCGCTCGCTCGCTCACTTACTCTATCCTTTGGGCGCGCTTAGGAAATTTATGGGGGGGGGGGTTTCGCGTGCCTCCAAGAGATAACGAGACAATTCTTCCTTCAACCCTTCTCTCTCTCTCTCTCTCTCTCTCACTCTCTCTCTCTATATATACATATTTCATTTCATTCTATCCATCCCACTTAAAATTGACTATTTCGTCGTAGGGAAATCATGAAATTTCGAAATCGGCGAACGTACGAATGATAAAACGCACTTGTATGCTTTTATTTTTCGCGATTTCAGAAAATCGTGTACCGATTCGCGCCAAGTGGTTCATTCAAAGCGCCTCCCTCCCTCCCTCCCCCCCGCCCCGCGTTATCTACCATTCGACAATAGGTGCGTGCTGAACGCGGAACGAGGCAAAATGTATAAAGCGAGAGAAGTATATGGAAGGAGCTTAAAAATGTCGATCCTCCAATGAGAAGAAGGGATGGGGAGGAAGGGAAGAGAGGCCGCGGTCTCTCTCTCTCTCTCTCTCTCTCTCTCTCTGTATCGCTCATCGTCGCCTGTATGCAACGGGCGAAGTTTCGAAACGAGTATATTTCAGTCACCGCGGTAACCAGGCAAAACGGATGCCTGGAAAACAATAATTAGGAACGCCCGGTGCGCGAATCCATATAACGTACAGTTGAGAATATATTTCAGAGCTTTCAGCTTTAGCTGCTGCCTCCCTCCTCCCACCTCCCACCTCCCCCACCTTCCCCGCACCCCCTTCGCCCCTCGTTCCTTCAGAGAGAGAGCAGCCGCCTCCCAGCCGCGCCGAGAGTACCACCCGCGAATGGAAGCCCTTGGAACTCTCCGTAAAATAGACAAAAGCCTCACTGCCGAACAACTCGTCTATTCTACTGCACGGTTACGAGCGAACGAGCTTGAGCGTATATAACATATTCGCCTGGATTCTGTTCCTTCCACTCTCTCTCTCTCTCTCTCTCTCTCTCATATTCTCCCTTTCTCTTTCTCTTTCTCTTTCTCTTTCTCCCACTTTTTTCTTTTTCTTTCTTTTTTTTTTACTACATCTCTCTTCTCGCTCGCACCCATTCTCAATCCCTTTTACCTATCCCATCCTCTTTACTTTACGCAACACGACCACCACTACCCCCTCACACATCCCCTCTACCCCCTCACACATCCCCACGTGCCAGCTCTTACACCGTATCGTCTCATTCCGTCGCAGCAGTTACCAACTTTTAACAGGTTCCTCTGTCCAGGGACTACTACTACTACTAACTACTACTTCGACTACTACTACTACTGTTAGCTACGTATAAACGGCTTCCATACGACTGCGAGCATTCGTTTTCCATGGATTATTAGCAACGAAAAACAAAATTTTGTAAAAGTAATTTTTTTTTCTTTTTTTTTTTTTTTCGTTTAACCTATCATATCATGAAATTTTATCAATTCAATCCTTGAGACGTATACGTGTATACGTGTATATGGAGAAACGCACACGCGTGTATCGTGATATTTATAGAAATATCCTACGTATATAGCTGATAGAAACTGACGGGGGAAGCAATTAACGCGGATTGGCTGAATTAAATGTATGGATTAAATATCGAGAGTAGTGTGCGAGTGATATATCGAATGCCGCCGCCGAATCGCGTTGCATCAAACGTCGCACGTTCGGTAATTTTCTCGCTCGTTTGCTGGGACGAGCAGAAGGAAGCTTTACTCCCCGACATCGGGCACGTTTCTCTCTCTCTCTCTCTCTCTCTCTCTCTTTCACTCCCTAATACGTCGAGCCACGACGTGGCTCGTACGCGCGAATATCGTTCGCCGCGATGGAATTATGGGTAATGCTTTTGCGACGACTGCATTCGCGTTATTGCATTACACGTCGTTTGCGTACGAGCACTCTCTCTCTCTCTCTCTCTCTCTCTCTCTCTTTCTTTCTCTCTTCCTCTATCTCACTAACTCACTCACTCACTCACTCACTCACTCATCCACCCACCCACTCACTCACTCGCTCGCTCGCTCACTTACTCGTTCTAACATATGCAGATACTACGGGGTGTGAGCGAGCGAGAGAAAGACGGATGTTTGGAAACGTGCTCGCGCGCACATGTAAAGGCACGTTTTCGCGAATCCTCTCTCTCTCTCTCTCTCTCTCTCTCTCTCACCAACACGTAGAGGACGAAGGAGAAACGAGCTTTTACTCGCGTACGGAGGTAACTCTGGCATCCACCAACATGAGCGCGGAGGCAAACGAGGATGAGCACAATAGCGAAATACACGTGGTATGCTCGTTCCGTGCGGCACAATAAAGGAACCACCGGCATATACCTGTATGATAATGCGAGGAGAAGCGCGTTTCACCCTCCTTCCTCCGTCCTATACCTCTTCTCTATCTCTACCTCACTACTTCTCTCTCTCTCTCTCTCTCTCTCTCTCTCTCTCTCTCTCTTTCTATCTATCTATCTCTCTCTCGAACTGCATCGAGCTTCGGTGCATCGTCGACGTTCCTCGTTCTCCTCATTCTTCTCCTCCTCCACCTCCGACTCCACAGCTTCCTCCTCCTCCTCCTCCTCCTCCTCCTCCTCCTCCTCCTCCTCCTCCTCCTCCTCTTTCCTCTTTCCTCTTCCTACCTCTATACGGGCCTTCCATTCTGTCCCGTTCGACGCTTCGCGCTCGATATTGCGTGCTTCGTATGCAGGAAGTTCCTACCAGGGAGCCAATGTCAATGACGAGTATCCAGGCGTGAATGCAATGGTAGTGATCGAGGACTACAACTACTCTCTCTCTCTCTCTCTCTCTCTCTCTCTCTCTCTCTCTTTTTCTTTTTCTTTTCTCTGGATTTCACCTTCTCCATTTCTCTCTATCTATATCTCCATCTCTATTCATTTCTATTTTCTGAATCAATTTAGTAGTAGTCGTAGGGATAAGCTTTTGGTATCATCGTGGTCCTATATACGTATTTCGGTTTTATTACATTAAAGGGACGAGACGGGTAACCTAATCGCTCGAGTTTATAGTTTCGGTTAGAATGAATCGACGATCAACGAGAGGCCGTCGTTCGTTCGTTCGTCGAGCTATCGTCAAACGAGTTTTATCGATATCAAATTAGAAATTTGCGAAATTATACTTCAACGAGCAATATATCCATCACTCGTGGAATGAGACAAAATTAGATTTTTCGTTTGTTATTTGTTCCTTTCTTTCCTTTTTTTTTTTTTTCTATTTTACTCCGAACAAGATATTTACTGCAGATGGATCACGAAAATATATACCGATAAATTAAATATAAATAGATCGGATTTTGGAAGAAGTAATGGAAGAAAAAAGAGAAAGGAATTATTCCCTCGATCGTCTTTGTCGGGTAACAATAACGACGGATATCTCAATATATCCGTGCGCGTTGGTCGGTAAATCTATTTAATTAGATTAGGTCAGAGACAGGATGAGGAAGAGGAAGAAGAGGAGGAGGAGGAGGAGGAGGAGGAGGAGGAGGAGGAGGAGTTCGACGTAAGTAGAAAAGACCAGTGGATTTTATTTGACGGATCACGACTTCAGTTTTCCGGGGGCGAGGAGGCTATTAGAGCGAAAACAAAGAGTCCGTCATATCCTGGACGAGAAATAGAGAGAGAGAGAGAGAGAGAGAGAGAGAGAGAGAGAAAGAGAAAGAGAAAGAGAAAGAGCGAGCCCGGGCTTTGGAATTACTTTTAACGAGTGTCTCTCCTCTTCGTGGAGCTTATTCGAGGTGACAAATGAATATCGAGGGCCGTCCGCGAATGAATCGGCAAAGTCGATCGTGTTCGAACGACGACGAGGACGAGGACGAGGACGAGGACGAACGTAACGACGAAGGGAGGGTGTGGGTGGGTGGTTAGAAGGGAGGAGAAGAAGAAGAAGGTGGCTTTTCGGGGCGGCACGGTGGTGGTTATGCCGGTAGTGGTGGTGCGGTAACAATGGCTCGCCGCGCTTGTGGTCGGCACAATGCCGGCTTGCCTGACTTCTTTGCGTGTCAAATGACTGAAAAGCCAGTGGGGAGTGCACGACGCCACCACCACCACCACCACCACCACCACCACCACCACCACCACCATCGTCACCACCATCGTCACCACCACCACCACCATCGTCACCGCCATCACTACCACCGTTCGTTTCTACTGCCTGTGGTAGAGACGGCAGAGAGGTGGACTCGTGCAGGGGGTTGCAGGAGGAAAAAGGGGTAGCGTTACCGGAGAAGAAGGTAGAGGAGATGGAGGAGAAGGAGGAGGGAAGGAGGAGGAGTAGCAGCAGCAGCAGCAGCAGCACTAGCAGCAGGAGAAGCAGGAGGAGGAACACGGTGGTATGAAAGGCGCGCTTTGTTTGGAAACAATGCCGATACTCTGCTACATCCTCATCTCCATTCTTCGCCTTGACGCAGCGCCGCTCCGAAAAGGGTTGCCTTTATTCATCCCTGATTAAAGTTATAGGTTATTTTCGCTCTGTTTCGCCGGGAAATCCGTCCTCCCGAGAGTCTCTCTAGTCTCTGCCCTTTTCGTCGCGATCTTGCTTTTCGTACTTCTCTATCTCTCTTTCTCTATCTCTCTCTCTCTTTCTCACTCTATCTCTCTCTCTTTCTCTCTTTCATTCTTTCGTCCGGTGTCGTTGAGACTCTTCGAGCGATTTACGTTCATTTTCATTTTTTGTTTTGTCTTTACTTTTATTGTTTCGTTTTGTTTTGTTTTCTTTTCTTTTCTTTCTTCAACTTTTTTCCTTCATCCTTTTTATTCCCCTTTAGATACGAACGAAATAAAGCGAGGCCCCAATTCTTTTTTTTCTCTTTTTTTTTTTTCCGCAGCAACATTCGATTTCGAATGGAAATTAATCGATGGACGGCAATTCGAAAAGGTTACATCTCAAAATGTCAAATGCAATGGCGAACGTCGTTTTAATTAGGCCAACGTCGGAATCAAGGGTAGCATTGAGTTTCGACTTAATTCGGCAAAGCACGTACACAAACGTCATCCTCGTCGAGACTTTGTCCAACGAACCATCCTATTATCCCTCCGCGCTATTCCCCGCTTGCTTTTCCGGCTTGCAAAAGAAGAGAGCAATGGATGAGTAGGTGGGTTGTTGGCAGGGGTAAGGGGGTGGGGGTGGAGGTAGGGTAGGGTAGGGTAGGAAGAGTAAAGAGGGGAGGAGAGTAGAGTCGTTCGGTCGCGGGGAGAGACGTCGTCGAAGGAAAGCTCATAACAAACTATTGAAAAGCCGACGAATGAAAAATCAATGGCGAATGGTGGTGGTAGTGGTGTACTGCTAGTGGTGGTGATGGTGATGGTGGTGTTGGTGGTGGTGGTGGTGGTGGTGGTGGTGGTGGGCACGAGCCGGACCGGACCAGGGACGGATATATACAGGGTGGTCGGGGGTGGTTTGGTGAATGGAATATTATTGGGGCATCCTTTCACGCGGACTCGACGGAAGCTAGAAGACCTCATCTGGCGGGCTGTATGGATGCCGTTCGCTCTCCGGCAATGCCGCCTATTGAACACCGTCCTTTATACGTACATGTATGTAGGACCAATACGTACTAAACGTAAGTACCAACACGCGCCGGTATCCACATGGACGCACGCATCGTAAGCGTGTTCTACACGCGCCATCTTCGAGTGTTGTGCCAGGTTACGTAGGGAAGGTATAGACGGTATTATACAGGTGTGCCCTGGCCGTTCACTGTGTGAGCAACGAACGCGTAACTGGTGTTGCTGCACATCATTCGTTCGCACGTATTACACAGACACACATACACACACACGCACACACGCACGCACGCACGCACGCACATATACGCGGTCGCTCGCGAGCGAAAATCCGTACGTGCGGTGGTGTGTGAGCTCGTCGGGCGTACGTGTGGGTTCTTACATTTCATGATTTATCACGCAGCTTTCAGCGGGCCTCAAAGCACCCTGAAAGCGCGCAGATTGATAAAAGAAATAATAGAGGACGCGAAATAGAGGGACTCGATCAGATAGGAGAAGAGAGCGCGAGGAGAACGGGCGCCAGCGAGGGTTGGATTTGGCACGGAGCGGAGAAACGACGACGATGACTAGGAGAAGGAATGGTTGCGAGAGGGGGGGTGGGCTGGGGGTGGGAGGGCTTGCAAGGATTCTCTTTTCGTCCCTTCAAACAGAAACGCTCTCCACCATCCTTTCGATTCGCTTCTTCTCTCCTTTAAATTGCGACACGCGACGCAACTCGTACTTCCGCTTTTCGCTAACGTTTCGCGATAAACGTTCCTCTTCTTTTTCTCCTATGTGCTCTAGTGATCTTGATTCGATTTCTCTATGGGAATATATATATATACATCCTTACACATTTCCATATGTGTACATACGTATATGTACATCCATATACATACATACATTGTATGTATATATAAATATATATACTATATATATACTCAAGATACGCAGTTTAGATATTCCGTAGATCGATGTTGGTTGATAAGTGTATCGTTAAGAAGTCATGATAATCTAATCGAATCGTAGACGATACACTTTCGTGCGGTTAGAACGTCGAGTGAAACAAAGAGTGTTGATAATGTGCGCGCGTGAGGGCAAAGGGGGTGGTCGTGAAACGATAGAAAGTTGCAAATGGGATGAAAAGGGGACGAGAGAGGGAGAGGGAGAGAGAGAGAGAGAGAGAGAGAGAGGGTAGCATAGGCGAGAGAGATGGCAAGGGACGCGGAGAAAGACAAAAGGGGGAGGTAGAGAGAACTGTGAATCTCGTGGCAGCATTGTCACTCCATTCGCTGGGGTTGCAAAGTCGGGGGCGGTTCCGACGCCACCACCACCGGCGTAGTTACCACCACCACCAGGAATATCGCTCCCTACCACTACCATTATCACCACTACCAACATCACCACCACCACCACTTTTAGCTTCGTACGTGGCCAACACCGCCAACGCCAACCCCACGAGAGGTAATCTTGTTTTACTGCTGCCTTCCGGATTCTCTACCGAATCGACCGAAGCAGTTAATTACTCGTTAATTTACTCTTTCATCGCGTTATAATAATTCTCGGTGTATCGATACCCGCATTGCCGTGTAGATGGATATTCGATATTTGTGTTGCCATTCGAAGTCGATACTATTGTATACGAATTGATCGTTTCGAGGGCAATAATGTTTTCTTAGCAAATAAAATTATTCGAGATGATTTTTTATTCATTCCTTTTGTTTCGCGTTGAAAACAATATGATTGAAATATAATTGTGGGATAATGAATAAAATTAATATATATATATATATATATTTTTTTTTTATTCAAACATTACGGTATTTTAAATAGAATTACAGGTTTGGAAGTGGCAATGAATATATATATACATATTCATATATACTTGTGTGTCTAACATCATGCTTATTGTAAGCTATTCCGCAAGAGGATTCACCCTCCGTATCATTTTAACGGCAATAAAATTTTTAATCCCTATGCTAGGTAGGGTCTTTGCTCGGCATGGAACGAGGGTGACTTTGTACTTCTTGCATTATATAGTCATCAACCCCTTCATTGGGGTAGTCGTAACGCGTTCCAGAAGGGTTCGATTTGAACGAGCGATTTATCATTACCCCGATAACCAAACAGCGATAAGGCGCTGGCAATGCCATCGAACCATCAGTTCGTATGGTAGGAAGAAGAAGGGACGTATGATTTACTATTTCCTCGGCGCATCTGTTCGCTCAATTAACACCGAACCGATGCCATTTCGAAGATATCGATATGAAAGGTCGTTTCGATAGCGGTCAAACGTATCCGTGCACAAAACTATTCTCACGTCTTATCTTAAGTTATAAAGAAAAAGTTACGACAGAAAATATTTTTTATATTCTCAACGTATCTTTCACGCCGAATGAAATCTCTTTGATTATTAGTTGAAAGTAATTGTTGAAAAATTAGAATCAGTATTACATTTGAAAATGAATATTCGAGTTAAGACGACGAATATTGAAATCTTTAGCATAGATACGAGGTGTGACTTTTTAATTTTTATATATAATATTTGTTGCTTATTCGACCATAGTTATACAAAATGAACTCGAATCGGAAAGACGCACTGATTTTATTAAAGAGCATTCTATGACAATTAAAGATGGTTACGGTTTTTCGAAAACGATTTAAATTCGGTTAAAATACGTTTACACCGACACGTGTGAAGTTTCCTCCTTTCCGTTCAGCAAATTTTGGTATTTTAACCAAAAGAATGTCCAGGTAGTGTACCTCGGCCATTTCTCCTTCCAAGTTTGCCGTAATACCTGACGTCTGTGATGCTCGGATAATCCAAAGAGATAAACCCAAGGAAGACGGAATGTCGTCGAAAGAATGTACGCTTTCACTTTTCAAAAATGTATTTCGGTTCGAACATATCATTCAAGGTTACAATTTTACGGGCAATTTACAATTTCACTTTTCGTTACGGTCACTCGTTTACTTTTACCATTTATCACGTACGTATCCATCCATGGTCGCATAGTCTTAAATTATTATCAAACGCGTCTAATTTCCCGACGATTACGTATCATTTATTCAAATCGTATAACACGGTGATCGTAGTACACTTTGTACTGGTATCGAAATTAGTCGGATTCGAACCAATGATCGCCCTTCGATAAATTTTATCGCGACGCAACGATAATCGGTCTCCGTTGTTGTTGATGGTATCAACGTGTTTTAGTCCACGAAAATTAAACTTCGCTAACGCTTTGTCAAACAGCTCTGTTCTTTCAAACTAATCTAAGTCGATACCGCGAATATTCACCAAGCAACGTTATAATACTTGCATACATTATCATCATCACCATCATCATCATCATTTTTTTTTTCAATATAATATATGCGCAACGAAATCGTTATCACGTATCAATCATATGGAATCACTACATTCTAATAAGAAGTACAACGATACTAAAATTAACTTGCGTTATGCACTTTACTCGAATCAAGTGTATCGATCCTCTCTATTCAATAAGATCCAATTATAAGAGAGAAAGAGAGAGAGAGAGAGAGAGGGGGGAGGGGGGAGAGGTATTATTAAATCGCTCCCTCTTTTCGGCGTCGTTGTTAATGCATGCGAATGTAAAGACTGCCAAAGGCAATTTTGACCGGTTGGATTACAAAAACGTAGGTCGACCGACCTTTGACACGTGCTACTAGGCCCTTTCCGTCAACGTGGGTGAGTGTAAAGTTAAAGTCGTTCAAAATAATGGGTGGCCGTGCGTATTTTTGGAGCGGTCGGGACGGTAGGTCGAGATGCATGCGCGCGCGCGCGCGCGCTCGCCCGTATTGCGGCGAGTGTTGTACGGGGATGGTGGTGATGGTGATGATATGGTGGTGGTGGTGGTGGTGGTGGTGGTGAAATAGCGGTAGAGGCACGTGCTTCGTAGAGTGCTTACGCAGGCACACACCATATTGTTCAGTTTGGGATCCGAGGAGGAGAGAAGCGTTAGAGCCCGCGGCAGGCAAGCAAGCAAGCAAGCAAGCAAGCGTCGAACGGGGGTGGATATTCGGGGGTGGGGAGGGGGAGGAGGCGTGGAGTCGAGCGGATGATGCGTGCGGTGTACGATCTACCCTTTCACGCGATGACAACGACGACCAGGAAAACAAATTTTCCCGATTTTTTTTTTTGCTCTCCCTCTTTCTTTCCCCCCCCCTCTCTTCTCTTCTCTTCTCTTCCTTCCGTCTACTTTTTTCCTCTTTCTTCTTTTTTTTTTGCTTTTTGTTTTCTTTTTTCTTTTTGTCGTCTTCTTTTCCACTCATCTCTCCCGTTCTTAAAAACGAGTAGAGATCGATAATAATTAAATTCGATGTAATTAAATTTGAAAGATTCTACATCGTAAATAGTAATTGTAACAACGTCGATGACACCTGGAATCGGTTTTATTTCAAACGTATTTGATATTCTCTTGATAACGCTTAATAGATCTTGAAGTCCTCCACTTTTCAATGAGTATGAAGTTCAATAATGATAATTCGTTCCGTATCTTTTGTATATGTATAAAAGATTGTAAATGAAAAAGAGAGAAGCAAAAAATAAAAAAAAAAAGATAAGAAAGAAAAAAAATGTACTTCGATGGTCAATTCATGTGACCATCATCGTCGATCGCTCGTTTCAAGTATATTTTCTTCCATCTCTGTCTAAATAAATATATATATATATATATATATATATATATATATATATTTATATATATATATATGACCATCATCGTCGATCGCTCGTTTCAAGTATATTTTCTTCCATCTCTGTCTAAATAAATATATATATATATATATATATATATATTCTTGTTCTTATTAATATACATAACCCGAAAGTTTCGACTTCGCGTGATCGAAAAAAAAATCTTATTTGTATTCCGCGAAAGTGATCAAGAGCGTATAATGATGATTATTTGACAATAAAAGAGAGAGAGAGAGAGAGAGAGAGAGAGAGAGAGAGAGAGAGAGAGAGAGAGAGAGAGCAAGATACGAATGTATGTGTAGTACGCAAGTGAATCGCATTGAAAGGACCAAGACAACCCGTGCGTCTTTCATTCCGTTTCCTATTAGAAGAAGATTTCTAGCAGCGTTGAAGTCGCGAGTTTGCCGCGCGGTAGCTCGCGACCGGCCTGAATAATCCATTCGCCGAGGAAATGCGAACGAAGACGGCGTACAATAGCCGTGTCTATTCGTCTTCTATCTTGGCTATCTCTCTCTCTCTCCTCCCCCCCCTCTCTCTCTCTCTCTTTCTCTCTCTATCTTTCGTTACGGACCGTTCATTGTGACCGCGAAGCGGCACAGTCAGCTATTATGTTTATTAAGTTGGCAAGAGTAAAGACGATGTCAGTAGTGGTGGTGGTGGTGGTAGGGTGCTTTTGAAAGTAAAAGAGGAAGAGAGATGAGAAGAAGAAAGAGAGCAGGGTGGTTAGGTGGGGATGAGAATTCGTATAGTACGTACGTGCAAAGTGTCGAGAGAGAGAGAGAGAGAGAGAGAGAGAGAGAGAGAGAGAGAGAGAGATAGATAGATAGAGAGAGAAAGTGTGTGTTGTGAGAAAGAGAGAAAGAGAAAGAGAGAAGAGGGAAGTATAGAGAAGAACGGAACAGTAGATGAGAGAAGTCAGTTATGGGAAAGAAAGAAAGAGAAAGAGGGAGAGAGAGAGAGAGAGAGAGAGGGAGGGAGAGAGAGAGAGAGAAGGTGAAAGAGGGTTGGATGGTTTAGAAGCAAGCAGGGGTGTATTGTTCCGAGCATTGTCTGCCCCCATTGTGTGACATCACGGCCCGATAACTGCCGATAAGACCGTAGCGGTGCTCTTCGTCCTTGGTGTGCGTGTCCCTCTCTCTCTCTCTCTCTCTCTCTCTTTCTCTCTCTTTCTCTCTTTTTCTTCGTGTACGCGTGCACGTGCTTTAAATCCGACAAGTGCATTCCTATGTGTGCGGCTTACTACTACACGAGTTGGAGGGAAAAGGAAGAAGACGTAGAAGAAGAAGAAGAAGAAGAAAAGGAAGTAGGAGGAGGTGGTGATGTAGGAGGATGGGGAGGATGAGGAGGGTAGGGGGTAGGAGGGAGAGGCAAAGATATAAAAGAAATATAATGTATGTATAAGCTATCGAGCCGTGCTCGCGACGGCGATGACGACGAGAACCGATGCAAGGGATGACAACGTAGACTACGAAGACAACGACGACGAGCGAAAAGGGAGGTCAAGTGTTCTCCCTTTTCTTTCCTTTTTCTTTATTTATTTTTTATTTTTTATTTTTTTTTTCTTTAACGACAATCGTCCTCCAACGTTCTCTTCCTTATTTTTTCTTTTTCTTTTTCTTTTTTTTCTTTTTCGGTTTCCCTTTCGTTTTCGTCATCTTTTTCGTCGGGGTTGGATCGGTTAACGTTTAATCGTTACGTGTAACGATTAATTTTCATTATTCATCGACGTCATCTATGAATATTCGATCGTCATCTTTACGATAACTCGAATCAACGATTCGATCTTCGTCACGATTGTTTGGAGATCGATCGATAATGAATATTTCGTCCCGTTCGTAATATATATATTTGATGTCAAATATTGATATATTTAACGTCAAAACGACGGGGGAGGGGAGGTGGAGAGAGGGAGGGGTTTGACCGAACGTTCATCAAGCGTTCAAAGAATTTTGTGCGTTTAAATATATGCACGGTTCGGATATAATACGTACGTACGTACGTATGTATGTATGCATGTATGTAAATATAATATTTCTATATAAAATTTCAAGCGTATTTCCAAGCTTTCGTATATTTAATTCCTGGTCTCATTAGGACACGATTTCTGTTCCAGGTGCTCGAGTCTCAGAAGGTTTGCGCGGCGCGGTAAGTGGCACTTTTGGCCCTTTTCATAGCTAGCAGACGTTGGCACGCGGGTGAGTAAGCGGTTAAATTCGTGTTCTACCGACCGTTCAGGATATGGGAAAAGAGAGTAGGAGGAGTTGGACTTGACTGAAAAGAGCGTTATCGAGAAGAAAGCAGTACCAACGTCTCTCCCCTTTTCTCTCTCTCTCTCTCTCTCTCTCACTCTCTCTCTCGCTCTGTCTCTCTCTTTCCTATAATATTTCCGCGTGAGCTTCGACATCCGTGCTCGGACGAAACGCTCGTTTCTCTCTTCCGCTTTCGTGCATGGTTATCCAAACCTATATGAGCTCGACCCCTCTAGAATATGAATAACAATCGAAAACTATTCGGTGCGATGAAACGAGTGCGCAAGTAATGTCCATGACATACACACACAAACACATACACACAAATATATATGAATATATATATGAATATATATATATATATATATATATATATATATATGTATGTATGTATATATATAATGTATGTATGTATGTATGTATGAATGTATGTATGTATGTATGTATGTATGTATGTATGTATGTATGTATGTATGTATGTATGTATGTATGTATGTATGTAATATGTATACATCGCCTTTACAAGCGTCCACATTTTTATGTTAATCGGCCAATCGAGCGAGCGGAACGCCTTCGCCAACTTGGCTCCCATTTACTACGGTGCGAGCCGAGCTCACCGTTTCAATTTGTTCCGCGAGAAACGAGGATAGGGAAGTGGAGTATCGGACAAAGAAAAAGACAGGAAGGGAAAGAGGGGGAGAGAGAGAGAGAGAGAGAGAGAGAGAGAGAGAGAGATAAAGAGATAGAGATAGATAGAGAGAGAAAGAAAGAGATCTACGCCAGGGGGTGTCCTTTTTTTGTCGTGAACATTTTTTCCACGATAATGCGAGCAAACACGAGGGTGCGCCGTGATGGTACGGACCAAAGATATACGTGTGTGTGTATAGTCACCGAGAGTCCCTTATGATTAATACTTTTATGAGCTTCGTGATATCACGTGCGGACAAGATTATCTTTTTTTTTATCATTGTACCTATCTATCCGTGTATCGAATTTTTACAAGGAGGCGGGGTAAGGAGGAAGGGGGGAAGGTAGCGCAGGGAAAACGAAGTAAATTCGTTTTCGCGGATCATCTAGTCGCATACCTTTTTTTTCCTCTTCTTATATTTTTTTCTTTCCTTGTTGCGTTATTTCCTACCCTTTTTTTTTTCTTCCTTCCGTTCGATCTATAACCGTATTTATTTTTATTTATGAAGATAAAACGAACGGGGACGAAAGGAAGGGAGGAAGGAGTGGATTGAAGAAAGGTAGTACGGAGGAGAAGGTGGGGGTAGT
>OU426993.1:20026518-20041518 GCA_911387935.1 Dolichovespula saxonica | reverse complement strand
TATTTTCTAAATTAAAAATAATAATAAAAAAAAAAAAAAAAAAAAAAAAAGAAAAATAATAATTTCGGATAAGGAATTGAAATACGCGATGAAAGCCACAGCTTTGAGTGATCTTTGCTTTTTTTACGCAAAAAGGGGAACGGATTAAGATTGATAAGGAGGATTTTGCAAGGAAGGATTCCGTAACGAGACAAAGAAAGTCGTGTTTTAGTTAGTGTAGTGCGTGGAGGAATCTGTCGTAGAAAGAGGCATGTGTTAACAGTTCGGTCGAAAGAATGAACATAAAGAAAGACGAAGACGAAGAAGAAGACGAAGAAGAAGACGAAGAAGAAGAAGAAGAAGAGGAAGACGAAGAAGAAGAAGAAGAAGTAGATGTAGAAATATTTTTACAAGTAGAAGTAAATGTAAAAGAAGAGGAGAAAGAAGACGGAGAAGTAGAAATAAGAGAAGAAAAAGAAGAGGAGGAGGAGGAGGATGAGGAGAGGAAAGAAAGAAGTAGAGAAGTAGAAGTGAAGGAAGAAGAGGAAGAAGACGTGGTAGACGTGGAGGTACGATTGGAGTTAGAAATAGTGGTGGGGTGAAGTAGTGGCAGAAGAAGAGAAGTAGGAGAGAGAGAGAGAGAGAGAGAGAGAGAGAGAGAGAGAGGACGAAGGAAGAAGGAAGAAGACGAAGTTCGCATTATCGGGGGGCAGCTTTCTTGCGGATACAATTTCCCAACACAATTTTCTTTTCAGTCGAATCCACCGTCCGCGTTGGGCTCGGATGTGGGTGGCAAATGGCAAAGTGATAGAGTGAGAGTAGTAGCTAGGGGAGGATGGCGGCGGGGGCGGGGGCGGGGGCGGGGGCCGACGGTGGCAAAGATGGAGGGAGAGGGAGAGAGTAGTGCAGCCCATATTCGTGCATTGTGGCACGTTCCATCGCGTTCTCAACTGAACTGAACTCGACTCAACAGTGGAGGACACAATGGGCGGTATGAATAAGTATAACAGACAGACACCGGTACAGACAGACACAGGTAGCTCGGGCCGCAGTATGTGAATGAGGAACCCATTTGATAACACGCCTCCACAGCCACCCAGGTCCATTGTGTCGCTTCCTATTCAGCTGCTCTATGCCCTCTTCCTCCTCCTATCCCCGTTCCCTCTGACTCCTGCGGCCCACCCCTCCATCACCATCTCCCCATCCACCCCTTTTCTCCCTTCTTTTCCTCCCGCTACTTTTCCGTTTGCTATCATCGCGGAAATCTTGTCCTATCCTGCTGTCCTACGTTTTCGCGTTACGCGCACGTCCACCCCCCACCCCCACCCCACCCCCACCCTCTCTCTCTCTTTCTCTTCCTCCGATGAAGAGAGGAGGAAGGGGCAAAAAAAAAAAAAAAGAATCGAAAGAAATATACGCCTGAACGCGTCTCTTCTGTACCTTAGATCTCCAAGCATTTCCATGAACAATCGGAAACGAATGGATAGTTCGATTCTATGTATCGTACATGTATACGCGTGTATATATACATGCATACATACACACACATATATATACACGCGTCCTGTGTACGATGAAGAGAAAATTTCGAAGGATACCGCTCGTTTCCCGTGGACCCGTTGCCGTCCATCTCTCCGCACCGCACTGTACCGCATCACGACGATGTGGCTCCGCCATCTATGTGTGTGTCTATATACGTACGTACGTACTTGTGTGTGTGTGTGTGTGTGTGTACGTGTGTTTGTGTGTATCTGTGTGTGTCTCTCTGTGTAGCTTGTACATCGGCTACCGACAACAATGAGCCAGAGACAAAGGCTACGTACAATGCTGATGTTGAACTCGACTGATTTCGACGATTTTTGGCCTTTGCATGTGCATCGCGCGTTACTCGACAATGATTCCCGCATACGTAATCATCGCTATGGGCACGCTACCCTGGTGCACTCGCAAAACAGTGGTTCTCATTTCTACGTTCTCGCGTAGAATCCTCCCACCCCCACCCCCACCACCCCACTTTACATCCCGTTACACGGAGGGGAGGTGTGTACCCAATATTCATTTTCGTTTCGTCAAAGTCCGTCGTCAACTCGAGTTCAGTGAGAGATCAAGAACGAAGATTGGATTTCATTATTTCTTACATCGAGACAGAGAATATCAACGGGGATATTTTTGATACGTTTAATAACATCCTTCTTGATTCAAGGATAGGTAAATAGAAAGCATTATAGGCGAATAGGTGACCCCGCAAATACATCATAACGTGCGCGGTCGACGATGAGACCGGATGGTAATTTCGAGCCGTTCATTCATTTAAATACCACCGTGGCGGCAGATAATAATTGTAAGCTATCACTGATATACGCGCTCAATTGTCGTCCCATTTGACAAGGTATTGCATTCTCTCGATCGCCGGCAGGAAAATTCTCTTAATCATGAAATTATAATGTTATAATTATTTCCAATAGGATATATATACATGTACATACATATATATATATACATACATGTATATATATATATATATATATATATATATATATATATTATATTATATATATGTATAATATATACTCTTTGATAACAAAGACCTAACTTCATTCGATATTTTCTTCCATTTGTCGAAGGCATTACACTATCACAATCGCCAAAAGGAAATTTCTCTTAATCAAGAAATAATATAAACCATTACATATAATTTCTGATAATGAAAATTAATTCCTTTCAATATTTCTACCTATTTGACACGATATTGACGCTATCTCGATCACCAGAAAGAAAATTCTCTTTATCAAGCAATTATAATGTTATAATTATTCTATCTCTGATACGAGATAATCATATACATATATATATTTTTTGACGACGAGAGTTAACTTCCTTCGACATTTCTCGTTCCAGTTGATACAATATTGTATATTTTTCAATCGCAAGAAAGAAAATTCTCTTAATCAAAAAATTATATTGTTATAATTATAATATCGCTGATACGATATAATTATATACATATATATATTTTTTGATGACGAGAGTTAACTTCCTTCGACATTTTTCATTCCACTTGATACAATATTGTATTTTTTTAATCGTACCGAAGAAAATTCTCTTAATCAAAAAATTATATTGTTATAATTATAATATCGCTGATACGATATAATTATATACATATATATATTTTTTGACGACGAGAGTTAACTTCCTTCGACATTTTTCATTCCAGTTGATACAATATTATATTTTTTCAATCGCTAGAAAGAAAATTCTCTTAATCAAAAAATTATATTGTAATAATTATTCTATTGCAGAAAAGAGATAATTATATACATATATATATTTTTTGACAACGAGAATTAACTTCCTTCGACATTTATCATTCCAGTTGATTCAATATTGTATTTTTTCAATCGCTAGAAAGAAAATTCTCTTAATCAAAAAATTATATTGTTATAATTATAATATCGTTGATACGATATAATCATATACATATATATATTTTTTGTCGACGAGAGTTAACTTCCTTCGACATTTCTCGTTCCAGTTGATACAATATTATATTTTTTCAATCGCTAGAAAGAAAATTCTCTTAATCAAAAAATTATATTGTAATAATTATCCTATCGCCGAAAAGAGATAATAATATACACATGTATGATCACCGATAACTAGAGTTAACTTCTTTCGAGATTTCGTTTGTCATCGTTAAAGATAGTGGGGGGGGGGGTTTCGTTGTCGCTATGATGTCTTTGATGTATTTGGAAAATATCGAAGAAAGTTAAAGGGGAATGAGACCTTCGATCTTTCACAAAGTCCCACGGTTGCATTCACTTCCGATCAGTGATTTCGAAACGAGACGTCGTCTTCCTCGAGGTCGCCGACAAGTTTGCGAGAGAAAGATAAAGAGATAGAGATAGACACATAGAAAGAGAAAGAGAGAGAGAGAGAGAGAGATAGACAGATACAGAAGGAACATGCTCGTCGCCGTTGAGTTTCCTTCGTTTCTTTCGCGGATCCTTCACTCGTCGATCGGCAAATGCAGGAGCCCGATCGATTGAGCACCCCTGACCGCACCTGAATAGATACATTGTGCCGGGGCTGCCTATTGACGGGCGATTGTTCTCTCAACAATAACAACAATATCTGAATAGTCGTCGTGCACATCTCTCGCGCGCTGTGCACGCACCTACGCGCTCACGTTCACGCGTTTTCAAACGCATGCCTGTATCGTGCGCTCGCGCACAATCATCTCTCTTTCTCTCTTTAATAAAGGACCTTTCATAACAAAAGGACTCGCCTAAACTGTCGTCGAATTAGATATCAAGCTCATGCTAGAATTCGTGATTTTTTTTTTTTTATTAAGAACATCCTCGCCAGTGACCTTTCGTTCATTGATATCCATAGTATGACGTGTTGTGTTTCCGATGTATAAAATATAGAAAAAAAAAAAAAAAGATATCGTAGACGTGCTAGGACTTAGAGTTGTGGGGATTTATGAAGTTTCGATTCTCTTCGAGGTTATTCCTTTAAATGATTTTTTTCTTCTTTTATTATTATTATTATTATTATTATTTTTTTTTTCTACGACGATCTTTCTCTCTCTTCCTGGCTATTTTCGTCAGACGATCCTTTCGCGAATTCTACGAAAGTTTCGAAATCTCTAACATTTCCCGATCAAGACAACAGTTGTTTCTTTTCTTTCTTTGTTTTTATTATTTTCCTTAAGATCGTATAATACGATGTTTAAATGTTCGACGGTGGTAATCTGGTATTTTCAAGAATTAGTACTACATTTGATAATAATATTGTCATTTATTGTAATGTCATGAACAATAGTCAAATTAATTTGTGATACGCATTGTTGTCATTAATATTATACTACGTATTATAGAAAATATATTACATACAATGGGATATGCTTGTAAAATGTATCGGCGTTCAATGTACACGACTGTTTCTCACGTTTCTATGAATTTAGTATAAAGAAAGAAAAAAAAAAAATGAATTGATCTAAAACAGAATTAATTTATGGTCACATTTTCATTCCGTATTGATTTTCTATCCGCGGTCAAACTTGATTAAAAATTATTGACGTAATTGTTGGATACGAAAAAAGAAAGAAAAAGAAATAGTTATCGATCGAATTGCAATAGATTACAATCTGTATATCATATGAATATCAGAATTGAAAATATTGAAATTATGATGGATAAGAAATGATGATATTGCAATAGTATAGTCAAAAAAATATAGAAGAGTCAAATGAAAAGTTTATACCGCGCGATAAGAAAAAAAAAAAAAAAATCGGAAAAGGCTGAAGAAGAAAAGAATCCGTAGTTACAATCAAAAAAGAATTTTTAACTTAATCAATTATGTACGTTCGTTTAAATTTTTACCGGAAAAAAAATTTATCCTCAAGCGAATTTTTCACTTGTATTTCCTATAAGACGCATCACGATACAGTATTACGTAATATCACATTTACTGATAAGTGTATCGACACTTATGTTATAGCTTTGATAATTAATATACATCAGAATGATTTAATATATTAGAGTAATAGAATCATTTAGATCTACTATTTAATTTCTTTTAATCTTTACTACGTAAATCCTACGTTGTAAGTCCACGTTGCAAGTCTACGTTTTAATGCGGAATTCCTATTTTCTTTTCAATTTTTTTTTTTTTTTTTTTATATATTTTTTGTGACGTATCGAATCCATCAATATGCCTTTGACACTTTAATTAATCCTACCATTAAACCTACCATTATATACAATATACAATATGTTATTTATTTTACAAGGTGGATCAAAAGTTCTTTGGTGTGCCGAAAGTTTCTAAGTAATTTTTTTTAAATCATTTGTTCTTTTTCAAAACCTTTCAGGCTAATGATGATAAACAATTTTAAAGGGATTTTAGAATTGGAAAAAAATTAGCCGACGAGGTCTTGAAAAAAAGAAGAAGAAGTAAATGATTCTTCAAAATTACTTAAGAACTTCACCTACGAATTTTTGATCCATCCTGTAAAACTTACAAAAGATCTTATTTTTAAACGCGATTAATCCTACTCCAATTCTTATTCAGTTTTTCATTCACTCTCTTTCTCTCCCTCTCATTCATTCCCTTACGTTCATTCTCTCTTTCTATCTTTCTCTAAAATCTACATACGCCTTGATCTTATTTGTATCCTTAATTGTTCTAGTTTCGAACTATAATTTTTTGTTTAAATTGGGACTAGAAGATCATCTTAATTTTTACAGCAAAGCTGCTAATCGACAGCTTACTTTGTAAATCTACGTTTATCTTTGATTGCTGCTGTGAATATTACATGTCTAGTTCCAAATTAATTATTTTAAAAACAAGACAAGAATATTTACTTAATATCATCCCATTGTTATAACTTAATTTTTATAACGTACGTGGGATTAAATTTTTTCATATTATAAATTTACGTTATAATCTAATAATCGCATAAACTAATTCAGTCTTACTACTCTCTTTAATTATTGCATAATTATTATTTTACAAATGATTAAAGTTTGCTCGTACAATTGACTAGATCTTCTGACTAGATCCTTTGAACGGTTATGATTAGATCAGTAGATTATAACAATAAGCGTATTGATACTTAATTTATAATAAATTCTATAAGACGAATTAAAGTTTCCTGGATTGGTCCAAAGTTCCTAGATGATTTTACGTATCATTTAGCCTTTTTTCCTTCCGAACTTCAGACTTGTTTTTCTTTGTTAGTAAAAGTTACAAATAAAGTTAAAAAGTCTTAGGGTAAGAAGTAAAAATAATCTATAAAATCTTCTAAGAACATTCAATCCATAAAGAAATCTTTGTTCCACCTTGTAGAATTTGACTACTTAAAATATTTTACTTCTAATCATTTGTAAAGCAGCTACAAGAATGCAGACTCTACATTATAAATTATGTCAAAGGCAATATTGTGGAATTCGATAATATATATATATATAAAAATATATATTACAAATCACCTTAATTAATAAATAGTTTCAGATAAGATAGGAATGTTCCATTGATATTTAAACACCCGGCTAATAAATCCATATTTTCGGAAAAATGTTTAGCTACAAAACCCCCCAAAAATATTAAAATATTGTTTTGTGTTCAAAAAAAAAAAAAAAAGATGACAATGATAGTTGTATGTAAATTTAGGTTATCGTCATGAAAACGTTATAATATCAAAAACTAATGAAATCTCATAAAATATTCGGTATTCATTGTATTTTATTGTCGGGTGTTAATTATATACGAATAATTACTATCTTATGATTAATTTTTCGCGGCCCATGCCCGACTCCGTATAAATTTATAAACTGACGACTTTGTATAAAGCATTTCCACGTATACAATTATATTTCATATGAAATAATAAAGGAATATTATTTCATATGAAATATTATTATTAGGTCGTCAAGAAGGAAATTCGTAGAAAAAAGGCAATTAGGCAATTACTAACTACAAATTTCATCCTTAACGATCTAATATTTGTATAGGGAAACGATATGAAAAATCTAACTTGAAATACGTCTACGAATATATTCAATCGTATCCTTCAATCTTTTCGTTATATTTTTGGGATAGATATTTCTAATCGTATATTACGAATTTGAGATCAATTTCCAATTGTATCATACAAATTTGAAATCAATTTCCAATCGTATATTTTATATATTTAAGATGAATTTTTTATAAATCCATTTTATATATTATTTCATTAGTTATGTTAACTTATCGGCTTAATTTCATGGTTAACTTAACTTTTCTTTTTTTTGGAGCCGGTCGCCGCTATAGGATCCGCCATTATTATTGTTTGTTATTTTGTTTACGATCGACTAGGATGTAGACAGTTAACATTCCCTTTAAAGTTTATTTTATAATATAAAATCAGAATATATAGATCAGATATATCAGAATGCGATCAGATAGATCAGATAGATCAGATATATCAGATATATCAGATATATCAGAAAGTAAAGGTCTACGTCTATCGTATAACAAAATATGCCATTTGGATCCTATTTTTTTTTAATTTAGTTGTTCTTTGATGTCGTTGTGTCATACTATTGATATTATTTAATCTGTTATATTCCATTGGCGATGGTGTGATAAATCGAAATAAGATTAAAAACAGGAAGAAAGTGATAATTCGGAGAAGCCGCAGTCTGGGCATGTTTTCTGTGGAAAGAAAAATCAAAAGATCGAGGTTAAAAGTTATCGGGAGAAATTGGAAATACTTTTCTTTTTCGTTCCTACATGCAATATTACTTTTAAATTTTGGTCCGTTCATCTTCCTTTTTTTTTCCCTCTCTTTCTTTGATATACAGGATGTTCACGAATGATTATCCTGATTGTAATACATTATAATTCTTTATTGGATACTATTAATGAAGCACAAATTTATACATCAGCGACATAGCACACAAAGTTTCTAATCATAAAGAAAATAATTCTACGTGTTAGTATAATCGGTCAAATATTATAAATTGATTAAATAAGAGTAATCATTTATGGACACCCTATATAAATATATAGATATATAGATGTATACGGGGAGGGATATATATATATATATTTATATATATATACTTATATATATATACATATATATATATACATATACATATGGGAGGGTTTACATATAGATATATATTTCTACATATATTTATAGCTACATCTATGTCTATCTATATATCTATATATATGTATTTAACTATAATATATGTATATATATATAGTTTCTGCGATATGTGTGATCTTCGAGAGAATGCGAAGTTGTTATTAAAATTGTAAACGATTGACAAAGCCGACGGAAAGTCTTATAACCTCTTTACATTTTTCAATAACATAAAAAAAAGGCAAAAAAAAATAGAAAAGGAAGAAACTTTGAATCATCGAACGCTCGTCACAAAATGCAGAATTATTTGTCGAAGCGATATCGTCGTGTTTACGATAAAATTAAAGAAGCTCGAAGTACGAATTTCAAAGGAAAATTGTCAAAAGTATGTAAACAATATTCCTTTGAAATATCGAGTATCTTAATTAACGATTCGACGATTTTATATATTTTAGAGTATAATGAAAGTCAAGATGGTATTAAACGGTTTATCTTCGTCAACGAACGTTGGTAAAGATGTTGCAAAATTTCCGTACGAATTGACATCGAAGGTCATTCAATTCCCTTACGTACATTATTGGCGAAAATATTGGCTCGTTAAATGTAGTACCATTACGATGTTTATCTTGATGCCTGCATTTTACAACCTTTATAAGTTCAAAAAGTCCGAGAATTCAGATTGGCCGTATAAAAATCTTAAAAACGAAATCGACGAAAAGCCAAAGATTTAGAATAACAAATTATAGATTTAAGAAGAAGAAGAAAGAAGAAGAAGAAGAGGAGGAGGAGGAACAAGAAGAAAAGAAAAACAAAAAAAGAAGAAAATATCTTATTCGAGAGCGTGATTCAAGCGAAACATTTAACGTATAAATTCAATGATATTTCTGTATATTTTCGAAACCTTCAAAGTTTCGAAACAATAGATATTAGAGGTCACCAATGTTTCAAGGTGAAAACATCAGAAACAGGACCATTGGAGTGAACGTTTAATTATTATAAGAATGTAAATAATATAACTTCGAATACGTAACAACATTCTCAATTTAGAAAAGCAACTTTTTGATATGTAAAGACAAATGTCGTTCGTTCGCGTAAGAAATACTTCGTATAAACTTTTCGTGGTAATTAATTGTAGAGATAGAGAAAGAACGAAATACGAGAGAATGAAAGAATGAAAAAGAGAGGAAGAAGGTATAATTTTCTTACCATTGGATATTCTTCAGTCAGTGCTTTTTCGCTTAGAAGATTATAATTCGAGCTATTGTCCGTGACATTATTACGGGTGCAATTAAGTGGGATCCTTAGTCGCCAGGATGGTTCTCGCATATTTGCACCTAAGTTTAATATGTCTCGTCCGCAATAGATTACTTTGCATGGAACATTTATCTGAAAGGATTGACGGAAGAATTTCCAAAAAGATTTCAGTATGATATTCGAAATTCACTTATTTTTTTTTTTTTTTTTTTTTTTTAACAATTAGCTTTAGATTCGTCAATGATACAATTATACTTACTGCTTCTATGCCACTTAATCTGTCGCTTTGTCCCGACTCTTCTGTGGAATTAGCAAGAGATGAAGGTCCTGTAGAAGTGGGTGTTGGGTTACTCGATACAAGATCAGATTCCAGAGAAGGGGTGAGACTACTTATGCCGCTGGATTCACTTCCGATACTTGGCGATAACGGACCAATCCCGTTTAATGTTCTCAAACCTTGCTCATATAGTAATCTCATTCCTATTGCGTAAAAATGTTCGGCTTCTATTCCGGACAATGGTAATGCAAGACTTAAGGCCATTTTATTGTTGTTTTTATTTTGCCTGTATGTACCGTTTTTTATTTTTTTTTTTTTTATATATATATTGCTTCTGTTATATTTTCCTAGAAAATTACATTCACGTATATGTAATTTAATTAATTCGTATACGTCTATCTTTGTTGTATTCACCGTCATCTATATCGTTTTTATAAAAATTTGAAGTTCGTGCCTTATTCAATATTAAAACGTCTCTCTACAATTATTACCACGGAATTTGAATTCGTATTAATTTGATTTTCAATCGTAATATGCATCTTCTTCGTATTAAGAGAAATAAGAATATTGTAAAATTTACCTTTGAGGCGAGTAAAGTACTGTTTTTATCTTTCAGATCTGTCACACCTTCGTTATGATATCGTCAAATTTAATAACATATATTCCAATGGTCCTAACTGTTACGATATCAATGGACAACTGAAGCACATTGTGAACTTAAAGTTTCCTCTTCCCTTCATCGGTTAATACCAATGTCATCTTGGACTTTGACAAATGTAGATAAACATGACCTTAAACGATCAGTATTGAAATTTCAAGTATAAATAAGAACCTTATTTCTTGTGGAATTAACTATGAAAGTATTTAGAAAAAATGTAACAGATATATTCAACTGGATTTTATTTCTGTTCGATTTGTGATTTTGTCTTCATGTATTTATATATGACGTATATAACACACATATTATTTATATATAAATTATGACTTCTAGAACATTCTCGAATATATATATATATAAATTTTATTATATGTAACGTATTGTATATCATATAATAAAGTTATATATCATGTCCAAGACCGTTACGTTATTGATGTTAAAGATTGAAAATATCAATTCTGTGAATCGAAACAAATTTGTTAATTTTCTTGTCGTATATGCAATACCATATATTGTATTTAAAAATTTATTTTATTTACATTTGTCTATTTTTATATGAATTCATTTGACGTTACCGACCGTCGATATACTTCTTTACCGACAATAAAGCGTTCTGTTATATCGACTGCTGTCATATAGTTTCAAGATGGGATACAATACATTATATTATTTTGATAGAAATGTTTCATTTCATTTTACATTTAATATTTAGGTAAAATTAAATTGATTCGTTATAAAATTTCGTTCGATAACTTTTACCATTGTTTTAATCTACGTTACCCTTCATTTCAGTCATCGGTAACTGCAGTTTCCTACATTGTCTATAGTTAGGAATTCTCGCTATTCATCCATGTTGATAAGATGTAATCTAACATACCGACCATTTCGATATCAGTCTTGTTTCTGCTTTTGTCCGCTAGACGATCATCGACTTGATCGTCCAGCAAGGACAAAAGTACTTACGTTTAAATAATTAGTAATTTATACATTTTATTTGTCTGTAAGAATTTGAACGAATATAAATTATTACATCGAATCTTCGGATGGTCCAAGAAGTAAAAGTAGCACAAGTACAGTTGTTAATTATGTTCTATGATGTTGTCATTAAATAACAAAAAAAAAAAAAAAAAAAAGAAATAAAAAAGAACTGAACAGATCCCACCGTGAATAGGATTTAGAAGTTTCATTACGTTTGAATAAATTATAAAATCTTTATAATGGCTGTCTGCCGTTTAAATTGAATTCGAATTGAATTTAGTTCCTAATACAAAACATATAAAGGAATAACGATTCCTACGAAATTAAATAGAGCAAGGATCGTAATTATGAATCATTGATTAATTCAAATTACACATGCGCAATGTCCCAAATAACGATTCCAGATATATATTATATATTGTTCGCAAGAATTTCAATCTAAAATTACAATATTCCAGTTAACTTCTACCAGTTTTCCCCCTCATATAAATAAACGATATGTATAAAAAGAAAACGGTAGTGTCTCCTTCAACGATATGACAGACGAAGCATGGTAGCGTATAACGGGTGTCTGATTCGTAATGGTGACATCGTGCGAGCGAGGTACACGGTGGCCCTGGCAACGCACATGCGCCCTTCTTCGACTCTCTCGCCTCTCCTATTCCTCTCTCCGGATGGTTGAGGATTGGCTCGGAGTAACACCCCCTCATAATGGGTTCACCCGTCTGAACGGAGCTCGTGGGAGAAGAGGATAGACACACACATACACACACACACACACACACGCACGTACGCACACTTATACACATTTATATATAGGAATATCTATATGTCGGTATACATACATATTACATATATACATATGTCTATGGATATCAGTACATACTTATTACATAGAGTAAGAGAGTAAGAGAGTACGATGAAAGAAGAGAAAGCTGTGGTTTCGGCTTAGAGAGAGAGAGAGAGAGAAAGAGTGAGAGGGTGAGAGGGAGAGGGAGAGAGAGTGAAGGAAAAAGAGGGTCAGAGCAGAGCCAAAAGAGAGGTAGAGAGTGAGAACGCTGAGCGAGCCAGCGAAAGGGGGGTGAGAGGGAAGAAGGCAACGGAAGCCATATTGATTTCCCTATGTTTCCCCGTGTTGTTACTATAGTGCCCGGTGAGGGCGCGAGGAGACGGCAGGCTCCCTCCGTCATCACCCTCTGCCACCCTCCGATATCGCCATCCTACGCGAGCTTATACTCTCTCTCTCTCTCTCTCTCTCTCTCTCTCTCTCTCTCTCTCTCTCTCTCTCTCTCTCTCTTTTTACGTACCTAGTAGGCGCACGCCGAGATACTCCGTTCTCTCTCTCCTCTCTTCCGGCTCATTCGCAAACTTTCCTATCCATTTTTTTTTCCCTCTTCATCTTCCTACTCCTTCCCTTTCTCATTCCTTCCGTTCTCTACCGTCATCGATACGCAACCGTCGACTATTTTCAAGCGTTCTCTTCTAGCTAAAACTGCAATTCCGTTTTCACCCGTTTTTCTACGATCTAATATAAACCATCGGATATTTAACCTAATTCGATCATCCGTTCACTCGGTTAACCCAATTTCGAGGACGATCTATTATCTTAAAACGAACGAACACGAGGTATTATTCGTTTGTATCGTATTTGTTCAACGTACTTATTTTTTTTTTCTTTTTTTTCTTTTAGTCATCGTTACTCATTAAAACACATTTGACACGAAATATATGGACGGAGTTCGAAAATGAAATATTACGTATAAGTTGTAATGTAGTAACACGAATGAGGGAGGGGGGGTGGGTGGGAGATAGATTGACCATGGATGCGAGCTTGGTTTTCATGGAAAATGCCAACTACGATCGGGAACACCTGGGTGGTCCGTACACGATATCAGCTGCGTCCTTTCCCAGATAAAGGGAGATAGACGTTTCACTTTTGCTCCTCGTCTTCCTCCCTTTCTATCTTTCTCGTTCTCTACTCTCTTATCCTAAGAGAAGTGGGAGGAGGGATAGTGAACCATGTGGTTGTTACCTAGTGATGCATGGCTCGGTAATAGCTACAATACAAGCAGCTTACAAGAGGGGTTCCACTTCCATTCCGCGCTCGCCGACTTGAGATTTATTGCCACGGGGCGGATTGCGGATTCCCAGATTCCCCGGTTTGCCCTTATAAATGACTCCTATTAATTGACCATGATGCCAGAGAAGGAAAAGACAATACGAGAAACGGAACAATGCCTACTCATTGTTTTAGTTTTATTTGCTTTTTCTTCTTTCTCTCTCTCTCTCTCTCTCCTTTCTTTCTATTTGGTTAAAACGTTTCCTCCTTGGAATAATTTCAATTTGGTTTGACAAATAGTTTCGATTAGATTCTTAACCTTAATCCATTCGATGAGATGAATTATTTTATGAATTATTTTACACGTACTTGTTATTTATTTTATTTTTTATATAAATATTGTCGACAATATATATATATATATATATATATATATATATATATATATATATATATATATATATATATATAAGGAAGCCGCCAATATAAAAAAAAATACATGCTTATAGGGTAAAAAAATAACGATGACCTTAAAAAAATTCATAAGAAATGATGTAAAAAAAAATTTTTCTTTTTCATAACACACCTCTCTTTAAACCATACAAAGTATGCCATAAAGGTTTGTCGCATCATACAAAAAAAAAAAAATAAAAATATTTAGGCGTCCTTCTTTAGCTGAAACACCCTGTATATTTTCCTTGAAACTATACCAATACAGATTGAAATTGCCAATCGCGGATTATAATAATAGAATCGAAGAAAAAGGGATGAAGAATATTTGATATCTTCTATTCTTTTTTGGCTCGTGCAGGAGGCACGTGTCGAGCACGCGCGAGGAACGCAACTAGACACACCCACCTCTCTTGCGCTTAAGCCCCATAGCGGAACGAAGAACCCCATAAACGCGATCTCGGCGTCATTAAACGAGTGCTAATGCACTTAATAGCGAGCTCTCGTGCGTGCGTGCGTGAGAAAGAGAAAGTGGGTGGGTACGATGTGTCAAAACACGCTTGATTAGATCGACCTGACGTTGAAATAAATCGTGCTAGTAAACCGGATTCTATTTCGACACGATGAACGCTGATTTGAACTCTTGCATT
Organism: Dolichovespula saxonica; assembly: GCA_911387935.1. NCBI lineage: Eukaryota > Metazoa > Arthropoda > Insecta > Hymenoptera > Vespidae > Dolichovespula > Dolichovespula saxonica. The sequence continues at coordinate 20,026,572 of OU426993.1, read as the reverse complement.
TTATGAAATATGACTGATCGTTGGGGATGAATTATAGGTATATCGAAATATAAT
>OU426993.1:20011518-20021518 GCA_911387935.1 Dolichovespula saxonica | reverse complement strand
CCTTTCGTTAATTAGTTCAAATATTGAATCGTACAAGTAAACACGTACAGGTAGAGAGGTTGGTTATATGTTTTACGGAGAAAGTTCATTGGCTGGGTCGATTAATATTGATTCGTTCATTAAGTACGGTTAAATTATTTATTGCTTAATACGTCCCGTTAGATTTCAATCGGCGGGTCTCGTAATTATTGATACGTAATTTCGTTCGAAATAATTAGAACGTCGAGAGGGACAGGTAGACGCAAACGGTTCCGGTGAAGCTCGAATAAGTTCGATTAAGTGTAATTGGAATAAGACTTAAGTAGTGGCCAAACGATTCGCATAATTAACTTTGTAAAGATCAAGGGAAGATCGAGAACGACGACGACGACGATGACGACGGTTAGAATGCAAAGTGCCGTGGGTGAACAAAGGGAGCCGATTAGTGAAAGTGCGAGCGTGATAATGCGAATGAGGCGAATAGAAATAGATAAAAGTAAGTGAAAGAGAAAGGAAATAGAGATGTTGAAGTTCGGTGATAAAGAGAAAGAGAGGGGGGTGGCGGGAGAGGTGGGGGACAGAGATAGGGACCTCGTCGTCTGACAAAGGACGACAGAATCTCTTTGTTCTCACGGCTCAACGGCTTCGCTCCGTGGCCGCGATGTTTTGTCAAGGTCACTCATTCACCCCCTTCGCCTGTTGCCCGTTTCATCCCTCTTTCGCGCTCTCTCGATGTCGCCGCCGCCTTTGCTGCGACTCCGCGCGTTATACCCTTTTGTTTGAGAGAATATTTGAACTTACGATATATATATATATATATATATATATATACATACATATTTTGTCCTTTTTTCTTTTCTATCTTTTTATTTCCTTTTTATTTCCTTTTTGTTTTCGTTTCGTTGCTTTCGGTTTTACGAATCGTTCCCGTTGTAATTCGAGATTGGGGTAGTTCTAACGTTAAAGTTCACCTGTTAATTCCGTCTTTCGTTCCCCTCTCCCCCGATTTTAATCCAATTCGAAAGGCGCGGGTGCTCGGACAATGGTTGGTGGCCGTGCGTATATACCGTACGAGGGCAAACCAACCCCCCGTCCTTGGTTTTTATTTTGTAAAATGAGCAGACTCCGAGTATCGTCGGAGGCGGCAAAATATCAATGCCATTCATCCTTGAATCGTCGAAAATGCGAAGTCGACTTTTTCACTTAGAAAAGTGCTCTCCCCATGGCGTGTAGAGTCCATCGCGTTGATGCTTACGCGTGGCGAGCTCGTTCCGGGGTCTCTCTTGCTTTTGTATGCCGAGCGACTTTAGCCTTCGCGTATGAATGGAATTTTCAGAGACGTTGATATGTATGTGTGTATGCGCTACTGTATAAGGGATGGAGGGGCGGGGTAGGGGAGGGGGAGGGGAGACGACGAAAGAGGATGGGGGTCCCTCTCTTCGCATCCTCGCTTGACTCCTCTTCTTCTTTTACTTCTTCTACTTCTACTTCTTCTTCTTTCTCATGCTTCTGCTCTTCCTCTCCCTCCTCCTCCTCCTCCTCCTCCTCCTCCTTCTCCTCTTCCTCTTCCTACTCTTTCTTCACCTCCTTCTCTACTTCTTCACGAGTTTGGCTTCTCTCTGTGCGCCGGACCAACGCTCTCTCCATTGTCGGCTTGGACTCAATGGATGACGTGGGAGGGATAAGGCCAGCGGGTGACGGGGAGTGGAGAGGGATAGGGGTGGGGGTGGAGGGGGAGATTGTCGTTGTAGAACTGCACCCCCGGTCACTTGAAAAGGAAATGAGCTGCCCTCTGCAGGACCTACCTCAACCGAAAAGAAGTCACTGGAACGAACATGGACCCAGGGAAGAAACTCTTTTTCCTTCGACTGACCAACCGACCGACCGACCATTTCCGAATTTTTGGATCGAACCATTTTCTTCTTTCACACTTCTTGATTTTATAAGAACATACTTATGTACATATATATATATTGAAAGATACAAAAATATATATATATATATTGAAAAATTATTGCTTATCATTAATGGAAACTCATCGAAATAAATATATATATATTTATATTATATGAGAGAAATATATCGCCGTGATTTGTCGGGGTTGGCCGGATATACATAGGGAAAGTGAGAGTAAAGACGAACGAACGGATTATAAGACGGTGGTCGTTCTGTAAATTCCTTTTGTCCCTCGTCGTCGTTTGATGTATATCTCGTCCCTTTTCCCTTTTATAGTTCCGTTGGCTTCTCCTTAAAACAAGGCTGCGTTTATAAGCAAGACAAACATTCCCGGATTGTCTATTCGAACTGTGAGACGATGACACGAACGGGTTCGATAAATGAACCTTTCTTTGATCTTTCCTTTACATTCTACCATGGTCGCGTGGCCAGACAAAAGGTTTAGTAGGGAGAACACGAAACGCTCAATGGAATAACGAAAAAGAAATCCGACTTTGAGATGAATCCTAGATTCGCCAGGTGCAAGATTTATATATATATATATATATATATATATATATATGTATGTATGTATATATAAAGAGAGAGAGAGAGAGAGAGAGAGAGAGAGAGAGAGAGAGAGAGATAGAGAGTATATAGATGTACATCCTACCGTGCAGGACCCTCCAGAACGTATCTTGGAATTCGTAAGGATCTTTTCGAGGGATCTCATCGTAGCCATTCAATTTTCACGCCACCTACGACTTAAGTGAGTCGGTCTTAAAGCTTCTCTTCCAGGTGTTACTCGCCGAGCTAGTAACCTCGCCATTGTCGCATTGAAATTTTCAACTTTTTCAGAGATAGAGAGAGAGAGAGAGAGAGAGAGAGAGAGAGGGTGATGGGGAGAAAAAAGAACTGTAATGTAATTTTGATAGGATCTGGATTAGGTTATTGTACGTTCGTGGACAAATAGAAATGACGTTACGATCTTAAAACAATACGTTTAAGCGTCGTATAAATCGTACGTGACATTTAACAATTTTATCCCTTTTGTTCGGAATAATAATGTAAGTGTTTGACAGTGTCAATTTCTTTCTGCGTAAGATTCGAAATGTTAATTCGGAAGCAAAAAAAAAAAATAGAAAAATGGAAAACAAAAAAAGCCGTTGATAATGACAATTTACTTTTTTCGAAGGGTAATCTATCGAAGAATATTTGTTGAAACATTGATTTACAGTTAGGGGTAAAAATAAAATGGTGGCTGTTGGTGATGCTTGAAATCATTCTATTTATGGGTCGAAGAAGTTAAGAATCGTTGCTCGATGACGCACCGAAGTTACGAGGCTGAGAGAGAGAGAGAGAGAGAGAGAGAGAGAGAGAGAGAGAGAGAGAGAGAGAGAGAGAGAGAGAGAGAGAGAGAAAGAAAAGAATCGACTTCCTTTTCTTCGTACGGAAGATAACGAGGCGTGGACCCGAAGTGACACCTGAGGTGTCGAGGTCGTGACACGTTACGAGGGTAGCCGTGCCAGACATCCATCACTTCTTTGTGTCCTCGCCGAGTGACACCTGGTCCTTCGCCTCCCCTTCGGGGTACCGCACACCCCTCCATTTCTTTTCATTCCTTATCCACCGTCACGGTGGCCACAGAACCACCCCCGAAAAGCGTGCTGCTACGAACCGCCACGCCAGGAAAGCAAACAACACGTACTACCTACGAGGAGATTCTGATAATCGTTGTGAATCGGTCACAGTATCCGTGATCATTTTATTGATGATCCTTAAAAAAAAATAAAAAAAGGAATCTTTCTCTCCTGACGTCCTTTCAAAACGATTACACGTTATCTCAACGTTTAATCGCTCGTATCGCTGCGTTATTTATTTATTTTTTTCTTTTTTTTTCTTCGACGTTATATTATCGCGCTTATAATTCGTGACGGCAACGACGTAAGGAAAAAAAAAAAGAGAAAAAAAAATTGCAGTTTCATTCGAACGCGCACCATTTCTTATGTACGTCGCGGTCACCGACCACATCAATGACAAATTTTCGACTTTGCATACAAAGCGAGGAGAGCGATCGATTCCGGACATTACCAAGCAAAAATCATCGACGATTCTTTCGCGTTGCGAAAATGCCTTTGACGGCAGGAAATCCTTTCGAAAGGAAAAATATATATAAAAAAAAAAAAAAAAAAGGAAAAGAAAGAAAACGGGGAAAAAAGAGGAAGAAAAAGGAAGAGAAAAGAAAAGAAATATTCTCGTAATTCGACGTACGAACGACATATTTTACGCGTGTCCAAACTACATGGAGGTTATTAAAATATCACGTGCCACGTCGATAGGATATTGTGCACTTTGCTGGAAGGACGCATTCTTATTTTCGTACGAATTCAAAGGAATCACCGTGTCATTGTATCGCGCCGGTAAACCATGTCCTTCGAAATGGAAGATTGCGGGTGCAAGAAAAGGCGTCTCTCCGACCTTTTTAATATGTATTCTCGAACCTGATTTTTTTTTTTTTTTTTTTTTTTTTTTAGCGAGAGACTCGCGTTAACCGCGTAGGAACGATCGGATTCGCAAAATTTCACAGTCGACTTTGTTAACGAAAACAAACCAAGAAAAAAAAGAAAGAAATAGAAAAATTAACCGACAAAGAAAAAGAAAAAGAAAAAGAAGGACGGATCGGTAGCCAATGTGCTTGAAACTTTTCCTATCGACGACATTGAGAAGAAGAAGCAAATCCAGGTGTGTCGGTCGATCTGTTTCGGTACTTCCTTCGGGGGACCTTCATATTTCAACTCATCAATGGTTAGCAGGGGAGCCAAAAGCAGGTGTCGTTCCATCTTTCTCCGGTCGAAAGATCCGGGCCGACCTTTACCGAGTAGTAAAGAGATGGTGGAGTAGGAGGAGGTAGAGGAGGAGGAGGGCGCATTTTGTGAAAGCTGAGGAAGCTGAGGGTGGGCGGAACGAATTTTCAAAGTTCGTTTCGTACCTACTACTACCGCTGGTACTAGTAAACTAACCTTTTTCCACCGGGGGGGAAAAAAAAGAAATTCGGATCGATTAGGTGCACTCACCGTAAAAAGGGTTGACACGCGACCGAGAGATATCTGCGAGACCATTCGGGGAAAAATTTCTCGACGCGTTATACGAAACGGGGGGGGGGGGGTGGGTGGGGTGGGGGTAGGGAACAAAATTCGAGGGTTCAAAAATATTCTCTGTTAATTCGTTTGACCGTGCGACGAGGAGAGAAGGAGTAATTTGTTTTTTCTTTTTTTTTTTTTTTTTCGGATAGATATTAGGGATCGATATTCGGTGCACTGCGTCGACATCGCGACGGCGTCGAGAAGTGGTACTATGAGGAGGTGGAGTTGGAGGAGGAGGAGGAGTAGGAAAGGGTAGGGAGTAGGAGAGGAGGGAGGTGTTGATGAAGGTGATGCGGTGTGCGAGGAGGTGTGGAGGTGAAAGAGGAGAGACGACACCTCTCATTAATAACCGGTGACTCGGCGTTTATATAAATAAATCGCACGCGGTCGCAGGCACTCACCTGCGATTCGGTCGATCGCTCAGCAGGCTGACGTGAAAGAAGGCGTACCACCACCCTCTCCCTCCCCTCTTCCTCTTTCCCTCTCTTCTATACTCGATCCATCCGTTGCCCTCTTCGCGTTCGCCCTCGCTCATCCATCCTCCGTTTTCTCCCTCTCCTCATTCTCCTCATCCTCCTCCTCCTCCTCCTCCTCCTTCTCCATCTTTTCCACCTCCGTACAGCCCTCTTATCCTCTCATACGAACTCCTCAATCGGAATTCCAAAGGCACTAGAGCAAAGCTCTCTCTCTCTCTCTCTCTCTCTCTCTCTCTCTTTCTCTCTCTCTCTCTCTTTCTCTCTCTCTCTCTCCAGCTCAGTACCTAGAGAGTAGAGTCCATGAATGCCCCGGCCCCCGATGCTGCTGCTCGGTCATTTATTTCGGCGGCCGTGTGCTATCCCCGAAATGGCCGAATGAATGCGCTGGCAACTGCACCCCCGCGGCCTTGTCTCGAGCTCTGCTTCGACTCCCAACCCAACGACTCGAGATCGTTCTGAAAATCGAGGTCGAGGGCCACCACCAACTCCCCTGGCAAACCCTTCCTTTTTGCCTTCTCTCTCTCTCTCTCTCTCTCTCTCTCTCTCTCTCTCTCTCTTTCTCTATCTCTCTATCTCTCTCTTTCCTTCCCCGCCTTCTCTTTCTATACTCCCTTTTACTTCTTTATTTTTTCTCTTTCTCTCTTCGTCTCCTTGGATTTCATCGCATTCGGCGAATCCCTCTCCAAGTGTCGAGCCTCCGAAGGAACGAACGAACGAACGAACGAACGAACGAACGAACTTGAAAGGGACCTCGAGTTCTTTTTTCTCTTCCATGCCCTTTCGACCTTTTCTCGATCTTACCAAGCTCGATCCTTCGATCTCGTCACGATTCCGACGGATAGAAATGTACGAACGAACGAAAGAACGAACGAAATAAAGGAACGAACGAACGAACGAACGAACGAACGAACGATCGAACGAACGAACGATCGAACGAACGAACGAACGAGCTCGTAGAGAAGAGACTTAAGTCGGAAGAGAAAACCCATCGTGAAAGTCTTTTAGCCTCGGGAATCGTCGGGGAAGAAACCGCGTGAATTTTTCGAAAGGCGAGAAAGTAACATTAAAACTATCTTTCCGACGGGATACCTTCTGGTATAACGACGTAATAAAACTTCCCTTACCCGCAAATGGGCAAACTTTATCCTTCGAGCTTCTCGCACGAGAACGACGAGAGAGAGAGAGAGAGAGAGAGAGAGAGAGAGAGAGAGAGAGAGAGAGATCCGTCTTTTCCGTCGTAATCTTTCTTCCTTCCCTATTTCTAACCTTCATCCTGGTCCCCATAAACTCTAATAACAACAAATTATTTCTTTATTTTGCAGCGAACTTTTGGGAGAAAAAAAAAGATAAATAAATAAAAGAGAAAAAGGAGAAAAACCAAAAGAGAAAAGAAAGATACCGTCTAAAGAGAATTGTATAATTATTTACAGGTAGATAGAGAGAGAAAGAGAGAAAAAGAGAGAGAGAGAGAGAGAGAGGGAAGCTAATTCGTGACAGCCCTTTTCCTCTCATCGATCGATTTTTTTTCTTCCTATCTTTTTCTTTTTTTTTTTTCTTTTTTCTACCGCTTAGCGGGATAACGGGATCTAGAAAGCAAATGACTCCTTTTGAGAATGCTTATTGGGGCACATTAAAACGCTCCGCTCGGATTCGTTAAGAAGAAATTTACAATTTTTACGAGATTCCGCTACGTTAAACATTCTTTTTTTTATATATATATATATATATATATATATATATATATATATATATATATATATATGTATGTATGTATGTATATGTATATATTTACAAAATTTCAAACGCGCGCGTTCGATCCTTTTATCATCGAATCTTTCTTTCTTTCTCTCTCTCTCTCTCTTTCTTCTCTTATTTTTCGCGGTACTCGAACTCCTCATATCATATATGTTACCATCGAATCGAAGCGACTTCGTGCAAAACGGAAACGAGGAGAGGGGTTGGCTCGATCGCACCGTAAAATATTTAACGAGGCAGTTTCACCGAGCGTCTTTGTAAACGCTATGAATATAGCAATAAAATATATTATATGACGTATATAATATACTACATAGATAAGTATAACGTCGTATATAAATTCATTCGTTTTCCGTCTTTTTCTCCGATTGACTCGATAGTCTCTCTCTCTCTCTCTCTCTCTCTCTCTCTCTCTCTCTCTCTCTCTCTATCAATCTATCTATCTTTCTTTTCCAGCATCTCCTTCTATTTCAAGTATTTCAGAATTCTTCGAAAATGTAATAAAAAGAAGTACTATAGAAACTATGGATAATTCCGCTTAATATCAAATATAATATATCTCATTCGAACTTATCTCGAGGTGAAATAACAATTTTTATTCCTTCCTTTACCTCCTCCATAGATCGTATCTTTAATAAAATCACGTCGGTCGTATTCCTGATACACACCTTTTATCTCGACTGTTTCAGATGTATCGCAACGATCCCCGCGACTTGTTGCAGCCAGTCCGTAACGTATTTCTCTTTCTCGCACGGTGAGTACGCAAACGTATTTCAAATCCTTCGTTCTTTTGTTCCGTATTATTTCCGTATCTCACGAACTTAAATAAACAATATTAATGACGACGTTAAGAAGGTAGGTGTAAATAGGTATGCAGATAAATTTACGTGCACAAACGCAATCGAATGTTGAGTTTTTAATTTTTCTTCTTCGATACTAATTTTTTACTCGATGATGATCAACGCGTTACAACGCGTACGATCGTAGCCTTGCTTAAAAATTTCTCGAAATACGTGCGAAACGAGAGAAAAGGAATACGAAATCAAAAAACAAAAAATATATATATATATATAATAGCAAAATCGTTAATTTTTTAATAAACTAATTAAAAGACGTAGTCATTTATACAAAAATCGATCGGTACGCCGTACTATTGTAAAAGTTGTATACTTCGTTTATTAAATAATTTTTCCTTTTGCCGTCGTTTTTGATAGAAATGAAAAAGTAAAGAAAAAAAAAAAAAAAAGATAGAAAAGAAAAAAGAAATAGAAAAAAGGGTAGGAGTAAAGAGATAAAAATACCAAAAAGAGAGAGAGAGAGAGAGAGAGAGAGATAGAGAGAGAATTAAATAAACGAATAAATAAATAAAAGGGGAAAGGTAAAGCGGATAAAAAGGAAGTATAGGGAAAAAGATGATTTGGTAACCAGACACTCTCCGATTGCAATGTGCCACGAACGAGGTCGTTCGGTGTCGTCGAACGAAAAGTGACTTTCTCGTCACGATTCTCGAAGCGCGTGATCCGCGCCACGCCCGTTGCACATAATTATGCAGAAACGCGCGCGCGTCCGTGCAGGAGCTTGGCAGAGGCGTGCACCCGGTAAGATTTAATACGATATTTCATTCTATCCTGCTTTCTCTCACAGTCTCTCTCTCTCTCTCTCTTCTTCTATATACACACACACACATATATATATATATATATATATATATATATATATATATATACATGAACGTGGATATATACATACATACATACACACATACACATACACATACACATAAACATATACGGTTATGTATATATATATATATATATATATATATATATATATATATATATATATATATGCGTAGTCTGTTTCTCTTGGCCTCCACCCACTCCTCCTCGAGGCATTTCCAAGCCCCGAAAAGCCTCTTCTCGCGTCTACGAGGCCGAGTCGTTTGGTAGCGTGCGCGCGCGATGTAGACTCGAAGGGCGGAGGAGGAGGAGGAGAAGGAGGAAGATGAGGAGGATGAGGATGAGGAGGAGGAGGAGGAGGCAGAGGAGGTGATGGTGGTAGTGGTAGTGGTAGAGGAACGAGGGGGAGGAGGAGGGGTGGTGGTGTCGGAGGTTGAGGTAGTCTTTGGGAGGAGGATGGTGGAAGAGAGGAGAGCGAGCATCCCTCTCGCTGGCGTCACCTCGAGGGCCCAATTAGCGCCAGCACGAGTGTCATTCCGCCGCGGTTTCCGCATACTGCCTGCCGTTGACTGGCGTTTTCTGCGCCTTCGTTTCGCCAACGTAGAATCCTCTCTTTTCTATGTGTGTCTTCGTACATTTTTTCCTCTCCCTTTTTTTTATACATATATATATATATATATATACATACACACACATATACGTATATATATATACGTTGACTTTTGCACACAGAGAAAGAGAGATGAAGAGAGAGAGAGAGAGAGAGAGAGAGAGAGAGAGAGAGAGAGAGAGAGAGAGAGAGAGAGAGAGAGAGAGAGAGAGAACGTTAGGTAGAGATTTGCAGCGCCCTTCGCCGACCTTAGTCCATCTCTTCCAGCGCCATCCAACCTCTCCCCATTTTACCTCCCTCGCACCCTCCCCGCTCCCACAGAAGCCCCGCATCGCTTTTCTTTCCTTCTTTTTCATCCTTCAGCCGCCTCGTCTTCGCCGTCGCGCATTATCCAATTTTCTGGCAGATATTTCGCGATATAAT
>OU426993.1:20006518-20009018 GCA_911387935.1 Dolichovespula saxonica | reverse complement strand
GATGAGAGAGAGAGAGAGAGAGAGATAGCAAAGGGTAAAAGAGGAAAAGAAGATGGAAGGGAAAGAGGTATACAGAGTCGGAGAGAGAGTTGTAAAAAAGATTTGAAGTAGCCCGAAGTGGGAATCCACAATGGCGTCGTTAGGCTCGGCACCAACGGCGACAACTCTTTCCCGTTACGGCCGCGTACCGAGTGTCATTCAATTGCACATCCCAATTAAATAACAGGCAAAAGGGCGACGTAGCGTCGTGGAGCGTCGCGGAGCCACCCGACGCCCCTAATTGCGAGCCTCGATGAGGTTGCCGCCGCTGTCGGTGGTGTAAGAGGACGACGAGAGATAAACTCGGTCTCTCTCTCTCTCTCTCTCTCTCTCTCTTTTTTTTCTCTCTCTCTCTCTCTCTCTCTCTTTCTCTCTTCCCCCTCGACGAACGGGCCTGGAAACTTTTCGAATTTTGCGAAGGGTCGTTCTCGACGAACGATTACTCGATCGTGCTTTTTTTTCTTCCCTTGTTTACGTCACCGTGATTAGTACAACGACGTCGGCTAGCCTAACTCGATGGATAAGTTTTTGTCTATGTATTATCGAACGAATCAGTTTGACATTAAGTCGTTAGAGAACCTAACAGTTGCGTCTTTTTATAGATCAATGATAGTTAACGTTTGCGAAGATTCGATTATAAAATTATTTTAGACTTATGATCGTGTACGTTTTATTAACCATTACAACGACAGGTTTGTTTTTTTTTTTTTCTTTAATCTAAATATATAATATAAAATAGACGAACGAATCATTTCGTTTGAATTTTTTTACACGTGAACATGGAACATCAAGATTCATAGGCGATTATTTTGAAAATATACGTACGTAATTTGGACTTTTAATTGTATTCGTATTTGCGTTTATTATATATATATATATATATATATATATATATATATATATATATATATTTATATAACATAAATTATTTCGTTTGATTTTTTACACATGAACATGGAATATCAAGATTCATAGGCGATTATTTTGAAAATATACGTACGTAATTTGGATTTTTAATTGTATTCGTATTTGCGTTTATTATATATATATATTTATATAACATATATAACTTCTAATTCGGTTAATATATATTAAAAGGTAAGGTAATTAGTAGAGGCAAATGAACTAATTACCAAAATGCGAAGGAGGACGGGTCGTCGGTGACAAAGAAACCTCCCGTCTCTCTGTCTCGACCTTTTTCCTCTGCGTCCTTTCTTCTTCCTCCAGGGCTCTCTCTCTCTCTCTCTTTCTCTCTCTCTCTCTCTCTCTCTCTCTTTCTCTCTCTTTACCTCCCTTTCGTATCTCGTCGTAACTGAAAAACGTCGTTCGTCGATGCAACGACTGTAATCGTGGAAATGGTGCTCGTTCGACGACGATGACGACGACGACGACGATGACGATGACGATGACGATGACGACGACGGTCGACAGAAACGGCTCTTCCAAGAGTCGAAATGTTAATTAAAAGCTCTTCTCACCGGTTAAAGGAGAGAAAAAGGGATAAAGCAGACGACAGGATCCACGGAAGGATCCAGGAGAGGAGGAGGATGAGGATGAGGAGGAGGAGGAGAAGGGTAAATCCTCTCAGGGACGTGGCCTGGTACGTGCCTTTTCATTTACGTTACCATCGCGAATAAGTTCTCGTGAAATTTCATCGGCCAGGACGAATATTACGACAAATCATCGTCTACGACGGAATAAACCTAAATTTAATATCGATCGAATTTATATATGTATATATATATATATCATCTACGCCGACGCGTCCCTTAACGTACGTATTCCATCCATTATTCGTACGATTTAACGGAGTCGTATTAATTCGAAACTTTATCGTCGAAATTAATACTTCTTTTTTTTCGTACTTTTTTTTTTGTTGTTTACTTTTTTTTTTTGTCGATCGAATACATACGACAGAACGATATCATCGGACTTTCCAAAATTTTTTAATTATTCGAATTAAATTTTCGATCGAACAAAAAGATAATCCGTGCGTTAAATATAGATGGATTAGATGTACGAGGAGAATCAAAGGTCACCGTGCGTTCTTATCTAATGGCCATCGTGAACGAGCTCGACTAGTTACAGCCCTGAGAGAGAGAAAGAGAGAGAGAGAGAGAGAGAGAGAGAGATGCAACGTGGTAAGAGTAGGAGTAAGAGTAGGAGGAAGAGTAGGAGTAGAGGAGTAGGAGGGTAGGGGAGGATTTGCGGGCGTCGGATGCTGCAAAATGGAAGCGGCCGTAATTAGTATGCGCGTCCGCACGTTATGCACGCAACGGCACTCGCTTCTCGCAACCACCCTCTGTAGTCGTCGAGGCGACATGGAGAACAGAGTGGAAAGTATGGAAAGGGTGAGGGGGCGGTCGCGTATGCACGTGAGAGGAAGAAGGGAAGTCGAGTTGCCGGCGTTGGTGTTGCAATTCGCACTTATGTTCACCAAGTACGTTGGTGGTGCAGCGGC
>OU426993.1:19961518-20001518 GCA_911387935.1 Dolichovespula saxonica | reverse complement strand
ACACACGCACGTGTTTGTCCGAAGTGCCCGTTCCCTCCTTCTTTATTTTTTTTTTTCGTCCTTTTTCTTTCCTTCTCCCTCTCCCCCTCCTCCGCCCCCTTCCCCTCGACTTCCCTTCTTCCTACCTTTCTATCATCTTTCCGAGAGAAGTAGGAAGGATAAAGAAAGAGCGAAACGCCTAACGAGAATCTACGATCGCGGATGAGGAATCTATCGGCTGGCTCGTTTAAGAACAATAGGCATATCGTGGCCTCATCTTGGTTGTCTCTCTGTTAAACCGACTACATATATGCACTGATGAATATTCGTTAATTCGATGTGAATATTCGTTCGATGATACCCTCACGTATGAATGTTTACCGAACGGATCTGTTTATTATTAATACGGCCTCCATTTTATATATATATATATATATATATATATATATATATAATATAATATAATATAATTATATAATATTATATTATATAATATTATATAATATATAATATTATAATATATAATATAATAATATTAAATATACATATATATATAATATAATATAATTATAATATAAATATATATATATATATATATATTATATAATATATATTATATATATATATATATATTATATATAATATATATATATATATAATATATATATATATAATATATATATATTATATTATATAATATAATATATATATATATATATATATATATATATATATATATATATATATATATTATTTGTCCCTTCAATAGAATACTTTCGTCGAACCTTTACGTTAATTATCTTGTAAAATAATCAACGATATATGTGTGTGTGTGTGTGTGTGTGTGTGTGTGTGTGTGTGTGTGTGTGTGTGTGTGTGTGTGTGTGTGTGTGTGTGTATGCACGTTATCCACCTTTCCAAAGATAAAGAAAAAGCAGAACGCCTAACGCGAATATACGATCGCGGATGAGGAAACTATCGGCTCGTTCACGAACAATAGGTATCGAGCCTCATCTTCGTTATTCCTTTTACGTATTGTTCGAAACTCACAGTTAGTTAGAGCGCGCGGATAGGTAGCGCTCCGAACCTTTTAATGGGGATGCTAGAGCATTTCTATGTCGCTAGTAAATACTTCATAAAGACGTAGATCCGCTTGGTAATAAAATTCAATGCGCTACTCGAGGGCCGATTTCCAAAAGAAAAAAAAAAAAAAGAAAAAGAAGAAGAAGAAAAAAGAACGAATGGAATTTTTCGAAAAACGGAAGACCCGATCTCGAAAGGTCGAAGGCTCTCCTTGAGAGTCAGTCTAAACGCTCATTGTTGGCAATACGAAAAACCCATAGATCCGCTTCGACACAATGCCATTCAACGCTTCGGAATGTACCCTTATTACACACACACTTACACAAATAACAAGGCCGGGCATTGCCAAAAAACCAATTTCGTGACATTGAAGAGAGATTCCTCTTCCGGCAAGAAAAAAAAAAAAAAAGTAAAAGTTACGAAATTGAAAAAGTATGAGTTCTCGTTTCGTAATTCGTAAGCCTTCATCGAATCAACTCCATAGAGAGCATACCCGTCCACCATAAAGATCTCCCTCGTATTTGTTCGTAATACTTGTGTTTCTCGACCCAGGGGTTCCTTCAGTTATTATAATTTATTTAAGATTAATATAATAAATTTAAGTAAATTTCTTGACACATACACACACACACACACACACACACACATGCACGCACACACGTTTAAGAATATTTTATGAATCATCGAAGCTCCTTGTATTTCCTCGAATTTGAACGAATCTGTCATAACAACATTATATTTGAACATTGCGCTCCATCTTGCCGCATCCTTTTTAATAAGACCTTTTTTTCTCGGAATATCAGATTCCTTCGAATTTACGTATGTATTACTATCAATCCTTGATCGATAACGCGTATGCACTCGCAAGAATTTCCTTCCTACGAATAATGTCTCTCTGAATATTCTTCTCATTCCTCTTCTCTTCTTACTATCTTCCTTCTTCCTCGTATTCTCTTCCACCTCTCATTCGTTCGTACTTACGACGGAACGTTATCGATCTCACCAAATTCCGACACCTCCTCTACTCTCCGTAGAGTATGCACGTTGCCGTTAAAGATAAATTCTCGTCAGATAAAGTCGACGAATTCGATGTTTCTTGCCGATAGAAATTCATAGTCTTGTTAAAGTAAAAGAAAAGGAGAGGCATTGAAAGTAAAAGAAAAAAGAGAAGCATTAAAAGTAAAAGAAAAGAGAGAAGCATCAAAAAAGTATAAGAAGGAAAATTATTATCTTGGGTATACTATAATAATAATAATAATAAGAACTATAATAATAATAATAATAATAATAATAATAATAATAATAATAATAATAATAATAATAATAATAATATTAGTAATAATAATGATAATAATAACAACAATAACAACAACGACAACAACAACAGCGGCAACAACAACTACAAGAACAACAATAATAATAATTAATTAATAATAATTTAAAAATATCAATTATAATAATTAATTATAATGATAATAATAATGATAATAATAATGATGATAATGATGATGATGATGATGATGATAATAACAACGATTTGTTCTAACGAGCCGTGAGCAATTATGTCGCAACACAATAGTTTTCAATTCTCATAAGTTAGGAGTCTGAGTGACTTAGGCCGATCTTTCTAGTTTGAGGCGGTGGTACTAGCAAAATGCCTGGCCTGCACTCGAGCGAATATATACTCTCTTGTTTCGCGTGCATAAGGTGCGTTATTCGTATGCACCGTACTTACTAAGGAACATCGTAGGGGAAACGGGAATTACTTTGAAAGTACCTCGTTAAACATATTTCTTTTTCTGTCTTCTTGTCGGTACCAAGGAGAACGGGGGTTGGAGGGGGAGGGTGTGCGCGCGCATCCACCTACCCACCCATCCATCCACCCACTCATCCACATACACAAACACACACACACACACACATACACTTAGACAGATTTTTTTCGTTGTTGTTATTTTCTTTGCTCTCTGCTCTCTAACAAAGAAACGGAAAATTAATAAGCGTCGTAGGCCTTCTTCTCGTCCTCCTCCCCTTCCTCCCCCTACTCCTCCTCCTCCTCCTCCTCCTCTTCTCAACTTCCGACGTTCTTCCGCTGTCTCGTTTCTCTCCGCGTCCAGTTCGTCCCTTTAAGAAGATCTTCGTCGAAAGCTTATTTTAATAAGCTTATAAAATAATCAACGATAATATCTTACGACTTGCGTCACGTAAAAGTTATTTATATCGATCCATTTAAGTATTGAACATTCTTAATGTTTCTTTCATTTACATAACCCTCTAACATCGTTTAGGTTTTTTGATCTTTTCTATTAAACGATTCTCTTGGCGTTTCACAATCTCTCTCTCTCTCTCTCTCTCTCTCTCTCTCTCTCTCTCTCTCTCTCTCTCTCTCTCTCTCTCTCTCTCTCTCTCTCTCTCTCTCTCTCTCTCTATCTCCCTCTTTTACGGTCGACCTATCTACGATTTCAAACTCTTTCCCTTTGCCCTTACCCTTAATAACATATTTGCACGGGTTTATAATTAACGTCACCAAGATTCTTACATTCTCAAATTCCCTCTTTATCGTCCCGTTACTTCTCCTCTAAATACCCCTAATTTTCCAATTGTCTTTTTTTCTTTTTTTTTTTTTTACTCTTCTTTTCTTTTTTTTCGTTATCATTCTGTTTCTCCTCATTACGCGTATCATTATTCTTCGTTGGAATATAATAAAAAATTTCTCGATTCATTCTTTATTTTTCTTATCATCCTTTATCTCTCTCGCTTTCTCTCTCTCTCTCTCTCTCTCTCTCTCTCTCTATCTATCTATCTCTATATCTCCCTTTCCCTTACCCACAAGTTTCCTCCGACAATAGCCAAAATAAGAAAACACGACAAACATACCCATGAAGTTTTCAAAGGGTTTCAATGTTACGGAGATTATCATTGTACCCAAGAGTGGTGGTGATTAATTTAATTGCATGTACCTTACTCTCTCTCTCTCTCTCTCTCTCTCTCTCTCTCTCTCTCTCTCTGTCTGTCTCCCTGCGCCCTCACCTCCTTCATTCTCTTCCGTATCCCGTAGGAATCTCCACGTCTCTCCTTCGCGGAAGATGCAATTAAGCACTTTGCGTGCCGATTGGCCGTGCAATTAGGGTGAATTATAATATCGTAATAATTGCGACAATTAACGAATTGTTATGTACGTACTGGCCCGCGATCACCGTCACCGGCTAAATGTGACATTCCACATTTAGTTCTTATCCTTCCGTCCAAGCTACTTCTCGATCGTTCCCTTACCATTATCGTTTTTCCACATTTTATGATAAGATTTAAACGATTCCTACACACACACACACACAGATAAATCGTTTTAACTTATTAATTACGATCGACAATTATAATTTAATATCATATATAATATATTAAAAATAATTTTATCGTGGTAGTTTATAAACCCATCCGGCGTTATGATTTCAACTAAAATATCTTGGCTAGAGAAGTTCTCTGAGTCGTTTCATTTTTTTCTTCTTCTTCTTCCTTCGTTTCTTTTTTTCTTTTTTCTTTTTTTTTTTTTCTTTTCGTATTACCCTCGGCTCGAATTTCATTCTTAAATCGCTCGGTCTCTCAAGCTCTTTCTTAGCTTCCACGACACTCGAGCGTAGCCGGGGCTTTTTAGGACATTCGTCGTGTAGACGTTGGCAGGGCGAAAAAGCGAGAGAGATAAAAGATAGCCATGGTACCGAAAGCGCCAGAGCGCCAGCGCGCCAACTCTCTCTCTCTCTCTCTCTCTCTCTCTCTCACGTTTTCTACATAACGTCGAATTTGCAGAAGTATCGGTGAGAACGTACGTGAGCGCGACTGTGTACGAGACGAGAGTTTGGTGAAGGAGCAGGAGTGCAGGACTAGTAGTATATAACTATATACACATATATAAGGTCGTCTTGCCCGAGCCAAGCCCGAGGGGTTTACGAACACAATAGTTTGAAATATTCGAGCGCCTGCAAGAAGTTGCCCTCGCGCCGGTAATTAACGAGTTAAAGTTTGGCGTCGCGGCGCTCTCTCTCTCTCTCTCTCTCTCTTTCTCTCTTTCTCTCTCTCTCTCTCTCTCTCTCTCTCTCTCTCTCTTTCGCTCGCGTATTCTCTTGGTTCACGCTGCCATAAGACTCCCGGCATCCATTAGCCGAGTGCCACGGCTCTGAGAACTCTCCTTTTGGCCGCCAAGAAAACCGGAGATTCCCCTCCCCCTCTTAACCTCCCTCGCCTCGTCTCTTACGTCTATCTCGGCTTATACATCGCGCCCGTTTGGATTCGTTCAAAGAGAATTTTGGCGACCGTTTCGGCATTACAAACGTATCCTCTCTCTCTATCTCTCTCTCTCTCTTATACCGCCTTCCACAATCCGTCATTGAGAAAAATATTTCAACGACCTCGCGATGATGTAAAAGAAAAAAAAAAAAAAAATAAAAAGGAGTATGGGGTGTGTGTTGGGTGGATCCTTATGTTGTTGTTGGTATTGTTGTTCGCGGTATGTACGGCGTTAACGTGGAAATAAATCGACGGTTTCGGTCGGTTCAAGACAAAGAAAACGCCGCGAGACACTAATGGGAAATGGCGGCGTGGTGGGTGGGATCGTTGTTTGGGAGATACACTTTTGATAGAGTGGAGGTAAACCGGGAATGGTTTCGAGTTGCCGGCGCGACCACTCGAATATTTCCCCTACGAAATTGTTCCTTCGCTCTCTAAGAATCCTTTTCATTTAGAAACGTACCTCCTACCGGCGAAGGGAGTATTTTCTTCGATATCCTTTTTTTTCCCTTTTTGTTTTTTTGTTACTACGAACAGACAAATCGATCGGTAAGTGGTCGGTGGGCGTAAAGAAAAAAGAAGAAAGAAGAAAAAAAAGGATAACAAAAAGGGAAAAAGAAATTTGCGATTTAAGATTGAAACGGAGAATGTCGTTTGAAAAAAAAAAAACAACAACAAAAAAAAAAAAACAAAAAAGAAAAGAGAAAAGAGAGAAATTTTCTTTTGGTACTGGATTAAAACATCACACCCTCGAGCTGGAACGTATGCAGATCGTATATCCGACGGCGTATACATGCGTCTCTACCCACCGGGAACTCGAGTATTTATATATTCAAATCCCCACGCTCATCGAGTGGGGCGTTTGTTGGCTCTTCTAATAGAACCGTTTATTCTCACATTAGCATATGCACACACATCGCGTTACGCATACGCAAGCATATGCTCTTGATACGATGGGGCTAGGAACTTCCTACGTATGTACGTACCTACGTACGTTCGTACGTACACGAATACATACGTACGTACGTACGTACGTACTTACTTACACAGTTACTTCCTATCGCCCCATCACGTGCGTGCGTGCACGGACACGTGTGTCCCTTTACGAAAACCACGTCCTGCCTTCTTCGACCTCATAAGATTTCTATCATAATCGACACTTTTCTTTTTTCTTTCGTCTTCTTCTTCTTCTTCTTCTTTTTTTATTCCTTTTTTCTTTTTAATCGTCGATCTTCCCTTTGACCGAAATCATAATCGATCAATCTTGTTGAAGGTCCGAAGAGACGAGAGAAAATAAAATCATTGTAATCTCTTCTAGGACATTGTTGTTGTCCTTCTTTCGTATTGAGTTTGATTAAATTATCCTTCGATTTCTCGTGAAACGATATCTCGAATAGACGTCGATTGACCGGAGGAGAGGAGAGCGGTGCCGTTCGAGAATCCGACGAAAGAGTCGATTCATCGAGGATATGGTGGTACGAAGGGGTGGGTTTAGGTGAGGTGGTGGACTTGAGGGCGACCAGGGGAGAGAAAGAGAAAGAGAAAGAGACAGAGACAGAGAGAGAGAGAGAGAAAGAGAGAGAGAGAAACAGAGAGAGAGAGACACTCGGCTGGTAAACAAACTGTCTGAAACACTCCGGAACGCTCCATTCCATTCGAGAAGCCGGCGAGCCCCGCAGGTCCTCTCGACGGTATTATCTCGGTACATATTTAAGTGCATGACGTGAAGACTGCCACCACACCCTCCCCACCCACTCATTCAACCCCATACACCCTCTCTATCCGTCCAGCCTCCTCCGGCTTTCCTCTAGCCTTCCTCCGGCCTTCCTTCTCGGCCTCCTCTTCCTCCTCCGTCTCCGAGCCCCTCGCGTTGTGTCCTCCGCAAAAGCCGACCTCCTTCACCCCCACCTCTCCACCCACCGCCACCCCTGGCACACCCCACCCCCCCTTCTCCCACTTTCCCTCCCCGACCCCATAAACGACGAAGCTCCTACAAGTCCTCATTTCCCGGGCTGCTGCTGTCAGACGCAGCCTTGGGCGGGTCATCAGATACTACAGCACGGATAATGCCGAACGGAATCTCTTCTCTACCCCACCCCCTCCCCAGCCCCTCTCTTCTCCTCCCCACCCCCACCTGCCTCTCATTCTCTTTCGTTCCGCTTTATCTGTCCATTCCTTTTCTAACGTCTATCTTTGCCGATGATCGTGGCGTGGTCGCACGCGCGAACCAACGAAACGTTATTCCATTTCGATTATCTGTAATAACGTTGACCGTGTTACAACACTAATTTCAATTGTTATTTTAATAGATAAGAAATGACGTATCCAAAGAGAGCGATAGATACATAGATAGAGACAGGCAGATAGATAGAGAGATAGTGAGACGGAGAGATAGAGAAAGAGAAGGAAACGGTAGAAAGTGAATTCGGTAAATCACGTTTCAGATAAAAGGACGGTAAAGCGAAAATCCCTTTTCTACGTAAGCTTTCGTCACTAATCTATTCGTTCACCGTCAGCTGACTGCCGATCGGTCTCGAGCTTTCTCGCTCTTCATGTCTTTTCCTCCAACCCTCATCGGACGAACTTCTCCTCCCCGTTCTAGACGGATTCCCGAGTCTCTCTCTCTCTCTCTCTCTCTCTCTCTCTCTCTCTCTCTCTCTCTCTCTCGTCCTTCGTTCGTCGACATTGGAGGTATTGAGAGTGACGTCGAGGGCGCATTGTCCCGATCTTCTGGGAGTCGGGAATATAGCGTATAGCCACCTCGAACCAACTCTCCACCTTCATCTCGAGTAAGCCGCCGCCTCCTCCTTGGGGAAACCCTTCTCTCTCTCTCTCTCTCTCTCTCTCTCTCTCTCTCTCTCTCTCTCTCTCTCTCTCCCTTCGAATAGAACGGAAGGGGCTTCCGTCCTGTGCCTTTCCGTACCGTGCCTTTCCACGGCTATCGCTAAAACGCCGAGGACATTGGTTGTACGTTATCGTGGCTAATAATATAAGAAAACGATGGCGACGAAGAGAACGATATAATATTTTTTTACGTTTCGTTTAATTCCTCCCCTTTCTTATGATTCGATTTCGAACGACTCGCCTCGTAGTCCCGTGGCGAGGTACGTAGACGCGTTGAAAAATTTTGTTTCTCTCCGTTTGAATTTGCGTGTTATATATATATATATATATATATATATATATATATATATATCTCTTTTTATTTTGTTTTATTTTATTTTTCCCCGATTCCACTTCCAATACGTTCTCCCCATTAGGTGGCTCGAACGGTCGAACGCTTCCACAACCAAATCGAAAACACTTCTTTTGATTTCATCATGTTTCAATCGGATTCGCTTTATATCGAATATGAAACATCGTCGATTTGCTAATGATGATTGCCGTCCAACCAACGATGACGACGTATTTTACTGGACGAACAGGCGTATTAACCGACCAGGCGAATGCGCAAAGTCTAATACTCGTAAAAAGCCTCGTTATTACGTACGTATACGATACCATCGGGTTTTCGGCTGGACGATAATTGACGGATGCCGAGCCGAAAGAATTACCTGGGATTGCAAAAATAACCGGGCGTATGGGTACGCACAGATGACGTAACTATTTGGAATTATACGTCCCTACGAAACGTGAATCACGTCGATCGTCATACATACATACGTACGTACATACATACATACATACTGTACATACGTACTATATACATATATCTTATGTACGTATATAGATGTAAACTTTTATATAAACGTAGGTATACGCTTGTGTATAGTGGGTACGGGTTGGTATTTCGTGTTGCGAATCGTTAAAAACGTATCGGTATTGTCGAGGCCGCGACAAAAACGCACGGTTCCGTGTAAAATCGTGGTCGTATTTTATATCGGCTGCGGCGGCTCGCTCTTTCTCTCTCTTTCTCTCTCTCCCTCTCTCTCTCTCTGGATTTTCTACGTACGTGTCGCCGTCATCATCAACTAGAAAGAGAGAGAGAGAGAGAGAGAGAGAGAGAGAGAGAGAGAGAACACGTAACGAGTTCTCGTCGGTGTTTATTAAACGTTCCGCTCGCGCCGTGTAACTTATTGCGCAAACGGCAAATTATTTTCATGAAAAACCCACCTCCTGGCCAGAATAGCCGACAAATTTCTATGTCGTTTAATTAATAACGAATATATACGCGTGGTAGCCGTCGCCATTGCCGTCGCTGTCGGCACCACGGTAGCAATCATCGTTTGTACGGCGGAGCATAGTAGTCGTCAGTATGAATATTCGTTTCTATGTTTCCGCGGTCAGTCGCTTTGTAAGTTTTCCGATGTAATTATTTCTCGAGGAATTATGACTTTACCGGCATAATGTGTGCTTTTTTGTTTCTCTTTTTTTTTTTTTTTTTTTTTTTTTTTATTTCACCAACGAATCTCACCCACACCGTTTTAACCCATTCCCGTATCGCCAAACTCGTTCGTTGCTCGTTCGTCTATTGAAGGAAATTATATAAAAGCATTGGGAACACGGGGAAGCACATAATATGTTGCAACAAGTGGAATGAAAAATCTAATAACGTGTACTCATCGAACGCGAAACGTTCGCTAATCTGAATTGACGCCGAACGCAATTACGAGTGACCGAAAAAACTTTATAAACCCGTGGGACGTCGAGGATAACTCGGCTGTTTCTCTTCTTTTTTGTTTTTTTGTTTTTTTTTTGTTTTTGATTTTTTTGAGCGTTCCGTTGTTTTCTTTTTTGTTCGTTTGTACGTTCGTGGTTGTTTGTCCTTGGTATTAAACAGCGAGTGTGGTGGACGAGTAGAGAATCTGGTGACACGATTAGGAGAGATACCGATTACCGTGAATTCGACGATGCGAGGTGTGAATCTTCTGTCTCGTGCCTCGGGGAGTCGTTTAATTTTGTTTATGCGAGGCACTTTGGAAGACGTAAAACACGGTATCTCAATTCAACGGCATAATTTTAGAGGAGCAGTCGCGCTCGCGTTACGATTATGGCGTAATCATATCGGATTGTTATTATGGCTGATGGCTCAGCAGGGGACTACTGCGAAGGCTTATCTTTGAAATATGCTGATAGACCATACTCCGTGAGCAACAGCCCCTTTTCCTCCACCGATGTTCTCCCTACTCTCGTATTTTACCCTCTTTCTCTTTTACTCTCTATCTGTCTCCTTCTCTCTCTCTCTCTCTCTCTCTTTCTCTCTCTGTCTCTCTCTCACTCTCAGCATTCCGTTTCTCTAAGACGACGCTTTATCGCATACGAAGGGGCCTCGAGAAATTGCCCAAGAATCGCTCCCCTTCATTCCAGCATCTTTTATCGCGTACCAGATTTTCAATTCGCATTTTCAAACTCGCGAGATCTTCGATCTGTCTTAAGGAGAAATATACTTACCTACTAGCGGCTATGTCAATCGATTCTTACTATATATAAACTACGATACGTAGAAAAGTTTCAAATATTTGTCAATTTTTTTAACGTTTGTTCACACGCACGAACACACACACACACACACACATATGTGTGTGTATATATATATATATGTAAATATATAATCATAGAAAGGGACAAGTTGAGTCAGGTTTAAAGAACTAATCGAAGATGTTCGATGTATATCATCGTAGGATCAAGACATTACGAGTTTGCATCTTTCTACGTAAAAAGTCAAAGGGCGAAGGGATAAGATCAACTCCTTACCATAAAATCCAAACACTACGGGGGCTCACTATTGTCCCTCAAAGCCGTCACCGCCGACATCATCAACGTTCTCGTCACGGTGACGTCCATATTAGACATTAGACTACCAAATAAGTGGGTACGCGCCCGATCAGGGGCTCGTGCGGCTCAGAGGTAACCACCCCCATGTGGCACCCGCATGCCGCCCCCTGGGGGATGCAATCAGAACGTTTCAATCAACGATCGCTCCGTGGGGGTAGTCTCGAAATAGGGTTGCGGGGGGTAAGGACGGACGAGGGAAACGAACGGCAACGAGGACGACTGAGTTTCGCGATTACTCTGATAACCAACGGGCATTAAATCTTCGACCAAAGAGGGCGGAAACCCCTTCTGCTCTTTGTCACTGGCGCGGTTTTAAGGCCGTGACTCACTACATGGTTTCGAACTTTAAAGTGGATGCCGAGACTTATTCAACGAAATCGTGAATTAATTCGATGATATAGATCTTCAGCGTCGAAGCTCGTATCAAATTAAAACTAATTTTTCTTTCCTTCTTTCTTTCTTCCTTCCTTTTTTTGTTGTTTGTTTGTTTGCTTGTTTATCGTTTCTTTTTCTCTTTCTTTTTTTGTCTCTTCATAAAACTACACGAAAATTTCGTACGCCATCGTCGTGTTGTTCGATTGATCGACGATTTCGAACGGAACCAACGTTTATTTATCAAATTTTTTTTTTTTTTTTTTTCTATAACCCACCGTAACGCACGACGATTGTGATTCCTTCGATCGTCGAACGGGGAAGAAAATTTTTTAAAAGAAACGCCGAGATCCCGATTATAACGAACCCCCCCCATACATACCGTATAGAGATATCGCGAGTCAGTCCAGTTCGAGGGTACTAATTCGTTTCAACGTAATTGCGATGTAAGCTTTCGAACAAAAGAAAAATCCAATCAACGAGAAAGTGATTGAGGTCCATGAAAACGTTGTCTCGCTTGTAGTCAGTCGGTCGGTCAGTGATTCCATCGTGGTACTCGGCCCCTTTTCGCATGTGCTCGCGAAACGCATGCGGGGAAACGTGTACCGTGTGTGTATCTGTGTGCGTGTGTGTGTACGAGTGTTCTGTACGTGTCGCGTGTGCGCGCAGTGACACACACGTAGAGGGATGACGTTTGCGCACGCACACAAGTTCCCGCGGAATGACGCAAGCGTGCTCGCGCGCGCGCATTCGTACGCACATACCCGTAATCCGTGCGGACGCGAATGAATGGCAAATGAATAGGGCGCGGCGTCACAACGAAAAGTTAATCACGGCTCACCATATACTTGTAAAGGCGGGGTCTGTGGGGGAGGTGGGTTAGGCGCGCGCGAAAGAGAGAAAGAGAGAGAAAGAGAGAGAAAGAGAGAGAGAGAGAGAGTGAGCTTGAAGGGGGCCGTCAGCAGCCTCCCTAGTCTCTTGATTACATGGGCGTACCCTGATCGCGGCTACGATTCATTCTGGGTACGTTGCACAAACGCGAACTGTTTCGTAGAAACCTATACGCGTGTACTAGCGAGCGAGCGAACGAGCGAGCGAGCGAACGAACGAACGAACGGACGAGCGAGTGAACATGCTTTGCTTTTCCCTCTCTAACGCGTTTTCTCTCTTTCTCTCCCTCTCTATTTCTTTCTTTCTTTCTTTATTTCTTTATTTTTTCTCTCTTGTTTTTCTCTTTCTCTCTCTCTCTCTCTCTCTCTCTCTCTCTCTCTCTCTCTCTCTCTCTCTTTCGTTCGTTCGACTTCGGCCCATATGGTGGTACTGTTTTGTCCGATCTGTTTTTTCTCTTTCTCTATCGTTAAAAGGGCCACAGTTAGAAAACAATTATAATCACCTCGACGTCGAATCGTTTAGGGAGAGAGCCCGATATCAAAAATTGTTCAGACTACACTCCTCGTACCGTCTGTCCTCCAACGTAAAATAAGAAAAAAAAATAAAAAGAAAAAACGTCTGTCCTTTTCTTTCTTCGACGTACAAAAGTATTATCTATTTCGGGATATTATCGTTCGAGTATGAACGATCATCAGAGAGAAGGTAGGTATACCAATAATGAGATGTAAACCGGGATGTAAATAATTTTCGTTGGAGCGATCGCCCAAATACGAGCGAGATTGTACAGGAGAAAGAGAGACGGACAGACGGACAGACGGACAGATAGAGATAGATAGAGTGCAGTCGGTAATAGATTGCTTCTATCCTCTAACAGGATACTTACTTGGATTACATAACTATATCGCGTAGAGCAATTACTATAATGGCCGGCCGCTTTTATTTTGTGTTTTTGCTTTTTCTTTTCTTTTTTTTTTTTTACGGTGAACGCTGGTCGAATTTCGATAAGTATTAAATTAATTCTCCGATTTATTTTAGTTAATAGAACGCGATCGGGCCAAACGGTGTCGCATCTGTTCTCTCTTTGGACGATAACAAAAATATCTCTCTCTCTCTCTCTCTTTCTCTCTCTCTCTCTTTCGACTACAAAATTGCCTTTCAAGTGGTTACGGTATAAAGAGACGAGATCGGAAGGAGTTAAAAAAGAAAAAAAATCGAACGATAAATATCTTAATAGAGACTACCGAATCTGTGAAGTAATTATTTGTTTCATCCGTTTGATCGTCGATCGACGTATTAAATTCAACAAATTTTATTGTCCCTTCATTGATTTGTATCGATATTTTTTTTTTATGTTTCGTTTTTTTTTCCCGACGCATATGTGTAACCTCCGTACGTTCCAGACGCTCTCGACTATCTCTTTTTGTTTGTTTGTTTTTTTTTTTCTTTCTTTTTTATTGTTCTCTTGCTTTTTCGACAACAGCCCGAAGTCGTTCGTGCACGAAGATGAACAATAGAGATCGAGTACCGATGTTGCGTACCAATTTCATTTGACGCATCTTTCAAGTTGCTCGCTAAAACGCGCCATGCGGAGGTCGAACATATGTACGTACGTACGTACGTATGTATGTTCCTTAATGAAATGGCGCCCGACTTCTCCTCGCCCTCATGGGGCTTCGATTGTTTAGGAAGGCCTTGTAGTTTTTCAATATCTAAGATTGGATTGGGATGGGACGGGGATTCTCAGGCCATGTGAAGATATTGATATCGAAGCTCTCTCTTTCTCTCTCTCTCTCTCTCTCTCTCTCTCACTCTATCTCTCTATCTCTCTTTGTAAATCCTTTCGTTCTCGACGAAGTTCAATCCAGACGGGCGTACTTTCGATTTATTGATCACAGTAAGTTCGTTGACCGTTATGACATTACACATAACCGTATTTTCATATTACTTGTAACCTTTCTCCGCCTACCTCACCCTCTCCCTTTCATCATCAATCCATTCATGGATTACGGCGTAAACAGTATGTGATTTGTATCTATTGTTTCATATCGAGAAGAAAAGGAAACAAAAAGAAAGAAAAAAAAAAAAAAGAAAAGACAGGAAAACGAGAAAGATAAAGAAAAGTAATAGAAAACTTGATGTGTGTCATACTATAGAGGAAATATCGTTCCGTCTAAACTTATGGTAAAAAGCAGGTAAGAAGAACCTACGGCCGCGTAGGGTTTCTTTGAAAAAAAAAAAAAAAAAAAAAAAAAAAAAAACGAAAAAAGAAGGAATAAAAAAAATTGCGATTGTACGGGGGCTCGCACGTACGCGTTGAAAAGTTTCGAGGGTTAACTCGATTTCAAAGATTGTTCTATTGGCAGTGAGTGCCAACCGGTA
Source organism: Dolichovespula saxonica (assembly GCA_911387935.1). Taxonomy (NCBI): domain Eukaryota; kingdom Metazoa; phylum Arthropoda; class Insecta; order Hymenoptera; family Vespidae; genus Dolichovespula; species Dolichovespula saxonica. Next base: position 19,986,758 of record OU426993.1, on the reverse strand, counting down.
AAGTGAATTGTAAAGTAATTGCATAAGATTAGTAGTGCCGGGCTTGGAAGGCACTCTGTCGGTTACTTCCAGTTCAATGAGTCTCAACGACTTTACTTTGATTCGTCCTCAGTCACCCCCGCCGTAAGCTCTCCGATACTATCTCCCTCCCACCCTCCCACCCTCCCTCCCTCCTTCCCTCTATCTCCATCTCTTTTCCCGTTCTCCTTCCCTATCCTACTTCTTCCCTTTATCCTTCGTTCCCGCTTCTTCCACGTCCTCGCCCTTCCGCCACTCACTTTGTGTCCCATCTGCATTTCATCGGGCTAATTTGTTGAGATACCGCTTGTCAATATTTCAGTCTTTTTTACCCCATTGCTTCGAATAAAAAACGTGAGCACAAACGAGCAAAAGAGAGAGAGAGAGAGAGAGAGAGAGAGATGGAAAAAAAGTGAGGACGATGCGACGGAGGGAATATTGCGATTTCCAAGCGGATAATTGCTTCCCGTTTCTCCAAGTAAAAAAAAAAAAAAAAAAAAAAAAAAATATATAAAAAGAAATAAAAAAATATCAGGAACCCTTCAACGTCGTGCACAGAGTAGATTTACTGGAAACTTTTTAACGCGATATAATTAATTAACGAACTTCATTAACTTGTTAAATTCGCGATACCGGCCGAGTAATTAGGTATGTAAGTAAACGATCACCGTTCTAGATACGTGTATTCTTAACTAAACGGATTCGACGTGACGAATTTCTGACAAATACTAACTCGTCGTTTCTAACAGTGGAGTCCCTTCTTCGGTCGATCTTATCTTTTCTTTTTCTTCTTCATTCCTTTTTTCTTTTTTCCCCTTCTCCCAACCCTACCTCCACAAGACGGATGTACGTAATAGGAAGTGAAAAGGAGAGAACGAAAGAAAGAAAGAGAGAGAGAGAAAACGAGATTCGAATGAAAAAAGAGAGAAGAGAGAGAGAGAGAGAGAGAGAGAGAGAGAAAGGCAAAAAGGAGAAAAAAAGGTCGAAGGTAGCGATGGAAGAAGTTGGTACGATTGGAACGCAGCCCTCGTCCCGATTCGAGAAACGTGTACGAGTGGAAATTCGCCGACTGCGAATGGATTTGCGACAAGGTGACGGCGAAACGGACCAAGAATTCTGATAAGAAGCAGCACTCTTTTTCCTTCTCTCTCTCTCTCTCTCTCTCTCTCTCTCTCTCTCGGTCGTTTTCTTTCCTTCGTCGATGCTCTTTACGCCGCGATGTCTTCTTCCATCGTCCCTTCTGCTTCTATTTCTTTTTCTCTTCCTTTTCGTTTCTATGCTTTCGTCCTTTCTCCATAGAGACACGAGAGCATTCCACGAAGGAAGACGACAATATGGTATAAGGTGGATAAAAAGAGAGAGGGAGAGATACGGGGAGAGAGAGAGAGAGAGAGAGAGAGAGAGAGAGAAGGAGGAAGGTACCACCGACAATGTCCGAATAATGCCTGCCCCCAGGCTTCTTTTATATACAGGGGTAGAGACCGGTTGAAAGCTAATGTCCGTGATAACACCGAGGCCCTTCCGCAATGACCAACCATATCCTTCTATTAACCTCCGATTCCATCGTTCCACTCGCTAAGTAGTATCGGGCATGCACACCTCGCATTGCCGTGGATAAAATTATTTTTCCTTTTATTCCTTTTATCCTCTAGTTTTCGTTCGTCCGTTAGTTTTTCTTTTGATTTTTTGATTTTGATTTTGGTCCTTCGATCACTTTTCCTTTTCCGTCCGTATTAGCGACGTTCCTCGTTTCGATTAGATTTAAAAGTAAGGTCGAAGAGGATGAAAGAAGGTCGAAAGAGAAAGAGAAAGAGAAAGAGAAAGAGAAAGATAAGAGACAAGGAAGGAAGGAATGAAGAAAAAAAAATATGAAGTTTATTCCCAAGGATATATAGCTGCTACGGTAATCGTTTCTCATCGTTTTGGCATTCCCGACAGCCGATTAAGGGCTTGATGAAGGGAAAGAGAAAAAGGGGGAAAGGGATAGAGCTTTACGAGGCGATATATTCGTTGTGTCAACGATTTAGAGAAAAGTGGGGTAGCACGACGGTACTCGACTTAATTCGACGAGCACGAACGACGAGGCGACGGGATACGGATGAGGAGAGAGTAATAGGAAGGAGAGAGAGAGAGAGAGAGAGAGAGAGAGAGAGAGAGATAGAGGAGGAAGAAGTGGATGAGAAGGAGAAGGAGAGGATGAGGAGGATGAGGAGGTGAATAAGGAGGAAGAGGAAAAGGAGGAGAATGGAGAGAAAGGAGTTTGCCTTTGCTCTTCCTCCTCTTCTACTCTTCGTCTTGCTCTGTCCGCGGTTTCCTAGGGTCGTCGTCGTCGTCGTCGTGCGTGGGGTTGACTCTCTCTCTCTCTCTCTCTCTCCATCTCTCTCTATCTATCTATCTCTTTCTCCGTTTTCTGTTCGGGGGTTGGCTAATGAAATATCCGTGCTAGTTTAACCGAGTTACAAGCACTGTGGAACCACCCCAAAGGCGAAAACGACGACGACCCTACGTGGGGCAGGCAGGCGCGCCTCTCTCTCTCTCTCTCTCTCTCTCTCTCTCTCTCTCTCTTTCTGCCTGTTACAACAACTGAGAAAACATATTGTTCACGAATATATACACTTCCAAATCTTGCCACCCCATAGAAAGTTATCCATTCCGACAGGGCCGGCGGATTTTCAAAGACGATGAGTGGGGTCAGCGTCATGTATCCTCGTAAATCCTTTTAGCGAGTCAAATGCACCACCGAGTGAGTGCTCTATGTCGGACGTGCTTGGCGTCCATGAAAATCCATCCGTTTGCCACCACTCCTTACCTCTTCTTCTTCTATTTCTTTTTTTTTTTTTTTTCTTTTCTTTTTTTGCTCCTCATCATACCTTTTGATATCCCGCAAGTTAGAAATGGTCAAGAACGAACGATCCATTCGAAGGTGCGCAACTGGAAGATTTTATTGTTGCCATAACGTCAGACTATCCTAGAAGATCCTTGATAGGAAGGGTTCAACAATAAGCTGAACCTTGAAAAGGTGTAGGGAGTAGTTTGGATACGTAATACCAGAAGGATAAGATATGCGTCAGTGCTTTGGACAGCGCGAAACTTATTATTAGAAACTAAGTCTTATTATGTTTTGTAAACTACAACTACGTTGTTTCTTCTATTTTTTTTTTCCTTATTTTTTTTTTTTTTTAATATAAATACCGATCGTGTTATCAATGATCATTTTAATGATCGTTACTTATTTCATGAATTCAGGATGTCAGAATATTAAGGAAGAAAATTTATAGGATACTTAATACATAGTTATTAGAACATATATATATATATATATATATATATATATATATATATATATGTGTGTGTATGTATGTATGTATGTATGTATGTATGTATGTATGTATATATGTATGTATATATAGGATGATACGTTTTGGAGGATATCCAGGGCACGAGGATACGCGTACTACCTGCGTGTTGTGGGCAAGCACCCACTGCGTTTTCTCCCACGCTCACCCTCACCCCTTGCTAGAGTTTAGATCAACGCGAACCGACCGCTTGTATACTGCGTAAATGCTTAATACGTTGCATTAACTCGATCCATCATGCGAGAAGCATCGACTTAGCGTGTATAATGTGTACGTATCACGAGACCAAATACACACACGGTCCTCCACTCGAATTAGAGCTCAATGAACGCGGAGATAGTACGTCATATTACACTGAATCCCATTAGCATGTAAATGTAAACGAAGAAAAAAGGAAACAAATAACCTACGAACAAATTGATATCCATTAATTTTTCTTTATATTCATACGTACATACGTAATCCAATTTTACTTACGTGTATTTAATAGAAAATTACGTGCCTTGATATATCTCATCTTAATTACTACGACTAGTATCAAAGGATACGCTTTTTATCGAGTGATTTGACATAAGTACTTAAAATGTTCCGGGATCCATGTACAGACACATATTTTTATATATATATATATATATGTTTCGTCGCTCATTAACGTTTCCTAAATACAGTCAGGACGGCAAGTGGAGTGTATTAAATTTAAATAAAAATACCGGCAGCCGTGTTCACAAGCCAAGCCTATAAATCAGTGGGACGGCCAGCCGAGCGGGCAGCTCCGGAGAATAATACCCCATATTTATGCTCTTCTCCGTAAAAACCTCATCCACCCTTTCTCTCCTATAACCCCTCACCTTTCCCTTTTTCACCCATGCTCTTTCTCTCTCTCTCTCTCTCTCTCTCTCTCTCTCTCTCTCTCACTCTTTCTCTCTGTCCATGCGAGCCGTTCCGTATCGCGACGTTTTTCGCGATAGCACTGCGACGATATAAAAAGTCGGGCGATTTTTCTTCGAAAAATCTCGGTGGCCGACATAAAATATTATCCAGAAAAAGGGCCGAGTAGAAAATTATGAATTTATTAGATCTCGGGCGGGGCACGCTCGATTGAATTTCGGGCAACGCGTTTATCCTGCCCTCCCTCTTTTTCTCACACACACACACACACACACACACACACATTCGCGCTAACACCGTCCTTCCTTTCAATTTATTGGATCATTATTTCCTAAGAGAAAGGTGAAAATGATCTAAACATGATAATGCAAAATATTTATCCCAGGACGTATGTAATACAACCTTCCTTCCTTCCTTCCCAGGTAACACGATTCTCATGCAAAATAGAAAATCTACAAGAATACTTTGGCTATTCTGTTTTAACGTTAAAAGATAAGGTTGACGGTAGTAAATATTCCATTGTACATGGGCTTTAATTTACGTTCTCATAGTATATACAGTTAGGTATCTACCTACATACTCTTGGTTGGACGCGTACGTGCACAACGGTATGGACGTGGCTTAATCTATGCTCGCGAGCTCCGGGCATTTAGGGTGTGGCACTGCTTTGCGTGGATCGTAAGCGTGTATGTTTCTTAGTATATATATATATATATATATACATACATAAATACATACATACATATGTATAATATATATGTGTATGTATACGCGTGTGTTAGTGTGTGTGACCGGGGAACAGTAATGAGCACGACGACAGGATAAATCACTCCTTCCTCCCGCGACGAGGATAATCATAATCCCTCGCGATCCTCTTCTCGGGAGTCCTCGCGTGGCTCGCGTGGATCGAGCTCTCTCTCTCTCTCTCTCTCTCTCTCTCTCTCTCTCTCTCTCTCTCTCTCTCTCTCTCTCTTTACACCCACTACTATACTCTCGCGACTCGAGCTACCGAATTCATTTTCCTCTGATTCCTTCCGTCTCCGGAGAAATTCCACGCGACGGAATTCCCTTCCTATCCCTTCTCCCTCCCTCTCTCTCTCTCTCTCTCTCTCTCTCTCTCTCTCTTCGTTCCTTCCCTTTTTCTTTCTCCTTTGTTCCTTTCTCTTATTCTCTTACTCCCTTTCTTTCGTTTATTTTTTCTCTTCATTTTCTTTTTTTCCTCTTCTCCATCAGCCGAAGCTTCTCGGCACCATCTCCCTCCTGGTCGTCCTGTGAAAAAAAAAAATCTCGACGAAGTCCTACGAGAAAGATATAGACAGATATAAATGGATTAATTGAATGTATAAGAGGAAGTAAGAAGGAAAGACGCGATGACTCGATAATGAAATATATAGAAACAGATAAAGTTTGCTTCAGAAGAAACGTATTAATAATAACGTTAATCAGAGAGAGAGAGAGAGAGAGAGAGAGAGAGAGAGAGAGAGAGAGTCAAGATGTAAGAGCATCGATAATTTTTTCTCAATTATACTTGCGAAACTCGTTAACACCCCTACCATCTTTTTACTGTCAACCATTAGAGCCAGCTTATCATCTTAAAAATATTTTCTCCCGTTTATCGCGCTTGGATTTTCGAGTACGAGATAGATAGATAGATAGAGAGAGAGAGAGAGAGAGAGAGAGAGAGAGAGAGAGAGAGAGAGAGAGAGAGAGAGAGAGATCTTTCGCACGAGGAGCGGGCAAATGAATCTACGAGCTTTTTTTACGGACGGATCGAGGACTACGGTTGGGCGGGGAGGGGAGAGGAGGGTGGGGAGGGGAGGGGTCCACGAGAACAGGGTCCACGGTGGACTTAAACGAAAGGTAATGTCCTTCCGTGCCATTTCCAGGCCTCCTTACGAGCACGTTAACGGCATATTTTTGTCGGCCGTAACTCGGCTTTATTGGACAATTAACGTTTTCCCCGAAACCCGCGGTCGTCATCGTGTTTCTCTCTCTCTCTCCCTCTCTCTCTCTCTCTCTCTCTCTCTTTTTCACTTTTTCCTCTCCTTTTTTTTACTGCGATAAGAACTCTCTCTTCTCGTTTTTCTTTTCTATCTCTCTCTCTCACTCTCACTCACTCCCTCACTCATTCTCTGTCTTTCTCTCTCTCTCTCTCTCTCTCTCTCTCTCTCTCTCTCTCTCTTCCTCTCTCTTTCTTTCTTTTTCTTTCCATCTTTTTTTTTTTAATCTCGCATCATGGGTACGACGACTATGGCCACGGTCGCAGTGGAATGAGATATTTCGGAATAATGAGCGTGGTTGGGCGTGCCACCGGATAAACTGTATTTATGAGGCTTGCCTACCTCGCAGCTTTCTTCGGATTAAAGTCCTTCCCGATCTACGCCATGTCGTTGTTGTAGCCGATTCTACGTACCCGGTGTCTTTCGCGAAAATTCATGCGATCGAGCTGGACGACGGGTTTCCTCGAGAGAGATGAAAAAAAATAAAAAAATTGATAAAAAAAAAAAAGAAGAAGAAAAGACTATTTTCGTTCTCCATTCTTTTCTCGTTAAAAGAATCTCCGACAAATGAATTTCTACATTAGAATACGATTTATTCGTGATATACCGCGTGAGGTCAAGTGTACTAACACATTCACGAGTCGATCTCGTTCTAGTTCGCGTTAAAAGGGTTTTTACGGTCGTCGGGACAAAAATTAAAAAAAGAAAAAAAAAAAAAAAGAAAAAAAATATAAAAGTGCAGAAAAATTAGAAAGAAAAATAGCTCACTGTAGGAAGTAGCTGGGGAGAGGGGGAAGGGGCAACTATCGTTAGGAAAAGTCATAGAGCTCAAAGGGTTAATGATTGTAAACTCCAGAAGGTTACGAGTTCGCCATTAAAAAGAAGAGACACAGGACGTTCGTAGTTTCACGGTACAAAGAACGAGAAGGAATGTGTGCGCGCTGCTCGGTCTTTTCCGAGTGAACATTTCTTCGCAACGTGCAAATCTTCCACGAGCTTCTACTCTCAAAGGAATTTAATGGTTGAGTCGAGGAGAAGTTTGTCATTCCCCGTATTCATAACCGAAGGAAAGGAAGCAGACACACGGGTTACTCTCTTCTCTTTTTACGTGCGTCAACCGCGCAAACTTTACACGTTGGTACTTTCTTCTTCTTCTTCTTCTTCTTCTTCTTCCTCTTCTTCTTCCTCTTCCTCTTCTTCTTCTTCTTCTTCTCGTTTTTCTCGTCCCTTGAGCGTTCCTTAAAAGTGGATTCGCGCGATGCACCAACGCCCTTACCCCTGCTTAAGAAATTTTACATTTCGCTTATCGTACATGATATACACAGGGTGACTCATCTTGAATTTGAATCTTTCGACCTGGAATTATTCACGTGATCTTTTTTCTTCTTCTTCTTCTTCTTCGTTCTTTCCTCCCTATCTTTAAACGTACTCGTTAAAATTCTTAATAAATTGATATATGTGTCTATCTTCGGACATAACGTGCGGACACAACGTACGTTGAACGTTCGCTATCTAATATCGAGAGAATATTGTATAGGCGTTAAAGGACGTTAAAGCATTATGACGTTGGAAGGTTCGAAGTTACAATTACCGTAGGGTTAAGGGGTTGACAACGGCCATAGGAGAAGGGTGGTGCGAAAGGTCGCTCGAGGGCTAGAGAAGTGGTTGCTGGCATAATTCGTATTGTGGTCGCAATGCCGTTGCCGCGTCAAAGTACCCCACGTAATCGTGAGGAGCGAGTGAGGGTGGAAGGGACACACACACAGAGAGAGAGAGAGAGAGAGAGAGAGAGAGAGAGAGAGAGAGAGAGAGAGAGAGAGAGAGAGAGAGAGAGAGAGAGAGAGAGAGAGAGAGAGAGAGAGAGAGAGAGAGTGGCTACATTCTTCCGCGTTTTTCGCGCTCGAGTACATTCCGACAATTCTAATTCGTAACGTGGACTCGAGAAGAGAGAGAGAGAGAGAGAGAGAGAGAGAGAGAGAGAGAGAGAGAGACCAGCTCGAAAACGTTCGCTAAAGCGCAGGTGCACTTCGTGCGTCCAATAAAAGGGAAGGAAAACGTGGATTGTTGTTACGTTTCGCGAGAGAGAGAGAGAGAGAGAGAGAGAGAGAGAGAGAGAGATGGTGTTAAAGGTGTAAGAGAGAAATGCGAAAATGGTGAACGGGGTACAACGCGATTCTGGCGAGCCCGACGTGCGACCGGCTTGATTGTCGCCACCGCTCGCTAACAATCGCAGTTTGTTATTCGGTCCAATTAAAACATCCTCTCTCGCTTCGACCTCGTCGCCAGCAACCTTTCCTCTTTCCCCTCTTTCTTTTTTTTTTTTATGCAGCCCTCATCTACACAAACCGCCCACTCTCCTCTTTCTCTTTTCCTTTTACAAAAGTTCATTGATACAATGTGCACGGTACGCAAGCTTGCCTCTATGCCTATGCTTTAACCCTTCCTACATTTTTCCTCCCTTTTATATATATACATATATATATATATATATATATCTTTATTCTCTGTTACTCCCGCGTACGTTCCCCGTCGTCTCTCATTGCTTTCTTGTATTCTTTCATACATTTATTAACGCCGGTTCTTCTTCTTCGTCCATGCCCTGTTGTATCAATCGATCCATTATCAATCCACGTCTATGTAAACACACACACACACACACACACACACAGATATATATTATTTGATCGATTCACCTTCTAAAAAAGAAAAGAAAATTTCGTCGTTAAGGTAACCAAAAAGTTAAATCGATTCCTTACGTTTGTTCAACCATCGAAAACTGTCCACTAGCAATTTTTCAGCAATGTTTTTCTTAAGGCATTAGAAACAAGCACTCGAATTTAATGCGATTCCCGTGTACTACGACCATTCCGGCTGTGTTCTCCTATCGGAACGCCATTTTGGGTTCTCTGTCACCGAGAAGTACACCCTTTCGTCGGCCTTAAGAAGTCCTCGAGTTCCGGCGGACCACTCCAAACTATTTTCGTATCGCTATGAAAAGAAATCGATAAAGCCCTGGCGGAGGGCGACTCGAGTGAATAGACAAGAAGGGTTCTTCTATGGGCGAACATGACTTTTTAGAAAAAGACTTTGACGTCGTTTATAGTCACGATCCGAATCTTTACCTATTTTTATCTTAACGTTCTTTTTTTCCTTTTCCGTTTTTCTTCTTTTTTTTAACACTATTATTTCTTTTTTTGTCTCTTTCTTTTCTGTTTCTTCGATGACGTCGATAATAGATACGCGTAATAGAAATTTCGATATCACGTGGAATCGTTCGTTTCTTTCTGTATTTGTGTCGACGCGAGAAAGTATCGTAAATTTGAGAGAGAGAAAGAGAGAGAGAGAGAGAGAGAGAGAGAGAGAGAGAAAGGAAAGAAAAAGAGGAGGTACGGAACACTTACTCAAGATTATAAATCGCGGTTGATTTAACGAACTGAAAACCGTGTGAAAATGAACACGCGGCGTTTAAATTCGTTGTTCGCCCTTTGATTCGGTACACACACACACACACACACACAAACACACAGACGGGCCGGGCTAACACACCCTTTTTAGAATCGCAGCACGTGTCAACGCTCTTTAAAAGTACCGTTCTCGATACGATACGCAAGACGATTCGAAACTTTTAGCAGGCCAAACATTGCGTGTTTCGAGTTACCTAGTCCAATACGAGTGCCTTGGTATGCGGGCTCGAGTACATATTATTGTTTTTAGTACAAACATACTTTATTGACGCAATTCTTCCGTTATTTTCCATCTTTATAATGGATTAAATAAGTTCGGTGTACGATATCTGTATACATATACATTTTTTTTTTAAAGGGCAAAGCGAAATCAAACGTTCCCTTCAAATTATTTCCTTATTTCACGCGTTAACAATTCGATCGATTTCTTCCTTTTTTTTTTGTTCTTTATCGAAATATTTTCGAAACACTTTTCTAGCCGAATTTTCCTAAGTCCTGTCGATACAAGTTCCATAGAAAGCGCAACGGAAACATCAGATTGTTTCTATGACGCGTTATCCGAATTTCCTCACAAATTAGAGACAATCGGTGTAATCTTTCGTTTATTTTTATTTTTTTTTTTATATTTATTTATTTACTTTAATTTTTTTTTTTGAACGACATTTGAAAAACGACCAATGTGGGTATCCACGTTGTCTTTCGGGAGCGTTTCGTTGTGATTCGTAATTGGAGAAAATTATAACGAATAAACTTACGTGCGAATACGACGGTTAAAACGAAAGAAATTGTTTCCTGATTTTCTCGATTTATTTATGGACCTGGAGTTCATTCTTTCGAGCGAAGAACATCCAGTCGTTATTCTCCAAGTTTTCTCTCTCTCTCTCTCTCACTCACTCTCTCTCCATTGCTTTTTTCTCACCCCTTGACAATAGCCATTATTTTTACTGAGATTCCGTCGGCGTTTATTTATTTCGTTTGTTTGCTCTTCTCCCCGCTTTCACGCCTTTACCCTCAGACCTCTCCCCTCTTCCTCCTCCTCCTCCTCTTCCTCCTTTCTCTCCCTCTTCGGCAGACATAGTGGGATAAAGAATCGGTGCCGATCGCAATATGAAAACGGAGGAGGGGGAGCAACGCGTGGTCATCGAAAGGACGATTTACCGCGAAATCGAAGCACGTGTTTTTGGCAGCAGAAGCCAGAAGAACGTCCGACAATCTCCGATAACTCAAACAACGACTCTCGTCGTTCGTACATCGAACGAACGACGATCCTCTTCTCCTCTACGTCTACGGTCTCATTCAATCTCTCCTCTAAATTACGATATCCTCGCGAATAATGTATATTTACCTTCGACTCTTCTGTCTCCCGTTTCCGTAAAATATTAAAAAACAAAAAAAGAGAGAGAGAGAGAGAGAGAGAGAGAGAGAGAAATAAATAACAAAAACCATTTCCAGGACACGTCTTTTTTATTACCGAGAAAAATCTATTCCGAAAAGGAGCAAGAATTTTTTTTCATTTTTCTTTTCTTTTTATTCTTCTTCTTTCTTTTTCCTTTCAACGATAACCTTCCAAAGGGGCCAATCAAAATTTGAAAGTAAGTATTTTCAGGTTGGAGGTAGATAGAGGTAGCCATTCGGGGGGGAAGATTGTGTTTGTGTGTGTTTGTGTGTGTATTCGTGTTACCGGTACGTTGTAAGGTAGGTATAAAAGGGGGATCTTTAATCGTGAACCGCAATTGCAGTCGATCGTCCAAGGGTGCAATCAATTATCTGGCAGTATAACCGCCGACTAATCTGTCTAATCCCAAACGCAGAGAGAGAGAGAGAGAGAGAGAGAGAGAGAGAGAGAGAGAGAGAGAGGGCAGCCAGCGAAGCGCGGCATACTCGCTCGTCGATCGCAATTACCGGGCTGTGGTTAATAAGGAGATCACTGAGGGGTGATTTCCTGGGACGGAGGTGCACACGTACCTAGTAGTAGAGGGTAGTAGAGGGTAGTAGAGGGATAGAGAGAGAACTTGGTGGCTGAGAGAGCAATGGCGAACCCGTTGCTACGGTGGATGGGCTTTGAGTTATATGCGCGCTATCGACAGCTACGGAGAAGAGAGAGAGAGAGAGAGAGAGAGAGAGAGAGAGATCGGTAAAGGAGACGTACGGGGTTGTTCGATGGCAATGGTGATGGTGGTGGTGGCTCGACCGAGAGGGTAGACGCGGACCGGCGAGCACATTCACTCGTCCTGATAATCGGCTTACGGATTGCCAATCATCGGTCAAAGAGCCGACGAGGACAAGGAAGCAGGACGAGCTTTTCTTAGACCCCCGTTTCGCATTTCCCCTCGTCTTCCATTCTTTTTCTTCTTTCTTCTTCCTCTTCCTCTTCTTCTTCTTCTTCTACTTCTACTTCTACCTCCTCCTCCTCCTCCTCCTCCTCCTCCTCTTCCTCCTCCTCTCAGCGTTTTCCTTTTTATTCCCTTTTCCGTTTCATTCCAAGTTATTCGTTTTTCGTTGCCTCTCTTGCATTATTTTTCTTTCCTTTTTTTTTTTTTTTTGTTTATTTTTTACTTCATCTAACCATTACACTCTTCCATTCGTTTCATTCGCAATGTCATTCGAATGACAAAACTTTCAATACCGCGAAGGCGAAACAAAATATTGCTATTGTTTCGATTAGATAACGATTGTATTATAATTTCTTATCTGTAGTCCTCGCGTTTCCCCACGTATTTTCTATCGACTATGAATATTTCTTCTTTTTTTTTTTTTTTTTTTTTTTTTTTTTCAATTTTCGTGATATCGTATAGAAACGAAACGAGCCTGTTCCTCTCGCTCCCGCCCCGCCCCGCCCCACCCCACCCCTCCTCCTCGTTCGCGGCCACTTATAATTTACCCGTCGGTAATTAAAGGCATCCGATCGAACACTTTCGATGTATCACGAAAACGGGAGACGGTGATCGTCGGATACAACGAAGCCTATCCAGAGAATGTCGGAGTGGTTCTAATTAATTAACACCTGGCCAGGGAAAACTAGGCACCGCTGGCTGTGTTTCGTGGCTATAACAACCTCTAATTAGTAGCAGCGCGCACGCGGTAATTAGTGTTTACACGTCATTATCGGCGATCGAATTCGATGGAATCAATTATAAAATATGTCGGCCATTTGTTCGCTTACGTGTACTACTACGTGCGCGCGTGCTTGATTCTACGCGCGTGTCTCTCTTTCTCACTCCCTATGTGTCTGTGTGTGTGTGTGTGTGTGAACGAGAATATATATATATATACGAACGTACGAACGCACACACGTACGTAGATGAAAGAATACGTTTGTAGGAGAACGGGAAGCTGGGCGTAACACTCTCGACACCTTTGCAACCACTCGTCTCCTACAGTCATATACCCCTCACTCCATCTCCTCCACCTCCTCCTCCTCCTCCTCCTCCTCTTCATCTACCTCTTCTTTCTCCACCTCGACCTCTCCTGCTTTTCTCCGACCTCTGCCAGCGTCGATCTCTTGTCTCTCTCTTTTCCACCGAAAGCTGGCTCAGCTTGACCCGCATCGTCGAATCGGCAATTTCCGGCTCGGCTGAAATAAAATTTTCGCCGCCGAAGGAAAAGCGAGCGCGTGTACGGCTTGGAACGTCGGCGGTGATAATTATTGTCGACCAATTAGGACCATTTCGATGGCACCGCGAAAGGGAACTCGATAAAACGAGAAGAAGAAGAAGAAAGGTAGAGAAAGAGAAAGAGAGAGAGAGAGAGAGAGAGAAATAGAGATAGAGATAGAATGGTAGATAGATAGATAGATAGATAGATAGATAGAAAGAGAGAGAGAGAGAGAGAAATAAAAAGAAGTCGAGGTGGACGGTCGATTTTTACGAGAAATCAGCGATTTTCCACCTTTCTATCCACCCTATGGTCTTTCCATTATTTTTTGTCTTTCGTTTCTATCCTTTTCTCTCTCCCTTTCTTTCTCTCTCTCTCTCTCTCTCTCTTTTTCTCTCGTTTTCTTTCTCTCCCTTTTTACTTCTCTCTTCCTCTTTCACTTTCATTCTCCCATTGAATGAGATCCGAATCGAAGCTACCCTCACGTTAGAGTCGGTTCGAAGGTGGAGCAGAGGGTAAACACTTGTAGATTTGGTGCACGTTGCCAACGAATGGGCAAATAATTGGTGAGTTTCGCGAATCGAGTTGGTTCGTTGGTTGGTTGCTTGCTTGCTTGCTTGGTTGGTTGGTTGCTTGGTTGGGTTGGTTGGTTGATTTGTGCGCACGGAAGCTCTATTTCCAGCTCTGCACTCTTTCTCTCTCTCTCACTCTCACTCACTCACTCTCTCTCTCTCTCTCTCTCTCTTTCTCTCTTTGTCTCTATCGTATACTCTACATTCTCGATCTCTCGTTCTCCTCGCTAGGACTCTTTCTCTTTCAAAGAACCTCTAGCGATTCGTCTATCTCGTACCGCGGCACGTCTCTTTCGTCGTAGGACTGAATGTTGGCATGATTGAGGCCTCACACGTATACAGGAACGCGCCTGGAATCCCTGATGACGCCCCTCCCCTCCTCTCCTCTCCCCCGTCCCCGCTACCCTCCCCACTCCCCGAGAAATTCGTCAATCCGCGTGGGCGCAGAATGAACTGATTATTTTATTTTAAAATACTCCCGCGATACGCAGCAACCTTTTCTTTTCTTTTTTTTTTTTTTTTTATTACACTCGATTACAATCGTTCATCCCGTGGACGTCGATAACCAGCGTTTCAACCATTTAACGCGTTTAGAATACCTAATAAATTGTCTCTCTTTCCGTTTCTTTTTTCTTCTTTTCATTTTTTTTTTTTTATTTCCTCCTCGTTTTTTCTTTTTTTTACTTCTCTCTTTTTCTTTTTCTCCGTTTGTTCGAACTTCGTCGTGTTCATTTCAAAGGCAGAGTTTTTTCTTTCTCCCTCTTTTTTCTTCTTCTTTTTCTTTTTTTTTTTTTTTTTTTTACCAAGCCAACAAGAATACGCAACGACCTTTTGCCTCCTCGAGTGTTTCGAAACGCACGGGCCAGGAGTACGAGATCAGGTCGATCGGATTTCGTCCCTCGGAAGCCATTATCAGGTGGATCGATTCTCGAGATAGAGTGCCGTAAGGCCTATCGATAACGAGGCGAAATACTTTAAACCGAGCCTGATACATCGTCCCCCGGGGGGTTTAAGGTTCACTCCGATGAAAGTTCTAAAACAGCCGCGATAAAATCCGTCCGCGTCATTCCGTCGTTACTTTACGACCCAGATGAACATCCCTTTATACTTTTACCCTTCGATAGGGCCTACAAAAAAATCACTTTCTACTCTCTTCTCTCTCTCTCTCTCTCTCTCTCTCTCTCTCTCTCTCTCTAGCTTTAGGCTCAAACTTTCAAAACGAACACGGGGATACAGGGATAAAGTATAGGAATTCTCTTCTCGTATCTCTCTATCGTGTATAACTTAAATAAATTCGTACGTCTCGTGGACGAGGACGATGACGAAACTTTGTTTTATAACGTTTAACATCCATCTGGTTGGTAACTCGAATCGAATCTCTGCGTGAGCTCGGTGTGGTCCAAGCAGGGAACAAGAGGGCGAGACACGAGACCCTTTATACTAGCCGGAATCAAATTCTCCAGGCTGAGTTAAGGCTCCGCACGGACACTCGTACGAGTAGCTAGGAAATGTCGTGCGATGTCAAAGCAGTTGACACGTCGTGTTGTACCCCTTCTCTCTCTTTCTCTCTCTCTCTCTCTCTCTCTCTCTCTCTCTCTCTCTCTTTCTACCCTCCTACTTCCCCCCTTTTGGTCCCATTATTTAGCCAACATCGGAGTACGCGAGTGGGGGGTCTTCTCTCTCTCTCTCTCTCTCTCTCTTTCTCTTCTCTCTCTTCTTGGGGGTGTGTTTCAGGCGCTGTGATAGACGCCACACTGGGAGGATGGGAAGAAAGGGGAGGCTAGAGGTCCAACTCCGATTCAGGAAAATATATGCGTGGTGTGTGATTGACGCCTACACGGAACGACACAACCTCCTCGACCCCTTGTGCTTCTAAACACAGAACTCGGCTAGGGTTCCGATAGACCCATTTCTCATAATGGACCGAATCTCACTAGCATTGCCTAAGAACGCGTCTAGAAATTTGAAGGATCAATCGTAATAGTCGGAATCGTTACGAAAATTTGAATAAATTCGTTAATTTTACTCTCTTTCTTTTCCTTCTTTGTTTTTAATTTCTTTTTTTCTTCCGTTCAAAAATTATTATTATCCCATTGTCCTATCGATATTTGCCAGAACGTAAACGAGATATGGTACAAAATAATTTCAACGAGAAAGTATATGTATCGTCAAAATAAATATTTATCGTATCTTCGTATTATATAAAATGATTCGTAAGATGTGTCAGGGATTAAGATTGTCATAACTCATTTCGTAAAATTCAGCTTAGGCCGGCCGTGAAAATTGGTAGGTACTTTGATATTAAAAAGTCTGTATATAGCATTGTCAGAGAGAGAGAGCACGGGTAGGGCGTGAATTGTGGCGAAGGGGTGTGTCCCCCTTTTCTCTCCTATGTTAGGGTCGGCCGAGGAACGTGGTGTGTTTTATAGGGTACGCGCAAAAGTGGGAAAGAAAAGGAGAGAAAGAGTAAAGTGGGGGGTAAAAATAGTTGTTGCGCAAAGGAGGAGCTTGGAGAGAGTATTCGGCTCGTGTTAACTGGTGCTAAGTGAATCTGTGGCTATGCTTTGGGAACGAATTTTCTCGAGGGTTAAAAACACCATACGAACATCATTGAATTTCCTATAGGACCAATTCTATTTGACGTACCGTTAACACGCGAGGGACATCCCCCTTAACTTCATTACTTTGGCCGTAGTGTCAGAAACTTACGCCACGATTCCCATTTGATTATTGTAAATATTTAAAATATCCTACGATTTGATTCTTTTACTTTTTCTTTCTTTCTTTCATCTTCTTAGTCATTTTCTTTCTTTTTTCCTCTCCGAACGAATGTTCACTCTTCTCCTCGCTCCCACCACCATTCGTCCCTCCTCACTTTCTCGTAATCGTTGTTACTTTGATTTTACCAGAATCATTTAAACAAGAAAATGCTTTGCGTGCGGTTGTAACGTTTTCCTTCTTTTCTTCCTCTTTCCTTTTTCTTGTTTCGCTAGTAAAAAGGAAAAAGGTTTCGTTTGATTACGAGAAAATCATATGCGCGAGATGGTTGGACAATAACGAAGTGAATGGAAGAAAAAAGAAACGTCTGTGTTCTCCTTCCTTCCTTCCTTCCTTCCTTCCTTCCTTTTTTTTCCGTTTCCGCTCTCCGACAAACCTTGTTGTTTCTTTTGACAAAGAGAATCGTAGGTACACGATTCTCTTTGTGGTCGTCCACGGCGCGGTCTTAATTATTTTTCGCACGCTCGTCGTCTTAATTTAATTAACGCATTACAAACTGCGTGTTAATTTATTTGGGAAAGTAACTTTCCAAAGTGAAAACAAAACGAAAAGGGAAAGAAAAGAAAATAAAAAATAAAAAAATGAAAGAAAGAACCAAAGAATTGAAAAGAAAAAAAGATACGAGACGAGGTAAACCTTTTCTGTTCCCTTATTTATTTATTTATTTATTTATTTATTATCATCATCATCATCATCATTATTTTCTTTCCTTCTCTCGAAGAAAATTCTTTTCTTTATCTTTATCCCAACAGAAATATTTTTCGAACGATCGTTTCAGAGATCGTATGATAGTTAAAAAAAAAAAAAAAAAAGAAAATTGATAATAAAAAAAAAAAAAAAATAAAAAACAGATCGAGATATAAGAATCGCATGAGACAAAATCGGTTAATTCGTCGTGTCCGGATTTAATAATATATAACCGGGAGGGAGTGGATATCGATGTCGCGATAAAATCAGGATAACTATAGAGATAGACGTATAGGTAGCATGGCAATGTGCGTATAATAAATCGGATTACTCGATATGCTGGCCGGCCATATGCTTGGGCGAAGAGAGAGGGGGAGTATAGAGGATGGGGGAGGTGCGCGGGGTAAAAGGAGGGGTGCCGACGATCGACCATATTGTCGGAACGAAGAGACGAGAGCGTAGAAAAGAAGGGTGGTTGGTGATGATGAGGGGTAACCGGGGGTAAGGAGGGGGTAGGACAGAACGAGGACGGTCACCCTTCGTAAGCGCACGGGGGTAGAGCGATCGCGCGTTACGGTGCCCTAATGCCTCGCCACTGTGGGATAGTTAGACTATCATCTGTGTCTGCAAGAGCGCACAATTTCTGTGAGAGAGGGGGGTTTGATTTGAGGGCAGGCAGCAGCCTCCCTCCCTCGTTTCCAAGCGTAACGAACGTAAGCTCCACGTCGAAACGATCTCTTCGATTTGCTTCGATGTCCTATTATATATAGATTCATAAAATACATGCCATTGCCCGCCTGCCGCTTTCGAGAGTTCATTTATATCTCAATAAATATATATATATATATATATATATATATTATTTAAAATTAAATTCATACTTCGTACTCGAAAGAATTGGATTTGAAACGATCTAAAGTGTATTTCGAGATTATCGGTAAACGCGATAAACGTTCATAAATGGATGATACGTCGGGAATACGTATACCGGAATTTATCGGGAAGGTTTGTAACGATCGATTATCGATTATCGATTATCTTACGCATATTCTCGCAACGTAAATATTTTGGATTTCCTCGAAATGACAGTAAATCTCGTAGGACGGTCCAGTCGATATGAAGGTACTCGTTAGTAAATCGGGAGAGGAACGAACCCCCCCATCGAAAGGGAAGTAACTCCAATCAGAGACTACTAATAATTTCTCTCTCCCTAAGAGCAACCTCCTGCCATGGCAATAATCATTCCTAACCCCACTCCTCCTCCCCTTTCCCCTTTCCCCTTTTCCACGAACTCGAATCATCACCCAACCGACCTCCGCTACTCGCCATCGTTTCCACCCCCTCCGCAAAAGGGACTAATCGTTTGGTCTTCTCTAATGATTTATAACCGACGTTCGTTCACGTATACGATAGTGAACCTACTCGTTTTTAGCTACGTACGAACGTAAATATGTAAGTATGCGCGTATGTGTGTGTGTGTGTGTGTGTGTGTGTATGTGTGTGCGCGCGCCCGTCAACCGGAGGATCCTGTTGCGGACCCCCATGGCGTTTACACCGTGGGATTGGGACTGGATTTCGTACGGCTACGAGTGCCGCACTTCGAGTTCTCGAGTACCCCTGGACTCGTGCAACGACACCAGCTTCCGGCTGGGTACCACGAGACTTTTTGTGAGAACCCTCCGAGCCCCCACGACAGCTCAAAGACAAAAGGGGTTTGTCTTCCTCTCTCTCTCTCTCTCTCTCTCTCTCTCTCTCTCTCTCTCTCTCTCTCTTTCTCTTCGTCTCTTGGCTTGTGCCGTTTTTCGTGCTAGAACTAACACACGTTGACATGCGCCGTATTATTAATTTCTTTGTTAACTAATACGCGTAATCAGCGTAACCGAATCGATGTTATTATATATATTTATATTTATTATATTTTTCTCAAAAATTTAACAATCCCTCCTTTTTTCGATCAATCTAAAGATATTATTAAAAGTTTGTTCAGGAGCGTAAGTGATGGGTGGAAAAAATAAAAAGAACAAAAAAACAGAATAAAAAGATTAGACAATCTTAAAACGAACAGTTGGTTAGGGTCGCCATTGATATTCCATAAAGTTTTCCCACATCCGGCGATTTCTATGTATCTCTCTCTCTCTCTCTCTCTCTCTCTCTCTCTCTCTCTCTCTCTCTTTCTCTTGTGCCTCGCGGCCAGGTCGTAGGGTCAACAGTCAACGGGGACGTAAGCACGAGCGGCGGATAGTAGAGGGTCAATCCGAAAAGTGGATACGATCCATTCCGTGCCAGACGCGCCACGGTCACGTTCCAAGGCTGTAAATCTCCCTAATTCGCTCGTTGAAAGTCCAAAGGCGTCACGAATGCTATTCGACTTGACGAATGCCCCCGCGAGTTTAATGAAGCTATATAGGTCGGCATTGTCGAGAAACTTAGTTTTCGGGAGTCATTCGAGACAGTGTAAGATTCGCGACGCGATTAAACTTCCCTTGGTTTTGTTAGGTTCTCGTTAATTTGGCTTACTGCCACGACTACGTGGATATACGCGCAAGCTCCGTGTGATCTTTCTGTCTACGTTGTTTCTTTTTCTTCACAATTATTCTTATTTCTATCTTCGAAAATGAAACGAACGAACGTCACAACGAGAGAGAAACGATCGTTGTACGTAATATTCGACGATACGAATTTTATAATTCTAAAATTATCCGAGATTAATCGAGTTCCCACACGAACGTTCTCGTACGGACGTAACGAAAATTCGAAATAAAAAAATTTTTTCTTTTTTTTTCATTCCCCTTAATATACGTCGCATTGTAATTATCAAAAGAGAAGATTTATTGCTACTCGTTATTATTAAGTAAAGTAACCCGAGGAAAGTAGTGAATTTAGGAACGGAGAACGATCGTTTCCTTAGCGTTTTCTATCTTAATTGGAAATTATTAAGAACCTTGCCGGAGTCGTCGTAATGAATTGTGTTTAAAAAAGCTTGGTTCTCCTTCTGTTGTACTCTTAAAAGTACCGTAGAGCAAGTTCTCCTGCTAGACTTCAAAATTACTTCGAAAACGCTTTAAAGTACTCGAGAGTGCACTTTTCTGCCGACTGTACCGTACAGAGCCAGTCTCTCTCTTTCTCTCTTTCTCTCTCATTCACTTACTCACTCACTCACTCACTCACTCACTCACTCTTTGCTTCACTTCAGTTTCTTCGGGTAGCGCACAGGTAACCGCACAAAAATCTCGACGCATTCAACGAGGGCGGATAGCTTCTCATATTACGCCGGCTACCATAACGGAATTGCTTTATTAGATAGCTTTATCTCCTTCCCTCTCTCTCTCTCTCTCTCTCTCTCTCTCTCTCTCTCTCTCTCTCTCTCTCTCTACGATCTGGTACGGTTTGCTGCTGGCCGTCGTTCTGTTGCTAACGAGACAGCTCGCGAGGAAGCGGGACAACCGGCGTGTCCACCCTAAGCTTACCTTCGAAGACCGAACGGAGCTACCTAAATGCGTCGTCTCTACCGGACCTACTAAATCAAGATGTACATTGGACACGGTGTACACAGCGGTCGGTTGTGTTATCCGTGCTTATGAAACATTGATTTCACGCGGCTGGGACGAGACTTGGAAAGGACCGAGAGACACATTAGTGGTAGACGGCACTGGTTTCTCTCTCACGACAACATCTTACCTATATATAGATTTAGATTCTTACGGATATATATATATATACATATATATATATATACGGGGTGTACGTTAAATATTTTCTTACGATATACGTAATACCCTGTTATCGATCGAGAATCGATCGAACGAAAGAAAAAAAGAACAAAAAAACAAAAAAATTGAATCGATCGTTTCGACTTGTTATTAGCGTTGTAAACGTTTTAATTTAATCCGTTTTAGGTAATAAGGATTATTTATCTTGATACTTGGTGAACAGGGAGGGTGGGAGGGAGGGAGGGAGGGAGGGGGGAGAAAGCAGGGAAATATATCTTTCTCGTGGTGACAATTAGGAGCCCCGAGATATAATCCGATAGCTTTTCATGTACTTTTCGGATCGTCGGATAAGTAGTGCGTTTGGGAACGTTTAGGAGAGATCGAAGGACGAGCACATAGGACGAGCTCCGAGTGTCGGACTCTCCCTATCCAGCAACCCCCCTCCCACCCCCCACTCCCTTCTTC
Source organism: Dolichovespula saxonica (assembly GCA_911387935.1). Lineage (NCBI taxonomy): Eukaryota > Metazoa > Arthropoda > Insecta > Hymenoptera > Vespidae > Dolichovespula > Dolichovespula saxonica. Next base: position 19,965,226 of record OU426993.1, on the reverse strand, counting down.
TTCTTCTTCTTCCTTCTTCCTTCTTCCTAACGTTACTCGGTTATCGTGTGTGCCACGGATCATTACCTTGCTGCAGGATCTTCGGGATACGGCGTGTCCTGACTCGAGCTAAGATTAATCACTGCCGCTCGTACCAGGGATAATATCGGCCAGTGTAACGTCCATGACGATAACTCGCGACACGTTTCTCATAGATAAGACACGACATCGTCGTTCAACGATGAGTTTTAGGCCGTCTAAACGCTTCTAATTAATGAAAACTTACCATGTACGTGGTAAGCTACTTTAACGCCATTAAGATACATTAAGATAACTTTTACTCGATCCGAACTAACGGAAAGTTCTATTTAAATTCTCATTTTCTCAGGACATTGATATATCGTCATTTTGAAATAGAGAGGGATATCATCCTCGTCGAGATGTTAGTTCGGTTTTCTCGTCCGATAACCTATCATATTAAATCGATTAAAAACAATATTCTATATCTTGAAATGTAATAATGTCTCGTTATACGTTCGTTAAAGAAAATTATCGTTGATCTATCTAATGTGAAACGTAACATTCTTACGTATATATGTATGTATGTATGTGTGTATGGTTTGTCCATTAGTTTCGTACGTTTTATCAAATACGAGTTGTTCTAAGGAGAAATGTCACGTTAAATCGGTTGATTTTATAAATATAACAAATTTCTTTCATTTTCTAACGTGTGCTCATGGGTCCTCTCGGGATCGGCGAAGGTACGCGAGTGCCGTACAATGAGCAGCGTTTGCCCCGGGGTAGTTGCAGCATTTCTGTATGCATGTACCGCGTACGTGTATATATATATATATATATATAATATATATATGCATGTGTTTGAATGTATGTATATATATAGAATAGATAGAGATAGAGAGATAGATAGAGAGAGAGAGAAAGATGGATAGAGCGAAGGGAATAGTGCGGGAGCGGTTTGGTGACTCGATTCACGCGCTATGCTAATATCAAGGGCTCCGTCCTACGCACAATGCACCGCTCGTGTAATATTTGCCGTAGTCAATAACCCAAAATAAATAGCCTTTGTACATAGCCTGGTGGCCGCCGCCGTCGTCGACGTCGCCGTACCATCGGCCATTCCACCTGAAACGTGTTACGCTCGTTTACGTACCGTGCAAGGTAAGGTAGGTTGGTGGGTAATAAAAGGTTCCTTCGCTCGGGCAAAGAATTCTCTCTCCCCCTTTTCTCTCTCTCTCTCTCTCTCTCTCTCTCTCTCTCTCTCGTTATCACCTACGTTTATCGCCTTCCCATACGAATTTCGTAATATCAATATAATCCCGTTAACTCGTTCGTTTGTTTCTGCGCTCGATCGTGTCAAACGTTAGAAGAAGAATGAAAAAAAAAAAAAAAAAAAATTATAAAAAAAATAAAACTAAAAGTCAGATGCGACGTAAGAAAGGTTTTTATCTTTCGACATTGCCATCCGTTAGGAAAATTTTCCCTTGAAATTCGACGACGTAAATCTACTCGAGCCGCGAAATGATCGTAAAAATGTTTCATCGTTGCGTCGGATCAATAGGGTTAAAAAAATATATATAAAAGAACTAAAAATACATCCAAGCAATTATCTTTATCCATGTACGCTCTCGATATCGGTTATGTCGTCTCGCGTAAGAAAACTTTTAGATTGATTTATTTCGGCTACGAAATTTTGTTCGTTTCATCGAAAGCGTTGCACCATACAGGAGACACAATTGGAGTAGAGTCGAGGTACGGTAAATGAGAAACACACAGCTGGATCGCAAAGACCGAGGCCGAGCACTCGGTTGTGAAGCTCGAAACTCCTTGTAATCGCAACTGGTAATAGTGGCTTAGCTCGACTGGCGGCATTCTCTGATGACGGCTCGGTGAAATCGTTGTTCCTGGTAGACGCGTGTCCACGCATCGTCGCACCTGCTTACGCGTGGAGATTCCTTCTCGAGCGTTTACGCGTGCGTGCGTGCGTGCGTGCGTGCGTGGTGATGCCTTTCTGTTTCGGTCTTGTCGGCAAATGCTTTACGAATCACACGCACGGACACGCCGAATATCTCAATAGTAAGCTTTGGAATCCTTCGAAATCTTTTCCTTTTTATTTATTTTTCTTTTATTTTTATTTTCCCTTTTCAATCCTCGAATATTTTAAGCTAGATCGAACGCGTTGATCAAAAAAAAAAAAAAAAAAAAAAAAGAGAGAAAGAATGAGAAATAAAACGTAAAAGAAAAACAAAAGATTTATCGCAACGTCGAGTATCAACGACGTCCTATTAAAAATTATCGTATTAAGAAACAACAACAACAACAACAACAACAAAAATCAAATTACGAGAAAGAAAAAAAATATTTCGAATATTCTTACAATCGGGGTTTAGTCCTGTCATCGTTAAGTTTCGCGTCAGATATCATTGAGCCAATGTAATTTACATTCTAATATAATTGTTACGAGTTGACCGACGCCGTAGTTTCTCCTAATTGGCTCTAATCTACCATAATTGCACGGAGAGAGAACGTCGTAGGACATAATCATCCATTGAATGGAGTCTATGGGGAATTTGATAGATCTCTGAAAACCTTCGACCACAGGTACGATAACTCTCGTCTCTACGTTACGTCGAGCCACGTCCCATTATTCGTCAATAATTTATCAAAATAAATCGAAAATTACAATTGGAAAAAATTTATATAGTTTAATCAATTAAGGTACACATACATGTAGCATTATAAAATGCAACGCCGTTATTAAAAACAACAACAACAATATCAAAAATTAGAAAAAAGAAATATATATATATATCTTTTACGATGTCCCCGAAGTCGTAGATAATTCGGTTATTGTGGATAGAAATCGTGTGACAGTCTCGTCGAAGGGCGTATATCACGGCGGGGGTGTCTCGGAACGCCCTCAGTTGGCTACCGGGGCCTAAAACTTCGCAACTGGGTCCCACGCACCTGGGACTCCTGCCAGGTACCTCAACGGGGCCTCTTTTGTCATGGTAATTCTTCGTCGTTGCACCCTCCACCGCTTCCCTCGTCCACTCTACTCGTACCTCCTCTCTCTCTCTCTCTCTCTCTCTCTCTCTCTCTCTCTCTCTCTCTCTCTTCCCTTCGTCGTCCTCCCTCGAGCTACCCCGACGCGCGAACCGACCAGGTGTTCGTTCCTTGTGCTCGAAGGAGTTCCTCGGGACCCTCTGTCACCCGATCGGCAGGGAGGGATTTCTCCTGACCCACGACGACTCCAGGGGCAAAACGAGAACTTAGACAAAGAGCGAGGATCACGAAGAGTAGGGGAAGAGAGAGAGAGAGAGAGAGAGAGAGAGAGAGAGAGAGAGTATGTATGTACGACGAGTGAAGGGCGTTCCTTTTTTAAAATGGCGGCTGAAAAAAGGAAGCGCGCGATATAACGAACTTTATATTTCTCGCGTCCGTTCGTTTTCATAATTCCCCGAGTACATCATACATCTTCGAAGTTCGTGAATTTGAAAATGATATAATAAAAACAAAAAATTAATTAATTAATAAATAAAAGATACAAGAGCCAAAAAGAAAATAATGTCCAAGTAAATATCGATAATTACTATAAAGAAGGTCTCTCTCTCTCTCTCTCTCTCTCTCTCTCTCTCTCTCTCTCTCTATCTCTATCTATCTCTATATCTATCTATATCTATATCTATATCTTTATCTCTAAAGTAGGTT
>OU426993.1:19951518-19956518 GCA_911387935.1 Dolichovespula saxonica | reverse complement strand
TTTCGGTTATTTTTTTGTTTCTTTTTTTCTTTTTTTTTTTTTTTTTCTTCACAATCACACGTAGAGAGAAGAACTCCTTCGGAATAATTATCCTGCCGCAGCAATGTTTCCCGAGGAGTAGACGCTTTTTCATTGGTTGTTACTCGGTAGTTTCCACACGTGTTCGTTACCTAGCATTGAAGCTGGACAACGATGTTGCACCGTACGAGCACTTTGTTGCAAATTGTTCCTCGTTGCCGCTTTTGTTAGCATTCCTTTCTTCGCAGTTTCTCGAGAATGGAGAGCAGTAGTAGCTGGACCGCTTTTACGTGCTCGCCGCGTCGTGCTTCACTCGATCGCATTGACGGAAAGAAGACGTCCTTCTCTCGTTCGTTCTCTCTCTTTTTTTCACTATCTCTCTCTCTCTCTCTCTCTCTCTCTCTCTCTCTCTCTCTCTCTCTCTCTCTCTCTCTCTCTCTCTCTCTCTCTCATTCTACTCGACAGATGATCTCTTTGTTGACCGCACTTCGTCTGCAGCAGGTAATAATGAAAAAAGAGATGGGGTCAACGACGTCAACAAAATGGTTACCTCGCGATACAATGCACCTGATCCTTTCATATATTATTATTAAGCAAGCACAGGTAGCGAGAACTCGTTTGCAGCATATTAAATTATTATGCAGACCATACCAGGTGCTAGCTTTGCAAGGAAAAGAAAAAAAAAAAAAAAAGAAAGAAAAGAAAGAAATAAAAATAATAAAAAAGAAAAGAAAAGAGAAAAAGAAAAATTCTATTCCACTCCGTTGAACGTCGGTTGAGCATTAGTTTTAAATCCGTATATATCTAACCATTTATCACATACCTGTTGGTGTATCATGAAATGAAACCTTCCTCGGTTGTCGCACATTTTATGATAACGAAACACGACGGATGTCCAAGCACCCTTGTTTCAAATAATATCGATACTTTATTGAACGTGATATTTCATTCGAACAAAAATTTATCGGCACGATCAACGATCAACGACGAGAACTTTTCGACGTGGCGCGTTCGATGAAACGAAAGAGGACACCGACTCTCCTCCTCTTCTCGTCAACGATGATTTTAAGTACGAACGTTTTTGATAAAGTACGCGTACGAGATCGGTGGCATTTAATTTCACCGTTTTCATCGAAGAATTCGCGAAGAAATGTTCGAACGATTTGCTTTTTATTTTTCTTTTTTTTTTATTTTTTTTTTTTTTGTACATATCATTCGACGAAACGTCGTGAGAAAATAATTGAGAAAAAAGAAAGTAAAAAGAAAGCAGAAAAACAGAGCACTTCTCGAATTTCCAACGTTATGACTCTCTCTCTCTCTCTCTCTCTCTCTCTCTCTCTCTTTCTCTCTCTCTTTCTATCTCAAGCAGCAAGAGAAGCAGCAGCAGCAGCAGCATCGATATGTACCATGAAGGATGTATATATATATATAAAAAAAAATTAATCGACGAAAGGGGAGAGATCTCCATGCGTACTTCGAGATTTCGAGATCGACGAAGGGTGAGACGAAAGAGTCTCCCTTCTCCCTCTCCAAGCACGATCTAAGATGGCCGCGCGGAGAGAGCGTATCCTATGTCGTGGGAACCTTTTTGCCAACTGGAGCACGGAGGCCCTTACGAAGGGCCTGCCGGAATCCGAGCAGGTAGTCTCACGTGTGCGACTACCTACTGCTTGTGAGAAAAATCGTTTAGCTCGCCGGTGGATTTGCGATGGCGTCTCTGTCTCTCTCTCTCTCTCTCTCTCTCTCTCTTTCTTTCTCTCTGCTTCCTGGGATTCGGTCCAGGGAAACGTCCTGTTTTGCTCTTTATCTCATGCGTTACATCGAAACTATCCCATTCTGAATTCGGACCTACCGAACAGAAAAAAAAAAGTAAAGTAAAAAAAAAAAAGGAGAAAAGGAAAGAAAAAGAAATGGACGAGTATATTTCGTTCGCCGATTTGTAAAATTAATACGTCTTATAACGCACGTATAAATTTGGGTCAAACTTATATTCCTCTCATTTCCTTTTTTCGCTCTCTCTCTCTCTCTCTCTCTCTCTCTCTCTCTCTCTCTCTTTTTCCTTAACAAATCTTCTTACATTTATATTTGTATACAGCGTCGTGACGTCCTCGTACAACCGAGGAGTAATTGTTAGGAGAGAAATTGTTTTTTACTCGGATTAAAAAAAAAAAAATGATAACCGTACGCGCGCGACGATATTCGCGCGTATCGACTATCGCGATTCGAAAAAAAAAAAGAAGAAATAAAATAAAGAAAAAAGAAGAGCCGCTCGATCCCCGTGCACGTACGTAACGTCGATCGTACGACGATGACGATAATAAATAATTAATAAGACCATTCTTTCAAATCGTCATGGGAAATAAGGGAGAAAGATAAATGGCCGCCGTTCGTGGTTGTTTCCGTCCTTTTCCCATATTCGAATATCATCGCTGAGTACCGATCGTGTCGTACCATAACAATTCCGTGATCGTCAACCTTATTGCTTGCAACCAATACAAATACTCGCGGGACTTTTCCCGGCCATTTAATAGCTTCGATTCCCTCGTTGACTTTTCCAGTCGGTTTTCGTCGCCAACGCACAATCCACACGTATATACATTTACCTGCGTCGAGCGTTAAGTGAGATAAAAAAAAAAAAAAAAAAAAAAAAAAAAAAAAAAAAAAAAAAAGTAAAAGTACCAAAAAGAAAAGAAAGAAAAAGAAGAAGAAGAATAAAGAAAGAAAGAAGACTCTCTAGGGATGAAAGGACAAAAGGCAGAAGGAAAGGGAACGTGATAGATAGAGAAGGGATATAGGGACAACGACAACAACAACAACAACAACAACAACAACCATCGTCGTCATCGTCATCGTCATCGTCGACGTAGACGCGATTCCGGGCACGCAAGAGACAATGAATTCGTTTCGCGCTTCGAGACAATAAGCGCGACAATTAGCAGGTACAACACTAATTCGAACTAATTAATGCGATGATGCGCGTCCCGTTCTGAACGGTGGGATGAGGGGAATCTGGGGGTGGAAGTGTCGAGAGACGGAGGAGGTGAGGAGGTGGTTGCAGAAGGAAGAGAGAGATAGAGATAGAGATAGAGATAGAGATAGAGATAGAGATAGAAAGAGAAGGTTTCGCGAAGCATTAACAGCGGATACGTGTCGGCCGTATCGATGAATCCGTTCGATGATAGTGGTTATTAAAGCTTCGTTTCCAGTGTGTGCGAATGAGTCGCTTTAATGACGTCTAATTAGAAACGGAGGATGGCCCATTGTTTCAAAGAATCGTTATACTCGCCGCGTTGACGTATTGTCCTCCTGTTTTTCTGGCATGCCGGGCAGCTCCGCCGTTCTGTCCTCGCTATTTCGTTATTATCGACCGCCATTATTGTTATTGCTAATTCCTCCTCTCCCTCTTTCCCTCATCTCTCTCGTTCTCTTTATCTCTCTTTCTCTCTCTCTCTCTCTCTCTCTTTTTTTTTTCTCTCTCTCTCTCTCCTTTTTTACAGAATGTTTTTCTAAAGTCAGACGAGTCACGTTTCGACGCGTTTTACCCAACGCTATGGTCGATGTATCGAACAGCTTGAATAGTAAAATCGTTCAATTATTTGCTGGAAATTGATTATCGAAAGAGAGAGAGAGAGGAGAGAGGAGAGAGGAGAGAGGAGAGAGATAGAACGAGAATGGGGGAGGAGGTGTTTTGGAGTTATATCTACATATGGAGACGAGCGAACAGCTCGGGGTTTTACCTGTACAATCGTAGTAATAAATAACGTGAATACTAATCCGCGCTAATTAATGCCGATGCAAGGACCATAGAAGTTCGCATTAGTGAAATAATCGGAAATTATCATCGGTGGTGGTGGTGATGATGGTGGTGGTGGTGGTGGTGGTGAGAGTAAATAATCGATCGGAGTCGATTGAAAAGCTTTATGCGAGGCTCGAATTGGAATCGGTATGATAAAAAGATCGGGATCAGGCGTGCAAAAAATAAGGGTGGAGAGGTGGGGGTTGGTGGTAAACAGTAGAAGGAGGGAATGGACGAAACGTAAATCCCGAGTTCGAGTATTCGCGTGGTGGTTGTAGCAACGATATGGTGGTGGTCGTTGGGACTAGGGATAGGGATAGAGGTGGAGTGTGGGTGTGGAGGGTGGAGGTGGAGGTGGTGGTGGAGGTGAGGGTGGGGGTAGGGACTGATGGTTAAATTTCCGATATTTTAACCGACGCGACGGCCGCGGCTTAGCCGTGCAACAAGTTCTTTCTCCTCGGTTGACTCTGAAAGGACGGACTAAGTAATTTCGGTTACGCCATCCGACTCGCGGCTTCCACGTTGCTGCAATCAGTTTTCCTATTTTCCTAAAATTTTTTTTCTTTTCCCCAACCTCCCCCCCCCTATACCTATTTATTCCTCTTACTTCCACATTTGTTCATTCACTTTCACTCGTTCGCGCATAATTTATTATAAACGTTTGTATCACCGTATAATATTAGCGGTGAGAGAGAGAGAGAGAGAGAGAGAGAGAGAGAGAGGGAGAGGTCAATGAATTACCATAACGATTCTACTTAATACGTTTATACGTGGAAAAAGTAAGGAAATTAGTTAATATACGTGCAAGTTTGATAATTTAATAAAATTGAACATTGATATAGACCGATTTATTCTTATCTAGGTATATGAAAAGTTGGTCTTTGAATTTCCATGAAAAATTTCAACGAACCACTCGATTACCTATCCATATATATATACATATATATATATATATATATATATATATATATATATATATATTAAATTATATATATATATATATATATATATATATATATATATATTAATATTAATATTATATATATATATATTAATATTAAATTATATATATATATATATAATAATAATAATAATATCATTAAGCTCGAATAAATCGGAACACAAAAGAGTTACATAGATGCGTATATATATATTATGTTTCTCTCTTTTTTTTTTTTCCTTATTT